>CM049864.1:672301-677301 GCA_027474115.1 Schizopygopsis malacanthus | reverse complement strand
TTTCACCAACTCTTCTTCGTGGCTTGTGCATACTAGCTTATGTTGGTTTCGAGCATTTATGCGTGACATTAAGTGTTTCCCACGTGAGGTACTTTGTGTTGTACATAGCCATGACGTTCACACGCGCACAAAACTACTTCGATGGTACCTCAATGGCTTGCCAGAGATCCAAAGCATGTAATGTTGCATTGCTTTGCTTGTTAAGATGATGTAAACCCATGAGGCAAGATATATTCATATATCTTAAAACTAATGTTTCCATGAGCCTAAGCTGCAAATCCATTCAGAAGTTAATATCAGATCATTTTAGAATACAGTTCTTCAGTTCTATGCACAACAGAAATACGACAAATAGAATATCAGATCTCTGTCACATGGCCAAAATATTTTATGCATAGTTGTGTTTGACACATGAAAACTGTAACGATGTATCTTACAATGTCCTAGAAATGTCCTCACATTGAGTCCTTGAATTTGAGGTTAACCGAGGTGTGCGAACCCTGTTTACATTGCATTTTGTGCTTAAAAAAAGGTAAATAAAAGCAATTGGTATATGAAAGATAAACATGATAAACGTTTAGGTTAAAATAAAACAATATAAAAATAAATGCATACTTATACTATAGATTAAGGCTGGATGGTCAATAGAAATAAATCTGAAATTACAAAGGCTGCAACTTAATCAAATAAATACGTTTGTTTGTATGTTTCAAAGTGATTTTTCTTAAATTATCTTTTTTATTTTACATTGCATTTTTATTTATTAATATTATTATTATTATTATATAGTCTTTTATTTATGTACAGTATAATCTAAACATTTTGGTAAAATTGTAAAACAAGCCCCCCCCCCCCCCCCCCCCAATTTATTATTTTCTATTTTATTTCAAATGGTAAAAAAACATAAATAAGATTTTAAAAGAATAAGGCATTTATAAGAAAATACAATAACACTTTGCAATAAGGTGTCATTAGTTAAGCATTAGTTAATGTATTAACTAACATGAACAAGCAATGAACAACTCATTTATTACACCATTTATTAATCTTTGTTCATGTTAGTTAAGTTGTTTATTGTTTGTTTCATGTTAGTACATAGTGCATTAACTAATGTTAGCAAACACAACTTGTGATTTTAATAATGCATTAGTAAATGCTGAAATTAACATTATGATTAATGAATGCTGTGGAATTATTGTTAATTCTTATTAACTAATGAACCTTATTGTAAAGTGTTACCGAAAATACTGCTTAAAATAGTTAAGTGATTAAATATAGCATGCTTATTTCATATTAATATATGTGGAAAAATGACCTTAAAGCAAACAGGTGTGACCTGTGCTGTGACTGGTTTCCGTAGTAACAGTGTGTTTGATTGACAGGGCACTCTCACAAAGATCTTGAACGCAGAGGCGGGGCTTTATGAGATTGACGGACAGGTGGGGCTTTGTCTGGCCTATCAGCCGGCTCAGAAATGGGGCGGCGGCTTGAGGCCAGGGGCGGAGATTCAGGTGAGTGATGTCATCGCAGAATTCAGTAGCAGAATCATAATTTCTGTGAATAAGAGGCTTTAAACAACGCAGCAGTGAATGTTTCTGTGGTGTTTGTCCTCAGCTTCACAATGTTCACTTCTTGTACCGCGCGTCCCCGTTTGCTCCGCGTGTGGTTCTGTGCGCGTGTCTGCGCTCCAGCCTGCAGGTCACCGCCTTCAGCCGCCTGAGTTCAGAGGTGGAGGTGTGTGGGTCCCACGGGCCGCTGCAGTGCCTCCTGCTGGAGAAGGATCTGGGCGCGTCGCAGTATCTCTGGCTCTGCTACTGTCACAACGCCGTCGCTGAGCGGTGAGGGAACAACACACAACAAAGGCTTGATGCTTTAACGTTTGACAATTATAAATGGTAGTATTGTTATTGAATCTTTTGTATAAAATTGAATTTCTGAATTTGGATGTGAAATGTTAATATTTAAATCGCAATCACAATTTTTACAGTCAGTGTCACGTTATTAACCTGTGTGTGTGACTGTGTTTGTGACTGTGACTGTGTGTGTGTGACTGTGTGTGTGACTGTGTGTGTGTGACTCTGTGTGTGTGTGTGTGTCAGGTTGTGTCCTCGCTGGGTGAGAGCGGAGCGAGTGTGTGTTGTTGCCGAGCGGCTGCTGGACTTTGTGTGTGATGCTGAACAGAAGACACAAAAAAAGAGAAACATTTACAGAGAGATGATACAGGAGCCACACCAGTGCCCTGTTACCACGGTAATACACACACACACACACACACACACACACACACACACACACACACACACACACACACACACACACACACACACACACATATGCTCTGTTACAGTAACACACACACACACACACACCCTGTTACCACAGTAACACACATATGCTCTGTTACAGTAACACACACACACACACACACACACACACACACACACACACACACTGTTACCACAGTAACACACCTATGCTCTGTTACAGTACCAAACACACACACACACACACACACACACACACACACACACACACACACACACACACACACACACACACACACACACACACACACACACACACACACACATACCCTGTTACCACAGTAACACACCTATGCTCTGTTACAGTAACTCACACACACATACCCTGTTACCACAAGTAACACACATATGCTCTGTTACAGTAACACACACACACACACACACACACACACACACGCACACACACACACACACACACACACCACACACACACTGTTACCACAGTAACACACTTATGCTCTGTTACAGTTTTACACACACACACACACACACACACACACACACACACACACACACACACACACACACACACACATACCCTGTTACCACAGTAACAAATATGCTCTGTTACAGTTACACACACACACACACACACACACACACACACACATACACACATGGTAATGCACACACACACACCCTATTATCACCATAGCTTACAAACTCCCACACACACCCTATAACCAGAATAGCCCACATATGCTCTGATACAGTAACACACACACACACACACACACACACACACACACACACACACACACGTGCCCTGTTACCTCAGTAACACACACACTCAGTTATATGCTAATTCAAAGTTGCATTCCTTCTTTTAAGCCCTGACTGAGTGATTTGAGTGTGTGTAGTAATGGTCCGTCTGTTTCTGTCAGTTCTGTGCGTGGTGGCCGTCTGCGGCGCTGTGGTCGCTGAGGCAGCTCTCTGATTGGATGAGGCGTGAGGTGTGGGCGTCGCTCTCGCTGGCGTCTCTCCTGCCTGCGTCCGCGGCTCACATGAAGGCGCTGGAGCTGAACGCGGCTCTGTCCTGGTCCGTTCACAAGCTCCCGCTGACGGACGCGTCCCCGGAGCCGCTGCTGTTGCTGGGGGTTCTGGAGCTGGACTCGACCCGCGCCACGCTGCAGCTCAGAGACCAAACACACACGCTCGACTGCCTGTGTGTCTCAACCCACCAATCAGGAGACAGAACCGCACTCATCAACACCGCCTGGCAGGGTAATGATTAATTACTCATTTAATTATGGTTACACTTTATTTTAAGGTGTCCTTGTTACACATTTAAGTACTGAGTAATATTTATTGATGTACAAGTACTTACTACATGGTTAGGATTAGGGTTTGGCTTACTTGCATGTAATTATGCATCATTTATTGTTATTATAGTACATGTAACGTGCAACGAGAACACCTTAAAATAAAGTGTTACCTTAATTATTGATTGAGGTGTGTGTTTTCTGCCCTGTTATGAAGCATATAAAATCGAAACGGCTTCTTCTACTATTGATGCTATTGTGAACTAAAATTATTAGAAAGCATTTTTGGTAATTTAAATGGAATAATGCAAAATATAAGTATTAGGTGGAGAAACTTCAACTAAATTAAAATTAGAAATTGTTTGCAACTTAGTGAAATAAAGTCGTTTTTAAGTTGAAGCTTAAAATTACTAACTGAAGTGTAATTAAAACCATTATAAAAAGATTTTAAAGAATAATCATAATTAGAGCACATAACAACTTTACAAAAAAAATTAACCGAAGAACCTAAAACTGAAAAAATATATTGATTAAACTTATTTGCATGTAAACTGATTTTGATTTTGCCCTGTTCATAGTGTTGGTTGAAGCTCTTATGGCTTATTACTTGAGTTGTTGTTGTGTGTGTGTGTGTGTGTGTGTGTGTGTGTGTGTGTGTGTAGGCTGTCTAGTGTGTGTGCGGCGGTGTACATTAGTCATGGAGAGGTTCATGAAGACACATTTTCCTTCCTGGAAACACCTGGATCAGCCGAGTTACATCACACACAAACACTGCAGGTACACACACACACACACACACACAAACACTGCAGGTACACGCTCGCTCGCTCACTCACACACACACACACACACACACACACACACACACACACACACACACACACACTCTCTCTCTCACACTCACGCACGCACTAAAACTTTAATTTTGGGAAGAAAAAATAATAATGTAATTTGGGAAAACAATTCAATGGATTTCATAGGGTCCTAAACACTTTCATTTAGTTAAATTGTGTAAGTTATATGATTTTAATTATTTAATTTAAATAAAAAAATGTATTTTATGACTATAATTGAATGTAACCATTTAAACGGAATTCTGACCCCCCCTCCCAAAAAAATGGGGGGAAAAAATAAAACCTCTCTTATTTTAGGAACCTGATCTTTAAATACGTGTGTGTGTGTCTGTGTGTGTGTGTGTGTGTGTGTCTGTCTGTGTGTCTGTGTGTGTGTGCGTGCGTGTGCGTCTGTCTGTCTGTCTGTCTGTGTGTGTGTGTGTGCGTGTATGTGTGTGTCTGTCTGTCTGTGTGTGTGTGCGTGTCTGTCTGTCTGTGTGCGTGTGTGTGTGTGCGTGAGCGTGTGGTGTGTGTGTGTGTGTGTGTGTGTCTGTGTCTGTCTGTGTGTGTGTGTGTGTGCG
>CM049864.1:662301-667301 GCA_027474115.1 Schizopygopsis malacanthus | reverse complement strand
GTTGTGTAAAGCGCTTCAGTAACGAGTTAAACAGTAGTGGTGTAAAGCGCTAGTACGAGTCTGAGGAACATGAGTGTTGTGTAAAGCACTTCAGTAATAGTCTGAGGAAGAGTATGTGTTGTGTAAAGCGCTTCAGTAATGAGTCAGGAACAGTTGTTGTGTAAAGCGCTTCAGTAATGATCTGAGGAAGAGTGAGTGTTGTGTAAAGCGCTTCAGTAACGAGTCTGAGGAACAGTTTTGTGTAAAGCGCTTCAGTAATGAGTCTGAGGAACAGTGAGTGTTGTGTAAAGCGCTTTAATGAGTCAGGAACAGTAGTGTTGTGTAAAGCGCTTCAAACGAGTGGGAACTTGTTGTGTAAAGCGCTAGTAATGAGTCTGAGGAACAGTGAGTGTTGTGTAAAGCGCTTCAGTACATTGAGGAACAGTTTTTGTGTAATTCAGTAATGAGTCTGAGGAAGAGTGAGTGTTGTGTAAAGCGCTTCAGTAACGAGTTAAAGAGTGAGTGTTGTGTAAAGTGCTATAATCAGGAACAGTGAGTGTTGTGTAAAGCGCTTCAGTAACGAGTCTGAAACAGTATGTTGTGTAAAGCGCTTCAGTAATGAGTCTGTGGAAAAGTGTTGTGTAAAGCGCTTCAGTAATGAGTCTGTGGACGGAGTGTTGTGTAGCGCTCTAATGAGTCTGTGGAAAGTGAGTAAATCAGTAACGAGTAAACAGTATGGTGTAAAGCGCTAGTAATAGTCTGTGGAAGAGTGAGTGTGGAAAGCGCTGAACGAGTCTGTGGAAGTAGTGTTGTGTAAAGCGCTTCAAACGAGTCTGAGGAACAGTGAGTGTTGTGTAAAGCGCTTCATAACGAGTAAACAGTGAGTGTTGTGTAAAGCGCTTCAGTAACGAGTCTGTGGAAAGTGAGTGTTGTGTAAAGCGCTAGTAAGAGTCTGTGGAATGAGTGTTGTGTAAAGCGCTTCAGTAATGAGTCTGTGGAACAGTGAGTGTTGTGTAAAGCGCTTCAGTAACGAGTCTGAGGAACAGTGAGTGTTGTGTAAAGCCTTCATTGAGTCAGGAAGAGTGAGTTTTGTAAAGCGCTTCAGTAACGAGTCTGAGGAAGAGTGAGTGTTGTGTAAAGCGCTTCAGTAACGAGTCTGAGGAACAGTGAGTGTTGTGTAAAGCGCTTCAGTAATGAGTCTGAGGAACAGTGAGTGTTGTGTAAAGCGCTTCAGTAACGAGTCTGAGGAACAGTGATGTTGTGTAAAGCGCTTCAGTAACGAGTCTGAGGAACAGTGAGTGTTGTGTAAAGCGCTTCAGTAACGAGTCTGAGGAACAGTGAGTGTTGTGTAAAGCTGATGAGTCTGAGGAAGAGTGAGTGTTGTGTAAAGCGCTTCAGTACACGAGACAGTGAGTGTTGTGTAAAGCGCTTCAGTAAGAGTCTGTGGAGAAACGCTTCAGTAATGAGTCAGGAACAGTGATTGAAAGCGCTTCAGTAATAAGTAGTGTTGTTGTAAAGCGCTAGTAACTAGGAAGAGTAGTGTTGTGTAAAGCGCTTCAGTAAATCTGAGGAGTGAGTGTTGTGTAAAGCGCTTCAGTGAGTGAGGAACAGTAAAGCGCTTCAGTAACGAGTCTGAGGAACAGTAGTGTTGTGTAAAGCGCTTCAGTAACAGTCTGTGGAACAGTGAGTGTTGTGTAAAGCGCTTCAGTAATGAGTCTGTGGAACAGTGAGTGTTGTGTAAAGCGCTTCAGTAACGAGTCTGAGGAACAGTGAGTGTTGTGTAAAGCGCTTCAGTAATGAGTCTGAGGAAGAGTGAGTGTTGTGTAAAGCGCTTCAGTAACGAGTCTGAGGAACAGTGAGTGTTGTGTAAAGCGCTTCAGTAATGAGTCTGAGGAACAGTGAGTGTTGTGTAAAGCGCTTCAGTAACGAGTCTGAGGAACAGTGAGTGTTGTGTAAAGCGCTTCAGTAATGAGTCTGAGGAACAGTGGTTTTGTAAAGCGCTTCAGTAATGAGTCTGAGGAAGAGTGAGTGTTGTGTAAAGCTATAAAGTTGAGGAAGAGTATGTTGTGTAAAGCGCTATAACGAGTCTGAGGAACAGTAGTGTTGTGTAAAGCGCTATAATGAGTCTGTGGAGTGAGTGTTGTGTAAAGCTTTACTGAGGAACAGTGAGTGTTGTGTAAAGCGCTTCAGTAACGAGTCTGAGGAACAGTGTGTTGTGTAAAGCGCTTACAGTAGTGTTGTGTAAAGCGCTTCACAGCTGAGGAACAGTATGTTGTGTAAAGCGCTAGTAACGAGTCTGAGGAACAGTATGTTGTGTAAAGCGCTTCAGTAACGAGTCTGAGGAAGAGTGAGTGTTGTGTAAAGCAACCGCTTGATTGTGTAAAGCGCTTCAGTATATTGTTGTGTAAAGCCAGTAACTCTACTCTGCTATATAAGATGAGTTTGAGTGTTGTGTAAAGCGCTTCAGTAATGAGTCTGAGGAACAGTGAGTGTTGTGTAAAGCGCTTCAGTAACGAGTCTGAGGAACAGTGAGTGTTGTGTAAAGCGCTTCAGTAATGAGTCTGAGGAACAGTGAGTGTTGTGTAAAGCGCTTCAGTAACGAGTCTGATTGATCTGTGGTGATGTTGTGTGTGTTTCAGAGTGTGTAACGTGTACTGCCGCTCTCTGCCCATCAGCTGTGTGAGCGTCACTGATCTGACGTCAGTCTGATTGATCTGTGGTGATGTTGTGTGTGTTTCAGAGTGTGTAACGTGTACTGCCGCTCTCTGCCCATCAGCTGTGTGAGCGTCACTGATCTGACGTCAGTCTGTTCAAGGTGAGTCACACTCTTATTTACACACCTGTGTTTGTTTCAGTGAGGGACAGCAGACAACCACACAGTCCAGCTAGAGTTTGAGATTATTATTACTTTTCTGTGCATATCGTTATTTAATGCATTAGTGTATTATTTAACACTAGTATGAATATTACCAGTTTCTGAACGATTAGATTTTGTGCATATCATTATTTAATGCATTATTGTGCATTAGTGTATTATTTATTTTGTGCATATCATTATTTAATGCATTATTGTGCATTATTGTATTATTTTACACTAGCATCTGTGTTATTAGTTAATGAATGATTTATTTCTTATTTATTAATTCTGTATTATTTTACACTACTGTGCATATATGAAATATTTATTGGTGCATATTATTATGTGTTATTTTCCACTAATCTGCATATTGTTAATTTATTATGAATGATTAATCTGTTCATATTGTTATTTATGCATAATATTTTTTTTTCTTGTTAGGTTGTTTAACTCGGTCACAATTTTTATCTCATGCCAACTTTGAGGAAGTAGAATTAAAATTAAATTAAAATATTGCATAATATAATTGCATGGGTATCTTCCGATAATAATAATTCTGATTTATTTTGATGAGCCAGTAATATTTTCTCCTCTGATATGAACGTTTGGCTTTGGATTCTCACACAAATGTAAAACAAATGTCTAGCGCTCTCAGATGAATTGAGTGATGTTTACAGTCGACCGTGATGCAGTAAATAAAGGACCCTGCACAGATGCTGTGTTTTTTCTCTGTAGGTCAGGTGTGGCTCCGTCTCCTCCTCCCATGATGCTCTTGGGCGAGTGGGCGTCGGGCCGGGTGCAGCGCTGTGTGCTGGCTCAGGTCAAAGGTCACATGGTGTGTGTGTTGTCTCTGCGGCTGCAGTGGACGTGTTCTCTCTGCGGGAGCATCTTCAGACAGGTAGTGATGTCATCTGATGTCTTCCTCTACGTCCAGTTTTTCAGTGGCCTTCTCAGCTTCTGTCGTGTTTGCGTTGTTTTTTGACCCCGTGACCTTCTGGTCCTCACAGGCGTCCTGTGGCCGAACTCACCCGCCGTGTGACTCGACCAGCGCAGTGTTTCAGGCCGAGGCCAAGTGAGTGTGTGATAGTGTGACGATAGAAACACCTCCTGACGGGCCAGTCGCTGATCGTGTGTGTGTGTTTGTATGTCTCTCTGTGTGTGTGTGTGTGTGTGTTTCTCTGTGTCTCTGTGTGTGTGTGTGTGTGTTTCTCTGTGTCTGTGTCTGTGTGTGTGTGTGTTTCTGTGTGTGTGTTTCACTCTGTGTGTGTGTGTGTGTGTTTGTATGGCTCTGTGTGTGTGTGTGTGTGTGTGTGTGTGTTTCTCTGTGTGCGTGTGTGTGTGTGTGTGTGTGTTTCTCTGTGTGTGTGTGTGTGTGTGTGTGTCTCTCTGTGTGTGTGTGTGTCTCTGTGTGTGTGTGTGTGTGTGTATGTGTGTGTGTGTGTGTGTGTGTGTGTTTGTATGGCTCTCTGTGTGTGTGTGTGTGTGTGTGTGTCTCTCTGTGTGTGTGTGTGTGTGTGTGTGTGTCTCTGTGTGTGTGTCTCTTTCTCTCTCTCTCTCTCTCTCTCTCCATGTCTCTCTGTGTGTGTGTGTGCGCGTGCGTGTGTGTGTGTGTCTCTCTCTGTGTCTCTCTGTGTGTCTCTGTGTGTGTGTGTGTGTGTGTGTGTGTGTGTGTGTGTTGTGTGTAGGGTGGTGCTGGAGGACGGCTCTGCTGACGCTCACGTCTGGTTCTCGTCTGACACCGTCTGTGATCTGCTGAAGCTGAATGCGGGTCAGTGGGAGGGGCTTCAGAGGCATGTCAAGGTCAAAGGTCACGTGAAGGTGTACACACGCGGACGCAACATGGTGAGCGTTTTAGCTGTACTCACCTACATTAGTGTTTTCATGAGTTCATGTAAAGGTTAACCGATATATCGGTTGTACTGATTAAGCGGCACCGGTAGTTGATTGCTGGAACTATCGGTTATCAGCTGAAATCCCTGCCGATAGTTTTCTGGGTTGCATCTACTGCTGGAGCGGCTGAGAAGGGTCTGTTGTTATTATACAGAGCGGAACACTTCAGACGTGGATTTTAATGCAGCCGACAGCCACATATTTTTCCATAAAATTACATTATATTTGTCCCAAATCACTGTTAATGTACATAACGACTTGGCTGTAAAATCGT
>CM049864.1:644801-652301 GCA_027474115.1 Schizopygopsis malacanthus | reverse complement strand
ACACACACTATACATGCACATGTACACGCACACTATACACACACACACACACACACACACACACACACACACACACACACGCACATGCACACTATACAAGCACACTACAACACACACACACAAACACTGTACATGCACATGCACACTATACACGCACACTACAACACACACACACACACACACACACACACACACACACACACACACACACACGCACACTTTCAGCTCTTGCTTTCCCTGGGCATCGAACCCATGATCTTGATGATGCTCTACTCTTTGAGCTTTAATTCATAAACTACAGGAAACATTCATTCATTATAATGTTAAATAAGTGATTCGATTAAATAAGTAAATTATTTTGAAAACAATTACTTAAATCTTGAAAATATTCAATAAAAAAAAAAATAAGTAATGAAAGTAAAATTAAATAATTTTAGGATAGAAGAGAATTAAAATAAAACTCTAAAAATTTCTTAAATCACAAAAATGTCAAATTAAAATTTATAAAAAAATAAAAAAATAAAATAACTAAATGATAGAAAATGTCCAATTTAAGCAAGTGATTTTAAAATACAACTATAAAAAAGTTTTCTAATTATTGAATCACAAAAATTCATCGAAATTTGTTAAATAAAAAATACAAACAATTATTATATCAGGTGTACAATTCAAATAAAACAGTATCAAAATATAATTTACTAAAAATTAAACCATACAAATGTAAAATTTAAATTAAATAAAGCGAACCAAAATAAAAACAATTTTTAAGTCATAAAGATGTATAATTCAAATAACTTTTTTTAAGGCAATCAAAATAAAACACTTGCTAAAACATTTATTATAACATAGAGTTTTAAAATCAAAATCAGTATAAATACAACATTTCTTAAATTGTAATTAAAATATATTTTTAGTTAAAACAATCAAAATAACAACATTAAACATTTATTATACCATAAAAAAATTAAGTATATTTTTCAATTATTGTAAAATAAATATAAAATACTTAAGAGTAATTAATTCAATATTAAAGTTACACTAAATAATTATAAAATATAAATCTAAATAAAACCCTAAAGATGAAATGGTATGGCCACATGTCATGTGACCATTAACTACAATGAAGAACGCGGGTTTGACCTTTGACCTGTGGCTGGGGTTCTCCTGTTGGTGTTGAATGCGGTGTTTTTGCTCAGGCGTGTGAGTCGGGCGTCTCATCCTCCGGGGTCCTCAGAAGGAAACGCGTTGGCCAGAGAAATCCTGCAGAACCTGCAGAACCTGCGCATGGATCACACCTGGACCGACTCGCACTACGCCACGCTGCAGTTTCCCTCCAGGTGAGCGTCCGTCTGCCATTCGCCGAGCCAGCGCCGCTTCAGCCAATCACACGCCTGCCCTGCTCCCACAGGACGCAGCGGAACACGCTCTGGTTGGTGGATTCCGAGGGGGCGGAGCTGGAGGAGATTCCGCTGGACAGTGAGGGATACTGCGCATACAGCGCCACGGGAACGGCCACGGTAACCATACAAATACAATACACACACATAAAGTTTTACACACACTAGTTTTAGCATGTGTTGTTGCGCAGGGAGGCGTGGTGTACGTGAACTACGGCCGGCGCGAGGACTTCGATCAGCTGCGTGCGATGGGCGTCGCCCTCAACGGCTCCATCGCCGTGGCGAGGGTGGGAGGAGCCGTGAGCTTCGCTGAGAAGGTGTGGCATGCGCAGGAGGCGGGGCTTGTGGGCGTTCTCATCTACCCCGACCCCGCCGACGTCCCGCAGGATCCACGACGACTCGGTCTCCACAGCAACGCCGTCATCTCGGAACACGTGCGTACTCTGACTTTATTGAAATAAAACTTATGAAAATAATTTAAAAAAATCACATTTTTAAATGTCAAATAAAAATAAATGATTTTAAAAGAATCTAAATAAAACACTAACAATAAATACAGTTTTAAAATAAAACATGTATCAAATGCATAAAATGTATTAAATCATGTTTTTAAAACCTTATATTTTAAGGTAAACTATATTTTAAAGAAAAATACAAAAACATTATAATAGCCTTAAACTTTTGTCTCTTTACTGAGTTAATTTTTCCTTATTTTTTAGAGTCGAAATCATACATTTGCCAAATTTTCTTAAATATTTTAAACAGTTAATTTCTACATTGAGCTTTTTCATGAAAAAAAAGTAAAATCTGATTTTACTTCATGTGGTATTTATATGTAATTTTTATATTTTTTATACTGCTGTACTTTTTCAGGAAAAAGGTGTTTAATTATAGTTTGAAAAAACGATTAAAAAAGCTTTTTATAGTCTGTTTAGTTATTTTTTATTAGTTTCTAAGAGTTGAAATATGCCATAATTGGTCTGTTTTTGATACATTATTTACTCATTTTTAATAGATCTATAAAATATATATAAAAAACTGTGCTTTTTGAACATTTAAACATAAAAATCACTTCATGTAGTATTTTTTAGTTCTGCTATTTTAAAGGAATAACATGTTTTCAAAATCCTTCTAGTGTTAAATGATAGATTAAAATAATATTTTCTTAATTAAATAATTTGACATCATCAGAAATCCATCTTAATTATAAAGTCCAAGGCTCGTCAAACCTCTCCAGTATCATCAAACATCATCTAATGATGTGTATTGCTTATTATGTGTTCAGATGTGTCCCAGTTTACAGTCATGTCTCATCACGGCAGGTGCACCTGGGCTCCGGTGACCCGTTCACACCTGGGTTTCCCTCCTTTAACCACACCCAGTTCCCTTCCACCCAGTCCTCAGGCCTGCCAATCATCCTGGCTCAGCCAATCAGCGCCAACGTGGCTTCCAAGCTGCTGAGGTCAGCCCCGCCCCTTTCGTTCCTGAACCTCCGCATCTGTGTCCTGCGTTTGATGTGTGTGTGTGTGTGTGTGTGTGTGTGTGTGTTTTCAGTCAGTTGTCCGGCTCCAGTTGTCCTCGAGGTTGGCAGGGCCGGTTACCGTACGTTCAGTGTGTTTTGGGGCCGGGCTTCACGGGGCCCGGCGAGCGCAGGGTGAAGATGGCCGTCTATAACACCATGAAGCCGGTGCTGCTCAATAACATCTTCGCCTCCATCGAGGGCAAAATCGAACCCGGTCAGACCGCCGCACACATTGTGAGATTGTATTGGAGAGGTACAGCAGCAGATAGTATTTAACCGGCGGTCTGTGCTCCTCTCAGATCACTATATCATCATCGGGGCCCAGAGGGACTCGTGGGGCCCCGGGGCCGTGAAGTCTGGGGTGGGGACGGCCCTCCTGATGGAGCTGGCCAGAACCTTCAGCATCATGGTGGAAAATGGTAAACATGTTATTTTTACATGTTTGAATTAAAAAAATTAATAATCAAAATTCCCTGGGTTTATATATATATATATGTGTGTGTGTGTGTGTGTATGTGTCTGTGTGTTTGAGTGTGTGTGTGTGTGTGTGTGTGTGTGTGTGTGAGAGAGAGAGTGTGGGTGTGTGTGTGTGAGAGAGTGAGTGTGTGTGTGTGTGTGTGTGTGTGTGTGTGTGTGAGAGAGTGAGTGTGTGTGTGTGTGAGAGTGTGGGTGTGTGTGTGTGTGTGTGTCTGAGAGAGTGAGTGTGTGTGTGTGTGAGTGAGTGTGTGTGTGTGTGTGTGTGTGTGTGAGAGTGTGTGTGTGTGTGTGTGTGTGTGTTGAGTGAGTGTGTGTGAGAGCGTGAGTGTGCGAGAGAGTGAGTGTGTGTGTGTGTGTGTGTGTGTGTGTGTGAGTGAGTGAGTGTGTGTGTGAGTGTGAGTGTGCGAGAGAGTGAGTGTGTGTGTGTGTGTGCGAGAGAGTGAGTGTGTGTGCGAGAGAGTGAGTGAGTGAGTGTGTGTGTGTGTGTGTGTGTGTGTGTGTGTGTGTGTGATTTTTTTTTTTTTTTTCTTCCTCAGTTTTATTTATTTTTGTCTTGTATTACACTGCAAATATCTATACATCCTTAAATCAAGCTAAATTTACTGGAGAAGGAGAGTAACAGAAGATATTAAGTGCTGTTTTCTGAGAAACCGAGCTTTAAATTTAAGTGTAAAATAAATAAATACAAATTAAGTGATTTTACGGTTAAAACTAGCACAGATATCATAGGAAATATTAAATATTACAGGGAATTGTTTATTTTTCTGAGCCCATTGGCAAATATTTATTTCTTGTTTAAAGCATAAACTTGCTTCATTTTAATGTATGTGTATATATAGTTTTTATGAATTAAATTTTATATTAAGTTCATGTGTTATAAATTTATTTCATTAGACACTATTTTTTATTATATATTAGTATGAAGTCACCAAACACGGAATCCAGAAATGAATATAAATTGAAAGCATAGTATTTGGGAAAAATAACATGGCTGTTACAACTCTGGCTCTGGGGAAGCAACATCAAAGACCAAATAAAATAAGATTTATTAAATATCAAAAGAGAAAAGAACAAGCCCAGCTACTGCCAAGCTGGCTTCAGGATCAGAGCGAGAGCGCGAGCAGGTGTCCTGGAGTTATAAATGCCTCCTTTCAGGTGATATCAATTATTCTGTTGATTGCAGGTGAGCTACTGAGTAACTACAACAAAACACAAATTAGATCACTCCCACATAACAATGGCTTTAACGAGGGCCTATAGCCTGTTTCAAAAGATAATGGCTTATTATCAATATCGATGAACCGATGCTGTTGTCTTCTGGTTCCATTCTAGGCTTTAACCCCAGACGCAGTTTGCTCTTCGTCAGCTGGGATGGAGGAGATTTTGGGAATGTTGGTGCCACCGAGTGGCTGGAGGTCAGAACTGCACTCAGATACTATAGACAGATAGACAGACGTAATGCAGATCATGTGTGTTTGTGAAATCTGTGTGACTCTGTGTTTGCAGGGTTATCTGACGATGTTGCACCTGAAAGCAGTGGCGTATTTCAGTCTGGATCAGGCCATCCTGGGTAACAGTTGCCAAAGCATCTTATCTGCATCTATTGCATTAACGATGGCCATTTCAACGGGTGTGGTTGTTTAGTTTTACCAAACAACATTTTGGCGTTCACCAGCGAGTGACCTGCAACCTTCCGCCATTACACACACACACGCACACACATGCTCACACACACGTTCACACACACAAACTCTCAAACACAGACAAACACACAAGCACGCACACAATCACAATCAGAAACTCACACACACACGTACACAAACACGCGCGCACACAGTCACTCGCACAAACACACACAAATGCACACAAACTCTCAAACACACACACATGCACACAATCACGCGCGCACACACTCACTCGCACAAACACACACAAATGCGCACAAACTCTCAAACACACACACACACACACACACACACACACACAATCACGCACACAAACACACACACACACACACACACACACACACACACACACACAGGTACACAAAAACGCGCACACACACACACACACACACACACACACTCGCACAAACACGTACATACTCACTCGCACAAACTCATACAAATGCACACAAACTCTCAAACGCTCACTCACACACACACACACACACACACACATGCACTCACTCGCACAAACTCATACAAATGCACACAAACGCTCACTCACACACACACACACACAAGTTTGTTGGGTTTCTAAGTGAAGACGTTGCATAGACTTCCATTGATTTTCTATCAGGTTAATGATATTTGTGTGTGTGTCTGTCTGTGTGTGTGTGTGCGCAGGTGATGATATCCTCTCGGTCTACACCAGTCCTCTGCTCGCCGATCTCATCGAAGGAGCCCTCAAACAAGTTTGTGTGTCTTACAGCTTCTTCTCAGAGAGTTTGAGATGTTACAAACCAGACCTGCGTCTGAAAGCAGCAGTGTTTCCCTGAGTGGCGGGAGACCAGACGTCTGTTATTAAGCGGTTCGGTTGAGTGAATGCTCTGTGATGTGTCTCAGGTGGAGCATCCCAAACACACGGGTCAGTCGATTCTGTCTCTGGTGCGGCGGCAGGGCGGCTGGAGGAACATGTGAGTCTCTGCTGCTGGGTTCAGATGAGTCTCCGGATGTTCGCTCTGATTCTGCTTCACATCTGGTGTTTGTTTGTCTGCAGAGTGAAGCCGTTGTATCTGAACAGCGGCGCTTACAGCTTCACCGCCTTCGGAGGAGTTCCTGCCATGCAGCTGCATTTCACTGAAGTAACAACAACTCTTGTCTATCTTCAATTCGGTGTCTATTAAAGATGCTCAGAATCATTCAGGTTTAAGTCACGTGACACAAGGAGCGCTATTCATAACTGACCAATCACAGTATAAGGATTTAAAAAAATAATTTTACAATTTTTTTATTTGTGAATCACTTTGGATAAAAGGGATGCTAAGTTAACAAATGTAAATAAGTGAGAATCCTGGTATAATTGGTGTTTGGTTTAATTTAAAACAACATTTTATTTAGAAATTGCTTGTAAAGTTCACAAATAATTACAAACAAATGGCAAGTAATGCATTGAATTAAACATGAAATGTTGAAGTGGAGAGACTGAAATAGTATTTTCTGAAATAGTAATATGTACTTCATTTAATCTTTATTTATGACTTATGATTTTAGTGACCTTTGACTTTCAATTTTGATTTTGAACATACTTTCTAGTGTACAAATGTCTCCAAAAAGCCTAAATGAGTCTGATTATGCCTTATAGAAAACATACCTGACCTGAAAATAAACATTGTGTTGATATTTTAAGTGTGGGATAATTTCTTTAATTTTGGAATATTTAATACTTTTATTAATCAAGGCTGCATTAAATTGATAAAAGTGACCGTAAAGACATTTATGAATGTACAAAAGATGTATCTATCAAATAAATGCTGTTCTTCTGAACTTTCTATTCATCTGTGAATCCTGAAAAATTAAATGCATCAGTTTCCCAAAAAATATTATGCAGCGCAACATTGATAATAATCAGAAATGTTTCTTGAGCAGTAAATCAGTATATTATTATGATTTCTGAAGATGTGACACTGAAGACTGGAGAAATGATGCTGACACATATTCAGCTATTTTTCGTCATAATAACATTTCAAAATGTGTCTGTATTTTTGATCAAATAAATGCAGCCTTGGTGAACAGAAGAGACTTCTTACAGAATCAGTAGTGTATGTGAGAAATGTACCGGTCTCTGTGTTCAGGAAGCTCGCTCGTACCCGTTCGTCAACACTCAGCTGGACAGCGTGGGGCGTCTGCAGGAGCTGCTTCAGGGTCGTCTGGGGTCAGTGGGTCGAGCTGTAACTGAGCTGGTGGGTCTGATGGCCCTCAAACTGTCCCATGATCACATCCTAACACTGGACGTCACCTGCTACAGCAACACAGCACAGCAGCTGAGCTCCACACTCAACCAGCACACCGCACAGCTACAGGTACACACGCACACACACATGCACACTCGCACACGCGCACACACACACACATGTACACTCTCACACACACACACACATAC
>CM049864.1:589801-642301 GCA_027474115.1 Schizopygopsis malacanthus | reverse complement strand
TGGACATCTTGTAAAAATGTCTTTTGTGTTCTGCTGATCACACAAGATCAAACCTTCACGCTGCCCCTGCATGTGTTTGCGCAGGTGGAGTACTACTTTCTGTCGCAGTACGTGCCGGTGGTGGAGACGCCCTTCCGTCACGTGTTTCACGGCCGTGGCGATCACACTCTGAGCGCTCTGGCCGATCACCTGTCTCTGCTGCGCTCCGCACCGCACCTGTTCGACGAGGCTCGTTTCCGTCGCCAGCTGGCACTCTTCACCTGGACGCTTCAGGGCGCCGCCAACGCGCTCAGCGGAGACGTCTGGAACATCGACAACCCGCTCTAGAGCTCCGAACACGGCCTTCAGCGTCTATTTATAGGGATGTAACGACTCACGATTCGATTCACGATTATTCTTTTTTAACAAAATAAGATTTAAGACCAATAATAAATTCAGTGTGTATTTGTATTATTGCTTGGACAAATGCTGCACGTTTCTTAGTGAAATTGAAATATAACACTATAATAATAATACAAACTTATATAGCACTTTATTGCATATTATTACTCTTTTGTTGATTTTGATTGCTTCTATTGTCCTCATTTGTAAGTCAGTTTGGATAAAAGCATCTGCTAAATAACACAATTTTAATATAATATAAATGTAAATAACAAAACTAAATTGAAATTTTAAAACAAGCCCCAAAACAAATAATTAAGTAACACAAATAAAATATGAACACCAATGATAGTGTTTCCTCGGTTACCGCTGTAAACAAAGCATCGCTGCACTTATGAACACCAATGATACAGTGTTTCCTCGGTTACCGCTGTAAACAAAGCAGCGCTGCACTTATGAACAGCAATGATACAGTGTTTCCTTGGTTACCGCTGTAAACAAAGCAGCACTGCGCTTATGAACTTTAATATGCATTATACAGAAGTAAGATGAAAAGAAAAAAGCTCCCCTCAGACATACATTCATATAAACTCCTACCCCTAATTGAATCGTGATTCGTTTAGCATCTCAAGCGATTTGAATCGTCACATGTTTGAACCGATTTTCAACCGGCTCGCGGTTAATCGTTACATCCCTATCTATTTATCCAGAAACAACTCGAGTCCCATTACACGGAGTGTGTTTTCATACAGTCAAACCAAAATATATTCAGACACCTTTATCACAGTTTATTGGCTATAGTTTAGAAAATGTTAATAAAATATATGACAAGAACAAATTCATCTTGATATTAGATAACTTTGATTGAAATGTAACTTATGTAATGAGTTAGGTTGAATATAGGGGTGTGCATTATATATCTTCTGCGATAATATCGTAATTGTTGTTTTTAGACATTATCGAGTATTTTGCAAAAAACATTTAAAACACCCCCACAGGGTGCATGCATACAATACACGAAGTCTAGTCTAGTGCGAGAGTGTGTTCTTTCACCGCATGATTCGGTCTGTTAAAATATATTTAGAATGATCACAAAATTCTAAATATGGGGACAGAAAAAGTATATATTTATATCATTTCATATAGTTAATCAATATCACACTAGTAGTACTGTTTTTTTTTTGTTTTGTTTTTTTACAAATTGCCGTGATTACAAATATAATTTTTACAACAGTTCAACGAGAATTTAATTAAGAGACTTGCATTTTAGACACCATATGTCCTGTTTTTTACACTATTTCGACAGCAAAAATAATTCCAAACACAGCCACAGCACTGTTTTGTGTCTCTGAGTAACGTGAATGTGATTCGTTCCTGAATGATTCAATCGTTTAAATGATTCGGTTCAATCGCAATGACTCACTTATTAACAGGGACTTGCTGCCACCTACTGGCAGTTTTAATTTTTTACTAAATATTTACAATACTGATTTAATTTGTTTGGTAACAGCCCAAATGTCTTTTTATTCTAATTCACTGATTAAATGTAAGAATTTGACTCAAAATATAAATTTGAAAAATGGTTTATAAAGGTTAAAATGCCCAAAAAAGGTACAAATCAATTTAAACGCATTGGAAAATATTAATTTCTATCAGTGAGAATATGAAGAATATCACAGACTTCAGGAGTCAGCTGTCCACGGCAGTCCTTAAGATATCAGCATAATAACACACTCAGAAAAATATCGTCTAATTATGGGTAACTCCCAGAAAATATCGAGATATTATTATTTTTTGTCAATATAGCTTTTAAGTTTAAGAACACAATTGGATAATACCAATTTAGGTCGACTAATTACCAAATAAAGCTTAATTTTGTTCAGTCTGTGGTGTTAAAGTTCGCATTAGCAATTATATAAAAAAGAAAAAAATGGAGCAAAGGTCAAAGCGTCTGAATAATTTTTGGTCACAATTTTGTATCAATTTAACTGGTAGTCCACTGTATGAAGAATTTTTAAGGATAATATTTCACAGTTTACTTTATTTTGCTATCCTCAGTTAAATATACCAACTATCGAACAAAAAATATCGAAAATTATATCTGGTGTCTGAATAATATTTGGTTTGACTGTATCTGCTCAACACTGCTTTCATATTTTCAGTTGTAGCTGCCGCTGAATATTATCTCCTTGTAAATTCATTGTTAATTAACAGTTATGATTGAGAAGAGATTCTTTTTTTATTACCAAGCGATAATGATACTCTTATGAATGTGAGCAGTAATTATCGAGAGCAGTGTCTCTCATAATTATGACAGTCATACTGTCGTCCAATCAAGAAGCAGCATCTGCTATCAATCGACTCTGTGGTGTCACGTGACCTCAGGCGGTGACGTCATAGAGCTGTTTTACCTGTAATGTAGCTCATGTGCACCTGTCTGATGTCAAACTGTTGATCTGTAGTTTACTGTATCAATCAGATGAATTTAAGCACATGCTGTGTGGTGCACTTCAATAAAAATGTGTTTCTTTTGTGTCAATTTCAGTCTTAATTTCATTTTTTAAACGCTTTTATAACATCCTGAAATGTAAATCTATCCACCGTATTTTTAACAGAAATTCGGTTTCATCAGCTTCAGGAACAAAACAGCTCATTATATTGCAAACTAATATTCATTTTAATCTATATTTGCAATTATAAACACTCTGGTTTGTATAGCAAATAGTTTACTGCATTTTATTATTCTATATCTACATGTAACGGTTAATGAACCGTAAGTCTGGAGCATGGACAGATCTACAGATTTCACTTAGACTAGAGGATGTTTAAGTCAGATGCAAACTGCATCGGTGAAAACTCACCTTTTTGAGATCCACACAGGTCACTTATGCGATTCATGCAGATCCAATGAGAGAATTTTGATTGGGGGGGGGGGGGGGGGTCTGTTTTTTTTCTTTGCTCACTTTTAAAGGCAGTCGTGGCCTAATGGATAGAGCGTTGGACTTGTAACCTGAGGATGTGGGTTCGAATCTGGGGTCCGGCAGGAATTGTTGGTGGGGGGAGTGAACAACGAGCGTCCTCTCCACCTACGATACCACGACTGAGGTGAGACCCTTGAGCAAGGCACCGAATCCCCAACTGCTCCTCGGGCGCCACAGCAATGGCTGCCCACTGCTTCGGGTGTGTGTTCGCTACTGTGAGTGTGCACTTGGATGGGTTAAATGCAGAGCAAATTCTGAGTATGGATCACCATACTTGGCCACACATCATATATATATTTTTTTTTTATATTGATGGGAAGCTGACTGAGTCTAGCCCTCTCCCTTCTGAGGAGTCCAGCCCCTATTCTGCCAAGGAATCCAATGCTATCCGAGCTGGGGAACCTAGCACTTTGCCTACTGAAGTTGTTAGGAAGAAGCTGACGGAGTCCAGTCCCCACCCCACTGATGAGTCCAGCCCTAACAAAGTTGTAAAATCCAGCACTCTCCCATCAATCTCAGGGGGCAAGATGACGGAGTCCAGCCCCCATCCAGTTATGAAGTCCAGTGCTCTCCCCACCCAGGAGTCTAGTCCCTACCCTGCCAAGCAGTCCATCCCCCAATGTGTCATTTCCTGACGGCTTCATCGAAGATGTGCATATGCACAAGTCTTTAGTAAATTTGTTCATATCTAAATGTGGCATTTTCACATCTTGTTTCAAGTCAATAAAAACAGTTATTTTTCTGGTAAAGTGGAGGTTTGTTTTTTATAACTTTATCTGCGTTTGCACAATCTGTCCTAACAGACAACAGTTATGCAGCCTCTACAATCCCATGTTCCAGTTAAGTTCAAATCTATTGCACCAAGTTGGTAAAATTATGGCTTTGGTGTCGGTTAAAAAAAGAAGAAACCTCAGGCTTTGCAGCTGGATTTTGTGAAACTACACTAATTCCTTTGAGTGCAAATATCAATTTTTATTTTTTATTCAAGCCTTATTCATGAATCTCTCAGTATTTTAAAAACTGCCAGTAATGATGAACACAGTTGTGTTTTTAAAATAGTTTTGGTTTGAGTATTGCATGTCTTTATGCAGTATGTCAACTTTCACCACCTGGACTTAACCAAACTTTTACAGTTAAGCAAATTCTAGGACTCAAAAATATTAGGCTAGTTTATTCATAAAACCTTGAAGCTGACAATTATGTGGTTCGTACTATTCAAATGTGTAATATCTGAAATTTCAAAAGGCTTTTGTCCTATCCTCCAAATGAAGTTGCGAGTATCTTCACGGTGATGGTTTTTGGTGATTGCAGGATGAAAGTTGTTAACTGTTTTCGGTGATCAGGCTGTGCTTCGCACCAGATTTTATGCTGTCAAATCCCAGATGTCGCTACTAATCAAGGTCATGTTATTTAAATCAGCTAATGTTAAATATAGGCTTTGTTTATATTTTTTTCAACCACTGGTTCTCTGCCCTTAAGATCAGATAAATAAAAATATAGTCCTGGGCTACAGCAGAATAATGTATTGTGCCCAAAATGTAATGATTTTTTTTGTAAAGACGTATGAATTTTTTTTAACATGGTTACTTTTTGCGCATTCAGCTGATCAGCAGTTTCTTGCCAAGCAGCCTCTCTCTGTTCCAAGATAACGCAGAGTATGGCCGCCGTGTTGCAAGCTCCTACCAAATTTTGCAGTTTCTTGTGTGTTTTACTGATTATTTTGCTGTTTTTCGTACTTGATGTCTACACTTTTATTGCCTACGACAGACACACACTTTTAGAAATCAGCTCCTCTGTCGCACATCGGAAACCGGACTTTGAGTTCCTGAATGCCGGCGCTTTGTTTAAAAACACTGACGACCACACGACGGAAACGCAGCGGAAAAAGAGGGAAGAGAGCTGGCGTCCTCTTCAGACTGAGACGCCGTGCCTTTCGACCTCCTCTCCCTACCATTCTGCTGGCCAACGTTCAGTCACTGGACAACAAATTCTGTGAACTGCGGGCGCGTATCTCCTACCAACGAGAAACAAGGGACTGCTGCATTATCTGCCTCACAGAAACCTGCTATCTGTGGAGATTCCAGATTCAGCCATCGAACTCTCGAGATTGTCTGTGCACCGCGCGGACAGAATGAAAGAGTTTACGGGGAAAATCAGAGGGGTGGGGGTGTTTGTTTCTTTATTAACAACTTGTGGTGCGACGAGAGGAACACACACTCTGTTAGATCATTCTGCTCCCCTGATCTGGAATACCTCGCTCTGCTGTGTTGACCATTCTGGCTTCCGAGGGAATTTACAGCGGTCATAATCACAGCTGTTTACATCCCTCAAGCCAACACCGTGCAAGCACTCAAGGAACTGTACCGGAGTATAAGAGAGCAGGAAATCGCACACACAGAGGCAGCGTTCATTATAACAGGGGACTTTAACAACGCCAACTTCAGGAAAATAGCTCCAAAATACTTTCAACACATTACCATTGTAATGATAACATATAATATATATATATTGTTATAAGGGAAACAGGTCAATTTAGCTCAAAGGGAATCATTAATGATTTTATAGGGAATTTGAACAGACTCACAGTTTCACGACGATTCACTGAACAAGCCGTATAACAAATTCTGCACTGGATATTAAAATCCCAAAGTATAGTGAAAACACTATTAAATAGCACAGTAACAAAATCGACAGATTAAGGCATTAACTTGTGAGCACAAAACACAAGATATTTGTCTTCTCAATATAAATAAGACTTTATTTATATAAATCTAAGACATGTAAACTAATCTACACAAGCATTCACACATTCACGCGTTGCAGAAAGAGAGAAAGTGAGGAAAGGATTAGATTAAGAGAATGAGAATTTGATACCCCACGTTTACAGCAATATGTGCAATTGCATAAACCTGAACAACCATCAATCACTTTTATAACACTCGCATTGAGTTTTCAATGAGGCTAAAATCTATATTAAAATTACACCAGCTCAGCAAGAATCTGGGGGTTTGTACTTGCGTTGCTTTTGTGTTTAAAGGATTCCCTTTTGTCGTCCTTTGCAGAAAAGGGTTTCTCCGAAGTCCTTTTTGGCTTAGAGTTCAGGAGTCGTTGAAGTGGGCATTGGTTCTTGGCTGGTTTTGCAGAGTCTTGGGCTTGTTGTCATTGGCAAACGTAACTTAGCACACGAACTCAACGGAAAGAAAATAAACTAAAGTAAAAGAATAAAAGGATGTAAAGAGACTAGGTGGCTTTTCTTCTCATCATGGGAGCAGCTGGCCTGTGGGTCAGAGCACATGGCGCTCCACGAGAGAGTTAGAGAGAGCTTGTAGATGGCATTTTCAAGAGAGAGTTTTTCAGGAGAGCATTTTTAAGAGCGGAGAATTCAAGAGAGGGAGGAGAAGTGTGTCCTGGGTATTTAAACTCGGCTTTTAGACACCTCCCCCAATGGTTGCCTTGACCAATTAGATCCTATGCTGGCTCTGGGTGCTGCTTTGTTTCTCCACCCAATCAATAAGTCAACATGTCATGGCCAGTCACATTGCCCTAATTTTACATTCTCTTGCAAAGTATATTTTTGGATGTGGTTTCTATAACCAGAATATGATACATTTGACAGAAAATCACTTTGAATAAATGTTTAAAGCTAGAATTATCGAACTCATACATACCAAACATGACATTAACCCTTAAGGCTTACGCTATTCAATACTAATTAAAAGCACGACACACAATGGTTAAAACAAGGATAGTCAAATTTGTGGGTCACCTACATAATATGCAGTTATGCATAGAAATGATTAGTTTCATTAACAATGAGATTGAAAGTATTTTAAGATGATTCTACAGTCTTTGTGAACCCAGGAATTTCAGCCTTTGTCCTCGAAGCCTGGTCGGGGGGGAAAGGTCACTCTAAGAAAGTCTGTAGCTGTGATTTCTATCAGAATGGTCACATGTAATGGTCACATGTTGCATCTCTTTGACCATTAATATTTATTACTCAAATGTATTACCAAATTCCTGCATTGGAATTATCATTAAGTGTTCCTTGTATTCAGACGGGCTGGAGCTAGGGTCTGATTTATGACTTCCTGCTGTTGTCTTGTAGAATTCGGCTCCTCATGTTTCAACCATGCTTTGATCGAATCCTGATTTGTCTGATTTGGTCCTTGATATACTACACCATAAACACGATCACTGTTATTCTCCTTTCCGGGATGCCTACAAATCCCTCCCCCGCCTAGCGTTTGGCAAATCAGACCATTCATCCGTTCGGGAAAGCACCCACCCTCGGGACGTTTCAAAGCTGACTGTTTTTAAACACGTTGACTGGGAGATGTTCCGAGCTGCTTCTGATGACGACATCGAGGTTTACTCGGACACTGTCACGTGTTTCTTCAGGAACTGTGTTGAAGATGTGGTGCTGACAAAAACAGTTTGCATCCACCCCAACCAAAAACCCTGGATTAATAGCGACGTTCGAGCAGCCTTGTTAGCGCGAACCTCTGCTTTTTAAATCCGGAAACATGGAAGAACAAAAACAAGCCAACTACGACCTCTGGAAAACCATTAAAGCCGCCAAACAACAATACAAAAATAAAATAGAAGGATAAATTAACACCAACAATGCAAGAAGCATGTGGCAGGGCATTAACAATATCACAGGCTTTAAACAAAACCGCCGCTGTGAACATTGCCGCCTCTCTTCCGGAGGAACTCAACGAGTTCAACGGCCATTTCGAAGCTCATAACAGCGCTGACACTGATAGAGCTCCCGCGGCCGATGAAGAGGCGGTCAGTACACTCTCTGTCTCTGTAGAGGATGTTACACAATCATTCCACCAGGTGAACATCCGAAAAGCTGTGGGTCCAGATGACATTCCAGGCCATTTTTAAAACCGCAACCATCGTGCCAATACCAAAGACAGCTAAAACCACATGTTTGAATGACTGGGGTCCTGTTGCTCTGACACCCACCTTCATCAAGTGTTTTGAGAAGCAAAAATGACCCTACCGCTCTGGAATGGTCAAGTCAAGTCACCTTTATTTATATAGCGCTTTTAACAATACAAATTGTAACAAAGCAACTGCACAATATCAAAATAGGAAAATAGTGTGTCAATAATGTAAAATTACAAGATTTAACACTCAATTTTCAGCTGAAGGCATTTCATTATTGAATTTAGTGATGGCATCGTCCAGCTCAGTTCAGTTTAAATAGTATCTGTGCAATGAACTCGATGATATTGCTGGAAATGAAGTGTCCCCAACTAAGCAAGCCAGAGGCGACAGCGGCAAGGAACAAAAACTCCATCGGTGACAGAACGGAGAAAAAACCTTGGGAGAAACCAGGCTCAGTCGGGGGGCCAGTTCCCCTCCGGCCAGACGAATCAGTAGTTTGTTCCAACTGCAGCAAAGTCAGAGTGTAAGTGGTCCACTGGTTCCAGGGGTCTTTCCCCGATGGATGTCTAGGTGACGAGGTCCTCACTGGAGATCTGTCTCTGGGGCTCATCTCGGAGGTCCTCGGAGGGGTTGTCATCGTCTCTTCTCAGGTGTTCGGTCATCTCTATCGTTTAAGGGTTGGATCCAGACTGAAGCTTGTGTAATTCCTAACTACCACGGGATGTTAATCCCGTGGCAGTAACATAGAAACAGTAAGACAATTAGCGTAGCAGCTGCTCCATCCAGGAATAACCCTGGATGAAATTATCAGTATAACCCAAGCTAAAGCATAATAATGTGCATTTGTTCAGATAGACTGGCAGTACAAGATTGTGAGATGCATTATATGAATGCTTGGCTAAAGAGATGCGTCTTTAATCTAGATTTAAACAGAGAGAGTGTGTCTGAACCCCGAACGTTTTCAGGAAGGCTATTCCATAGTTTAGGAGTCAGATATGAAAAAGTTCTACCTCCTTTTGTGGACTTTGCTATCCTAGGTACTACCAAGAGTCCAGAGTTTTGCGACCTAAGGGAGAGGGTTGGATTGTAGCGTGATAGAAGATTAGTTAGGTACGCAGGAGCTAAATCATTTAGGGCCTTATAGGCAAGTAATAATATTTTGTAACTGATACGAAACTTAATAGGTAGCCAGTGCAGAGACTGTAAAATTGGAGTAATATGGTCATATTTTCTTGACCTGGTAAGGACTCTAGCCGCAGCATTTTGTACTATCTGTAGCTTGTTTATTGAAGATGCAGGACAACCACAGAGCAGTGCATTACAATAGTCCAGTCTAGAGGTCATGAATGCATGAACTAACTTTTCTGCATCAGAAACACTTAACATGTTCCGTAGCTTGGAAATGTTTCTAAGATGGAAGAATGCTGTTTTTGTAACATTGGAAATATGATTTTCAAAAGATAGGTTGCTGTCTAATATAACACCCAGATTTTTAACTGTAGAGGAAGTAACATTACATCCGTCTAGTTGCAAATTGTAATCCAAGAGATTCTGTGTACTGTTTTTAGGTCCAATAAGTAATATCTCGGTCTTATCTGAATTTAATAGGATAAAATGT
This sequence comes from Schizopygopsis malacanthus, assembly GCA_027474115.1. Lineage (NCBI taxonomy): Eukaryota > Metazoa > Chordata > Actinopteri > Cypriniformes > Cyprinidae > Schizopygopsis > Schizopygopsis malacanthus. The sequence goes on along the minus strand of CM049864.1, from coordinate 632,422 downwards.
TATATTTTTAACACACTCTGTTAGCTTAGATAGTTTAGAAGTTTCATCTGGTTTTGTTGAGATATATAGTTGAGTGTCATCAGCATAACAATGGAAACTAATCCCGTATTTTCTAATAATATTACCAAGGGCAGCATATATAATGAAAATAATAGAGGACCTAGGACAGATCCTTGTGGTACTCCATACTTTACTGGTGATAATTGAGATGACTCCCCGTTTAAATAAACAAAGTGAAACGATTGAACAAGTTCATTGAAAATAATCAGTTTGTTCATGAATCAGACACCTCTTCTGCGTCTCTGAGCATGTGATGTATTATAAGGAGTAACAATATGTTTTATGAAATGTAGTGAAGTAAAAAGTGCTGCTTACTTACCCTTAAATGGGCATGTTACATAACCTGCTTCCTGAAAATAACCCCTGAACATGTCCAAAACTGTGCTCTGGAGAAACTAAGCAGTGATATTACTAACTTGACTGCTTTTTAAACAGTTATTTGACAGTTGTTTTAAAAGTAGTTTATCTCCCCCGGTAATGAGCTAAATATGTATATAGTTTAATGCTGCGATCATTCACTGTTTGACTCTCTTGATACTTTTATGCTTTTATCTATTCAAGTATTGTCACTTTAATTAATCTTCATTGTTATTGTGGCAGATAAAGGCTCCTGCACTTCCACCACCCTTCATACTGTAAGATAAACAGTATAGACCATGTTGAAATAATTGAGTAAGTTCAAGTAATATTACCTTCTAAAAATCAAATAAAATGTACATCTATGAACATTTTGAAAATCACAATAGTAATTTATCAACCAGTGGTGGAGGTAACAATTACAACTACTCACGTTACTGTAATTAAGTAGTTTTTTCTGGTACTTGTACTTTTGAGTATATTTTTAAAGCTGGACTTTTACTTGTACTTAAGTACAAATTAAGAAAAATAATCTACTTTGTTACATTTAAATCATAGTTCATTTCTGAGTACGCCCAATTTTAATTGATATTTAAATCTTTTACGGCACTTCAGTAGCCAATAAAGATATCCGATCGTAGACGGACCAATGAAAGCCCTGATATCTGAAGCGGGAAAAGCCGTCGCTGCAGCAGGTGAAGAACTGATCGGACAGTGAGGGGGCTCAGTGTAATTTATGGACTCAAAGTTTGGAGAAACAAACGACATGTTAGTGTCATAATAAATATCTATATTTTGATAGCGATACCGAAATATCTGACACGGTTCAGTAAAATACTACTGGAAATGTTATTGTTTGTAAGTGAAATGCATCAGAAAGTCTTTCAATCAAAGATGGAACTTTAATTTCTTTACAATGTAAGTTATTGCTAGAAATGTTTTGGAATGGGATATTTAGATCATATATTTGTATGATTTTGATCTGTCTAACTGCATCACATTATACAGACATTACAGGCCAAAACCATCCTTTTATCTAAAGAAACGACATAAATGGCTCTTAAATCAATTTGTAAAATATTCAGTGTTGTCATATTTCGAGTACCTCAACTAAAATGAGGTCATTTCTTTTATAATTGTATTACTGACTGTACTTTTTTGTTGTAAATTCAGTTCAGTTTGAAATCAAATTTGAAATCATGTTTCCTTTTGCTGTAAGCTTTTGCTACAAATTTACCGTATTTTAAAGACAAATACACAGCATGAGCAAATGTTTAAGATTGAGATTTTTTTAATTGTAATTTATCAATATTTATGCTAAGTAAATAAAAGCTTATATGAAAATATGTTCATCATATACAGCTAACTTTTCTTTTTAGAAGACTTGAGTAAAACCACTCAAAGCTTTAAATAATTCATACCTTGAAAAAAATGGATGGATAAAAAATAGATATTGAATATCTATATGGCAGTATACAGTAAATGGTATTTTTGCCAATGGTATTGAAAATTATTGAAGTAGTTGTGAAATCAAACATGACCCTACGTACCTTGTGGTGACATATTGAACCGTGCAAGTCAATACACAGGGAAAAAAATTGTCTGCCGTCGTAATCTTTAATCAAAAACTGAAAATTTGCTTACGCTCTGGAATGGTTTTCTTGCTCTGTTGACATCAGTATTGAGTGCGTAGTGTTCCTGTGGCTCAGTGGTAGAATATTGTCTTAGCAAAGCAAAAGGTTGTGGGTTAAATTCGCATGGAACACACATACTAACAAAAAATGTATAGCCTGAATGCACTGTAAGTCGCTTTGGATAAAAGCGTCTGCTAAATGCATAAATGTAAATGTAAATCAGTTTGACGGCTTTGGGAGAACCCTCTTGTTAAGTCATGATGTAAGGACTGCTGTTTCCGGGTCCAAGCCTCTACTCATTTCATTTGAGGATGCTATCTCAACAGCCATTTTGAGCACTATTTAATACTACATATTTAAGCTAAGAATAAAAACAATTTGCTGTGCACACTTCAGTCTCCATTCTCACAGTGTCTCAAACACTAATATTTTAGCTGACTCACTGTCTGGCCATCTGGGATTTTAGTATGCAGACAAATGTTAGGGTTATAATTTTTCAGTATCATATGACATCATGGGTGTATATTAGCACAGTTTATTGTTTTCTTGGGGCATCTGGCAGAGCAGTAGGACCCAGAAGCTGTGAAGCATGATGTCAGATTTAACAAGCAGATATTCTTAACAACTTAACTGTGAATCTGCTATGAGCAAGAGGTGAAGAGGAGCGCCACAATAAACCCCCTCCCTTCATTCAATATTCTGTTTCACTTGAAAATGCATCACAACACTAAAGTCAGTTGCAACTTCCGGTTCATGGGGTGTTTGGGGACCTTAATATTGTTATTTTTCAAGGTATTGAAGTGAGAAATACCTGTATAATGACCACTAATTCACATACATTGTTAATAAGTTAAAAGTAGGTTTTGTTCAAAGTAGCTATTATCCACATAGATCTTTGATATTAATTAATATTTATGGTAAATAATTAAATATTGCCTCTAAATAGAAACTAGTAACTTGTACTCGGAGTAGTTTTTTAGAAGAGTAATTTGTACTTTTAATTAAGTACTGTTTTGACACCAGTACTTTTACTTGTAATTGAGTATTATTTCAGCAATGTAACAGTACTTGTACTTAAGTACACTTTTCAGTACTCTTTCCACCACTGTTATCAACCAAACAATCTTTGCAGGATATTGTTAATGAGTTTATCCTCTCTTACTAATTTCACTTTAACGAGGGACCCAGGTGATGAAAATCAGTGTTATTTTAAAACCCCTGGCTCAACGCTTGTTTTAGAAAACAGTGTTAGATTGTTGATTGTTCAACTTTAGTCAAGATGGCCATTTCAAATCTTATGTTTTTGGTGTTCTTGTGTTACGAATTGGTGCTCAATGGTGAAGTTGTATTCTCCTTGATGTAGTGTTTTAATATTTAATTTTTCTTCATCTCTTTCTTTAACCTTATATTTTGTCTTTAGGATTTGCCTCTCCAATTGGGTATCCTTTATACCAGTCTGGTAGTGAACAAGTGCGCTTGGAGAAAAAAGGTTTGTGAATTGTGTTCATGATTGCATTCTGTCTCTTTGTTCACATGATGTGTAGTTGTTTTAATGGGACACACTGACTTCCTGTATTAATAGTGAAACTAGAGTCAAGATATAACAATAATATAAAAAAATACTGCAGTCTGTGATTAACCCGAAATGCAGTTCAGATCTTAATTTAGAATTAAATAATTGTTTCTCAAATGTTAAACCCAGGTATCATCTAAGATGATTGAATTTTAAATGTGGCACTTAATAACATGTGAAACTTTTAAATGCATGTAAATCAGGGACCGAGTGCAAACATGAGTCTTGCAGTTGTTTTAGCTATTACAATTTTATATATATATACACATACTATTCTGATTTCTGTGCCCTGTGTAGTGGGAGGGCAAAGTCCAAAACTATACAGTTCTACCCCTGGTGTAGTTCTACATTTAACACTTCAATAAATCCTCCTTTTTTTTTATCGTGTCTTAGTTAGTGTTTCTTATTTTTCCTGTAAGTTCCAAAATGATATTTCTGTTAAAGGGGTGTCTGTCTGTTTGTCGTATGTGATGGGTGAGTATTGTGATGTGTATCGTTGTACTCCTGTTCTTGGTTGTTTTCCAGATGGCCCCTTGACCCGTCCAAATACAAACCCCCCAGTGTTAGCAAAGTGCAACTTGGCTATTCTGCTGTCTTTGAAGAATGCAACTGAGCTAGTTATCCAAAATGGTAATCTTTTCTGATGTTACTTTACCAAGAGAGAAGCTAGTTTCATCTTATCTGACAAGTTTTACAACAAATTTCTTTAGGTATTGATTTTAAGAATTTGCCCGTGGAATCCAGCCCTCTCCCTGTTGAGTCAGGTTATTTGCCTACTGAGATTGATGGAAAGCTGACTGAGTCTAGCACTCTGCTTGCTGAGGAATCCAGCCCCCAGCCTAACAACGAATCAAATGCTATCCCAGCTGTGGAACCTAGCTCTCACCCAGTTAAGGAATCCAGCCCCCAGCCTAACAACGAATCAAATGCTATCCCAGCTGTGGAACCTAGCTCTCACCCAGTTGATGAATTCAGCCCCCAGCCTGCCAAGGAATCCAATGCTATCCTAACGGGGGAATCCACCTCTGTGCCTGCTGAGGAGTCCAGCCCCCATTTTGCCAATGATTCCAAAACTCTCCAAGCTGCAGAGTCCAGTCCTCTGCCTGCAGAATCCAGCCCCCATTCTACCAACGAATCCAATGCCATCCAAGTTGGAGAACCTAGCTCTCTGCCTGCAGAGGAGTCCAGCCCCCAGCTTGCCAATGATTCCAAAACTCTCCAAGCTGCAGAGTCTAGTCCTCTGCCTGCAGAATCCAGCCCCCATTCTACCAACGAATCCAATGCCATCCCAGTTGGAGAACCTAGCTCTCTGCCTGCTGCGGAGTCCAGCCCCCAGCTTGCCAATGAGTCCAAAACTCTCCAAACTGCAGAGTCCAGTCCTCTGCCTGCAGAATCCAGCCCCCATTCTACCAACGAATCCAATGCCATACCAGTTGGAGAACCTAGCTCTCTTCTTGCTGAGGAGTCTATTTCTCTCTCAGCTTTAGGGTCTAGTTTCCACCCTTCAAAGAAGTCATGTACTCATCCCACCAAGGAGCCCAGCCCCCACCCAGTTGCAGAGTCTGGTGCTCTGCCTGCTGGGAAGTCTCAAACTCTGCCCACTGAGGTTGATGGGAAGCTGTCTGCATCTAGCTCTCTGCCTACTGAGGAGTCCCGCCCCCAGTCTCCCAATGAATCCAATGCTCTCCCAGCTGGAGAATCTAGCTCTCTTCCTGCTGAGGTGTCCAACCCCCAGCCTGCTAAGGAATCTATTGCTATCCCAGCTCGAGAATCTAGCTCTCTGCCTGCTGAGTCCAGCTCTAACCTAGTTGCTGAGTCAAGCTCCCAGCCTGCCAACGAATCCAATGCAATTTCGGCTGGAGAATCTAGCTCTCTAGCTGCTGAGGAGTCCAGCCCCCAGCCTGCCAATGAATCCATTGCTATCCCAGCTGGGGAACCTAGCGCTCAGACTGCTGAGGAATCCAATGCTGTCCTAGCTGTGGAATCCAGCTCTCTGCCTGCTGAGGAGTCCAGCCCCCAGCTTGCCACTGAATCAAGTGCCATCCCAGCTGGGGAATCCAGCTCTCTACCTGCTGAGGAGTCCAGCTCCCAGCCTGCCAATGAGTCCAAATCTTTCCAAGCAGCAGAGTCCAGTCTTCTGCCTGCAGAATCCAGCCCCCAGCCTGCCAACGAATCCAATGCAATCTCGGCTGGAGAATCTAGCTCACTGCTTGCTGAGGAATCCAATGCTATCCAAGCTGGAGAATCTAGCTCTCTGCCTGCTGAGGAATCCAGCTCCCAGTCTGCCAACGAGTCCAACGCAATCTCGGCTGGAGAATCTAGCTCTATACCTGCTGAGGAATCCAGCTCCCAGTCTGCCAACAAATCCAATGCTATCCCAGCTGGGAAACCTAGTGTTCAGACTGCTGAGGAATCTAATGCGATCCAAGCTGGAGTATCTAGCTCTCTTTCTGCGGAGTCCAGCTCTCACCTAGTTGCGGAGTCCAGCATCCACTCTACCAAGGAATCCAATGCTATCCTAGCTGGAGAACCTAGCTCGATGCCTGCTGAGGAGTCCAGCCCCCAGGCTGCCAATGAATCAAGTGCCATCCCAGCTGGAGAATCTAGCTCTCTGCCTGCTGAGTCCAGCTCCCACCTAGTTTCGGAGTCCAGCTCCAAGCCTGCCAAGGATTACAATTTTATTCCAGCTGGAGAATCTAGCTCTCTACCTGCTGAGGAGTCCAGCTCCCAGCCTGCCAATGAGTCCAAATCTTTCCAAGCAGCAGAGTCCAGTCTTCTGCCTGCAGAATCCAGCCCCCAGCCTGCCAACGAATCCAATGCTATCCAAGCTGGAGAATCTAGCTCTCTGCCTGCTGAGGAATCCAGCTCCCAATCTGCCAACAAATCCAATGCTATCACAGCTGGGGAACCTAGCGCTCAGACTGCTGAGGAATCCAATGCGGTCCTAGCTGGGGAATCCAGCTTTCTAACTGTTGAAGAGTCCAGCCCCCAGCCTACCAAGGAATCCAATGCTATCCCAGCTGGAGAATCTAGCTCAAACACGGATGAATCCAATGTTACACTTGCTTTGCAATCCAGCTCTCTGCCTGCTGAGTCCAGAACTGTCCCAGCTGTAGAGTCCAGTTCCCAGCCTGCCAAGGAATCCAATGCTATCCTACCTGGAGAATCTAGCTCTCTGCCTGCTAAGGAAACTATTGCTATCCCAGCTGGAGAAACTAGCTCACTGCTTGCCGAAGAATCCAATGCTATCCAAGCTGGAGAATCTAGCTCTCTGTCTGCTGAGTCCAGCTCTAACCTAGTTGCGGAGTCCAGCCCCCAGCCTGCCAACGAATCCAATGCAACCTCGGCTGGAGAATCTAGCTCGCTGCCTGCTGAGGAATCCAATGCTATCCTACCTGGAGAATCTAGCTCTCTGCCTGCTGAGGAGTCCAGCCCCCAGCCTGCCAATGAGTCCAAATCTTTCCAAGCAGCAGAGTCCAGTCTTCTGCCTGCAGAATCCAGCCCCCAGCCTGCCAACGAATCCAATGCAATCTCGGCTGGAGAATCTAGCTCACTGCTTGCTGAGGAATCCAATGCTATCCAAGCTGGAGAATCTAGCTCTCTGCCTGCTGAGGAATCCAGCTCCCAGTCTGCCAACGAGTCCAATGCTATCCCAGCTGGGGAACCTAGCGCTCAGACTGCTGAGGAATCCAATGCTATCCAAGCTGGAGAATCTAGCTCTCTGCCTGCTGAGGAATCCAGCTCCCAGTCTGCCAACGAGTCCAATGCTATCCCAGCTGGGGAACCTAGCGCTCAGACTGCTGAGGAATCCAATGCTGTCCTAGTTGGGGAACCTAGCTCTCTGCCTGCTGAGGAATCCAGCTCCCAGTCTGCCAACGAGTCCAACGCAATCTCGGCTGGAGAATCTAGCTCTAAACCTGCTGAGGAATCCAGCTCCCAGTCTGCCAAGGAATCAAATGTTATCTCAGCTGGGGAACCTAGTGTTCAGACTGCTGAGGAATCTAATGCTATCCAAGCTGGAGAATCTAGCTCTCTGTCTGCTGAGGAATCCAATGCTATCCTACCTGGAGAATCCAGCTCTCTGCCTGCTGAGTCCAGCTCTAACCTAGTTGCGGAGTCCAGCCCCCAGCCTGCCAACGAATCCAATGCAATCTCGGCTGGAGAATCTAGCTCGCTGCCTGCTGAGGAATCCAAAGCTATCCTACCTGGAGAATCTAGCTCTCTGCCTGCTGAGTCTAGATCTCACCTAGTTGCGGAGTCCAGCCCCCAGCCTGCCAAGGATTCCAATGCTATTCCAGCTGGAGAATCTAGCTCTCTACCTGCTGAGGTGTCCAGCCCCCAGCCTGCAAATGAGTCCAAATCTTTCCAAGCAGCAGAGTCCAGTCTTCTGCCTGCAGAATCCAGCCCCCAGCCTGCCAACGAATCCAATGCAATCTCGGCTGGAGAATCTAGCTCACTGCTTGCTGAGGAATCCAATGCTATCCAAGCTGGAGAATCTAGCTCTCTGCCTGCTGAGGAATCCAGCTCCCAGTCTGCCAACGAGTCCAACGCAATCTCGGCTGGAGAATCTAGCTCTATACCTGCTGAGGAATCCAGCTCCCAGTCTGCCAACAAATCCAATGCTATCCCAGCTGGGGAACCTAGTGTTCAGACTGCTGAGGAATCCAATGCTATCCAAGCTGGAGTATCTAGCTCTCTGTCTGCGGAGTCCAGCTCTCACCTAGTTGCGGAGTCCAGCATCCACTCTACCAAGGAATCCAATGATATCCTAGCTGGGAAACCTAGCTCGCTGCCTGCTGAGGAGTCCAGCTCCCAGCCTGCCAATGAATCAAGTGCCATCCCAGCTGGAGAATCTAGCTCTCTGCCTGCTGAGTCCAGCTCTCACCTAGTTGCGGAGTCCAGCCCCCAGCCTGCCAATGAATCCATTGCTATCCCAGCTGGGGAACCTAGCGCTCAGACTGCTGAGGAATCCAATGCTGTCCTAGCTGGGGAATCCAGCTCTCTGCCTGCAGAATCCAGCCCCCAGCCTGCCAACGAATCCAATGCAATCTCGGCTGGAGAATCTAGCTCACTGCTTGCCGAGGAATCCAATGCTATCCAAGCTGGAGAATCCAGCTCTCTGCCTGCTGAGGAATCCAGCTCCCAGTCTGCCAACGAGTCCAACGCAATCTCGGCTGGAGAATCTAGCTCTATACCTGCTGAGGAATCCAGCTCCCAGTCTGCCAACAAATCCAATGCTATCCCAACTGGGGAACCTAGCCCTCGGACTGCTGAGGAATCCAATACTGTCCTAGCTGGAGAATCTAGCTCTCTGCATGCTGAGTCTAGGTCTCATCTAGTTGCGGAGTCCAGCCTCCAGCCTACTGAGGAGTCCAGCGCCTATCCAGTTGTGGAGTCCAGTGCTCTCCCCACCCAGGAGTCTAGTGCCAAGTAGTCCACCCCTCAATGTGTCATTACCTGCCTGGTTCATCCAAGATGTGCATATGAACAAATTTACTAAAAGACATGTACATATCTAAATGTGGCATTTTTATGTCAATAAAACCAGTAATCTTTCTTGTAAAGTGGAGGTTTGTTTTCAACTTTATCTGCGTTTGCACAATCTGTCCTAACAGACAACAGTTATGCAGCCTCTACAATCCCATGTTCCAGTTAAGTTCAGATCTATTGCACCAAGTTGGTAAAATGATGGTGTTGGTGTCAGTAAAAATGAAACATCAGGCTTTGCAGCTGGATTTTGTGAAACTGTACAATTCCTTTTGAGTGCAACTAGTTTTTTTTTTTTCTCCTTCGAGCCTTATACATGAATTTCTCAGTATTTTAAAAACTGCCAGTAAGGATAAGCACAGTAGTGTTTTTAAAATGGTTTGAGTATTGCATGTCTTCACGCAGTATGTCAACTTTAACCACCTGGACTTAACCAGATTTTACAGTTACGCAAATTCTAGGATTCAAAAATACTAGGCTAGTTTATTCATAAAACCTTGAAGTTGACAATTGTGGTTCGTATTCAAATTTGGTGATATCTGAAATTTCAAAAGGCTTTTGTCCTATCCTCCAAATGAAGTTGAGAGTATCTTCAAACTGATGATATTTGGTGATTTGTAGGATGAAAGTTGCTTGCTGTTTCTCAGTGGTGTACTAAACACAAAAATCAAGTACTTGGGTAAAAGTACAGATGCGTGTTATAAAATATTACTCCAGTAAAAGTACTGCTTTTTCAATTTTACTCGAGTAAAAATACAAGTACTAAATTTAAGTAAAAAAAACTAATAGATTTTTTCTTTAGCAATTTTATATAGACTACTTAATTTAATTTTATATTTGCACATGCTTATTATATTACTGCTCAAAATATCTGGGATTTTCCCAAAATAACCACTATATGGAGTTAAGATATATTTTTGTTATGGACTACGTTGACAAGAGTTATGTAGTAACGTTTGCTGTGAAGCTTACATTGTAATGTACCTGAGAGAAAACTGATTTGACCATCTATTTTTCACCAGTAAGAAACAAGTTTTGCAGAACGTCAGTTATGTGACATGACAATAAGTCCTAAAGTTAGGAAGAACATTTTAAGAAAAATATAATTAGTTTCATGATTTTTTTTTCTTCTCAAACCTTGTCTGTGGTGTAATAACACCCCTGGCTAAATTTCCCCAGAGGGCATCACTTTTATAATTACTGTAGTTATGTTCTCAACATCACATCCTTTCTTTTTCCCTCAGATGTAATCTATCTAACGCTAGGTGGTTGAATACAAATGTTTTGACTTTATATCTAAAAATTTTCTCAACTTGGCACCAGCAGGCTTGTTAGCTATACAGTTAACAATATTTACTTATTTTTAGTATGGTTATGAATAAACATTCATATGTCTACTCAGCTAGTTGATGTAATCAATATAAAAATGTATACTGTTGATAAACAATATAAAAACAGATGTCACATAAGGTTAAATGCGTAGAAAAAATTGCTGTGCACACTTCAGTCTCCATTCTCACAGTGTCTCAAACACTAATATTTTAGCTGACTCACTGTCTGGCCATCTGGGATTTCAGTATGCAGACAAATGTTAGGGTTATAATTTTTCAGAATCATATGACATCATGGGTGTATATTAGCACAGGTTATTGTTTTCTTGGGGCATCTGGCAGAGCAGTAGGACCCAGAAGCTGTGAAGCATGATGTCAGAATTAACAAGCAGATATTCTTAACAACTTAACTGTGAATCTGCTATGAGCAAGAGGTGAAGAGGAGCGCCACAATAAACCCCCTCCCTTCATTCAATATTCTGTTTCACTTGAAAATGCATCACAACACTAAAGTCAGTTGCAACTTCTGGTTCATGGGGAGTTTGGGGACCTTAATATTGTTATTTTTCAAGGTATTGAAGTGAGAAATACCTGTATCATGACCATTAATTCACATACATTGTTAATAAGTTAAAAGTAGGTTTTGTTCAAAGTAGCTATTATCCACATAGATCTTTGATATTAATTAATATTTATGGTAAATAATTAAATATTGCCTCTAAATAGAAACTAGTAACTTGTACTCTGAGTAGTTTTTTAGAAGAGTAATTTGTACTTTTACTTAAGTACTGTTTTGACACCAGTACTTTTACTTGTAATTGAGTATTATTTCAGCAATGTAACAGTACTTGTACTTAAGTAGACTTTTCAGTACTCTTTCCATCACTGTTATCAACCAACCAATGTTTGCAGGATATTGTTAATGAGTGAATCCTCTCTTACTAATTTCACTTTAACGAGGGACCCAGGTGATGAAAATCAGTGTTATTTTAAAACCCCTGGCTCAACACTTGTTTTAGAACAGTGTAACAGTGTTAGATTGTTGATTGTTCAACTTTACTCAAGATTGCCATTTCAAATCTTATGTTTTTGGTGTTCTTGTGTCACGAATTGGTGCTCAATGGTGAAGTTGTATTCTCCTTGATGTAGTGTTTTAATATTGAATTTTTATTAATCTCTTTCTTTAACCTTATATTTTGTCTTTAGGATTTGCCTCTCCAATTGGGTATCCTTTATACCAGTCTGGTAGTGAACAAGTGCGCTCGGAGAAAAAAGGTTCGTGAATTGTTTATGATTGCATTCTGTCTCTTTGTTCACATGATGTGTAGTTGTTTTAATGGGACATATTGACTTCCTGTATTAATAGTGAAACTAGAGTCAAGATATAACAATAATATAACAAAATACTGCAGTCTGTAATTAACCCCAAATGCAGTTCAGATCTTAATTTAGAATTAAATAATTGTTTCTCAAATGTTAAACCCAGGTATCATCTAAGATGATTGAATTTTAAATGTGGCACTTAATAACATGTGAAACTTTTAAATGCATGTAAATGAGGGACCGAGTGCAAACATGAGTCTTGCAGTAGTTTTAGCTATTCCAATTTTATATATATATATATATATATATATATATATATATACTATTCTGATTTCCGTTCCCTGTGTAGTGGGAGGGCAAAGTCCAAAACTATACAGGTCCACCCCTGGTGTAGTTCTACATTTAACACTTCAATAAATCCTCCTTTTTTTATCGTGTCTTAGTTAGTGTTTCTTATTTTTCCTGTGAGTTCCAAAATGATATTTCTGTTAAAGGGGTGTCTGTCGTATGTGATGGGTGAGTATTGTGATGTGTGTCGTTGTACTCCAGTTCTTGGTTGTTTTCCAGATGGCCCCTTGACCTGTCCTTATGCAAGGCAAAATATAAACCCCCCAGTGGTAGCAAAGTGCAACTTGGCTATTCTGCTGTCTTTGAAGACTGCAACTGAGCTAGTTATCCAAAATGGTAATCTTTTCTGATGATACTTTACCAAGAGGGACGCTAGTTTCATCTTATCTGACAAGTTTTCACCAAATTTCTTTAGGTATTGATTTTAAGAATTTGCCCGTGGAATCCAGCCCTCTCCCTGTTGAGTCAGGTTATTTGCCTACTGAGATTGATGGAAAGCTGACTGAGTCTAGCACTCTGCTTGCTGAGGAGTCCAGCCCCCAGCCTGCCAAGGAATCCAATGTTATCCTAATGGGGGAATCCAGCTCTGTGCCTGCTGAGGAGTCCAGCCCCAAGTATGCCAGTGAATCCAATGCCATCCCAGCTGGAGAATCTAGCTCTCAGACTGTTGAGGAATCCAATGCTGTCCTGGCTAAGGAGTCCAGCCTTCCAATGAGTCCAACACTCCCCAAGCTGCAGAGTCCAGACCTCTGCCTGCAGAATCCAGCCCCCATTCTACCAACAAATCCAATACAATCCCAGTTGGAGAACCTAGCTCTCTGCCTGCTGAGGAGTCCAGCCCCCAGCTTGCCAATGATTCCAAAACTCTCCAAGCTGCAGAGTCCAGTCCTCTGCCTGCAGAATCCAGCCCCCATTCTACCAACGAATCCAATGCCATCCCAGTTGGAGAGACTAGCTCTCTTCTTGCTGAGGAGTCTATTTCTCTCTCAGCTGTAGGGTCTAGTTGCCACCCTTCAGAGAAGTCATGTGCTCATCCCACCAAGGAGCCCAGCCCCCACCCAGTTGCAGAATATGTTGCTCTGCCTGCTGGGAAGTCTCAAATTCTGCCCACTGAGGTTGATGGAAAGCTTTCTGCATCTAGCTCTCTGCCTGCTGAGGAGTCCCGCCCCCAGTCTCCCAATGAATCCAATGCTGTCCCAGCTGGGGAACCTAGCTCTCTGCCTGCTGAGGTGTCCAGCCCGAACCCTTTCAAGGAATCCAATGCTATCCCACCTGGAGAATCTAGCTCTCTACCTGCTGAGGAGTCCATTCCCCAGCCTGCCAATGTGTCCAGTACTATCCCAGCTGGAACATCTAGCTCTCACACTGACGAGGAATCCAATGCTATCCTTGCTGGGCTATCCAGCTCTCTAACTGCTGAGTCCAGCACTATCCCAGTTGCAGAGTCCAGTCTTCTGCCTGCAGAATCCAGCCCCCATTTTACCAACAAATCCATTGCTATCCCAGCTGGGGAACCTAGCTCTCTGCCTGCTGAGGTGTCCAGCCTGAAGCCTGCCAAGGAATCAAATGCAATCTCGGCTGGAGAATCTAGCTCTCTGTCTGCTGAGGAGTCCAGTCCTCTGCCTGCAGAACCCAGCCTCCAGTCTACCAAGGAATCCAATGCTATACCAGCTGGAGAATCTAGCTCTCACACTGAGGAATACAATGCTATCCTTGCTGGGCTATCTAACTCTCTGCCTGCTGAGTCCAACTCTCGCCTAGTTGCTGAATGCATCCCCCAGCCTGCCAATGAGTCAAGCGTTATCCCAGATGGAGAATCTAGCTCGCTGCCTGCTGAGGTGTCCAGACCCCAGCCTGCCATGGAATCCAATGCAATTTTAGCTGGAGAATCTAGCTCTCACCTAGTTCAGGAGTCCAGACCCCAGCCTACCAGGGAATCCAACACTCTCCAAGCTGCAGAATCCAGCCCCCAGCCTGCTAATGAATCAAATGCTTTCCTAGCTGGGGAACCTAGCGCGCAGACTGCCATGGAATCCAATGCCATCTCAGCTGTAGAATCTAGCTCTTATCCTGCTGAGGAGTCTAGCCTCCAGCCTACCAAGGAATCCAATGCAATCTTGGCTGGAGAATCTAGCTCTTACCTAGTTGAGGAGTCCAGCCCCCAGCCTGCCAATGTGTCGAGTGCAATCCCAGCTGGAGAATCTAGCTCTTTGCCTGCTGAGGAGTCCATCCCCCAGTCTACCGAGGAACCCAATGCTATCCTAGCTGGAGAATCTAGCTCTCAAACTATTGAGGAATCCAATGCTATCGACGCTGGAGAATCTAGCTCTCTGCCTGCTGAGGAGTCGGGCCTTTTGCCTACAGAAGTTGTTACTAAGAAGCTGACTGAGTCCAGCCCCCACCCCACTGAGGAGACCAGTCCCCATCCAGTTATGGAGTTCAGTTATGCTCTCCCCACCCAGGAGTCTAGTCCCTACCCTGCCAAGTAGTCCACCCTTCATTGTGTCATTACCTGCCTGCTTCATCCAAGATGTGCATATGAGCAAATTTACTAAAATACTTTTGCATATCTAAATGTGGCATTTTCAGATCTTGTTTCAAATCAATAAAACCAGTGATCTTTCTTGTAAAGTGGAGGTTTGTGTTTAACTTTATCTGCGTTTGCACAATCTGTCCTAACAGACAACAGTTATGCAGCCTCTACAATCCCGTGTTCCAGTTAAGTTCAGATCTATTGTATCAAGTTGGTAAAATTATGGCGTTGGTTTCAGTAAAAATGAAACATCAGGCTTTGCAGCTGGATTTTGTGAAACTGTACAATTCCTTTTGAGTGCAACTAGTTTGTTTTTTTCTTTCTCTCCTTCAAGCTTTATTCATGAATCTCTCAGTATTTTAAAAACTGCCAGTAAGGATGAGCACAGTAGTGTTTTTAAAATAGTTTTGTTTGAGTATTGCATGTCTTCACTCAGTATGTCAACTTTCACCACCTGGACATAACCAAACTTTTACCGTTAAGCAAATGCTAGGCATCAAAAATATTAGGCTAGTTTATTCAAAACCTTGAAGTTGACAATTGTGGTTTGTATTCAAATGTGGTAATATCTGAAATTTCAAAAGGCTTTTGTCCTATCCTCCAAGTGAAGTTGAGAGTGCATCTCAGTGTGGTATAATAATGCCGCAAAGCTCTGCAGAGTCGTGCGCTTAGCTGAGCGCATCTCAGGGTCTGCTCTCCCCTCTCTGCAGGACATCTACCTCAAACGCTGCAAAAGCAGAGCTGCTAAAATCATCAAGGACTCGAATCACCCTGGTAACCATCATTTCTGTTTACTGCCATCTGGCAGGTGCTTCAGGAGCATGATGGCAAAAACTGAAAGACTGAGGAGGAGTTTCTTCCCTCAGGCCATCAGGCTCCTAAACTCAGTCTCATAACATCCACAGGACTCAATTTAATAAACTGTAAACACATCCATTATTCTCCATCCACACTGCTGCTATGTGTACATACCTGGTACAACCTATTTGCACATTCTCTTGCACATCCGTGTTTATATTAATATCTATTAATCCACAGTATACTGTATTGCACATTTTATCTCATGCACATCTTACTCTTTATTTTATTATTTGTTCCTATTTTCATTCTCACCATATTTATATATATATTCTCTTGTGTTATGTTTCATTGTTTTATTGCCTTTTATGTTATTTTTATTTTATTTTTGCACTTTCCATTGAGCGGACCTGTCCTGACTAACATTTCACTACTGATTATACCCTGTATGATTGTGTATGTGACAAATAATAAAGAACCTTGAACCTTGAGTATCTTCACAGTGATGGTTTTTGGTGATTGTAGGATGAAAGTTGCTTGCTGTTTCTCAGTGGTGTACTAAACACAAAAATCAAGTACTTGAGAAAGTACAGATATGTATTGCTTTTTTTAATTTTACTCTAGTAAAAGTACAAAAGTACTAAATTTATGTTTTTAAGTAAATAACTACTGATATATTTATTTAGCAATTTTATATAGGCTACTTAATTTAAATTTATATTTGCACTTTTTTTAATCCTACTGCTCAAAATACCTGGGATTTTCCCAAAATAATCACTATATGGAGTCAATATATATTTGTGTTATGGACTACGTTGACAAGAGTTATGTAGTAATGTTTGCTGTGAAGCTTACATTGTAATGTACCTGAGAGAAAACCGATTTTACCATCTATTTTTCACCAGTAAGAAACAAGTGTTTTAAAACTTGTTGTTTTGCAGAACGTTAGTTACATGAGAATGAGGCCAAAAGTTAGGAAGAACATTTTAAGGAAAACAAGATTTCATGATTTTTTTTCTTCTCAAACCTTGTCTGTGGTGTAAAACACCCCTGGCTAAATTTCCCCAGAGGGCATCACTTCCCTTTTTTATAATTACTGTAGTTCTTAACATCACATCCTTTATTTTTCCCTCTGATGTAATCTCTCTAACGTTAGGTGCTTGAAAAAAAATATTTGGACTTTATATCTAAAAATGTCCTCAACTTCGCACCAGCAAGCTTGTTAGCTATACATTTAACAATATTTACTTATTTTTAGTATGGTTATGAATAAACATTCATATGTCTACTCAGATAGTTGATCTAAACAATATAAAAACAGATGTCACATAAGGCTAAATGCGTAGAATTTTAAAAAACTGCTAACGTTACAGCAGCGGGGAATATGAACGTGCATGAGTTATTTTATTTGATCTGTGTCATTTTAATGTTTCATTTTTTGACCTAAAACAGAGACACTGATGTCGATGTGTATGCATTCAAGCATTTCAGTGGGCTTAAATTGATCACCCTTTACAGCAGATTTAGTTCTCAAACAACTTAAAGTGTTGATCTAAATATGGTTTTCAGTAACAATAATTAATCCTAAAATTCGACATTAGTAACTGTAGCTGCACTGGTCTAATGAAATGATAGCCACGGTTCATACAGATGTCTTTTTGTTGTTTATTTGTGTCTCTGTCTCTCTCTTTTCAGCAGATACCGTGAAAACTACAAGAAATAAAACATATAATGTTCAAAATATGCATTTCTCACAGTCCTTTTTCTCAGTCTCTTATTCAAATGTCAGCTGATATGCAAATGAACATGTGCAACAAATCTGAATCCGATGACATCGCTATTTACACATAACATCGTTTACGTAAGCTGATATAAACAACATTATACACAAAATGCAACATATTTAAAGATGAATTACCATGTGCCATGCAGATAAAGGATCTGCATGGCAAATCTTTTTAAGGCTCTGCATCATTAGCGTTTCTCTTTGCATCCATGTTTGTTCAACCCATTAACAATGCAGTGGTCCCGCGCTCAACATATGACCTGTTACGCTTCAATAGTCACTCTTTCTTAAAGAACCCTTAACTTTAAACATTTCAAGGGAGCCCCCTTTTCTACTTATTACACTGAATATGACATTCAAACATTTCAGTCAAGTATTTAAAACAATGAATTAACTCAAGTTAATATGAATGTATAACAGAAACAATGCACAACTCTGTGAAAACATGTCTTTGACAGTTACAGTAACTTACCTTTCGCAGCATCAGACGCGCGCGCGCATTCACAAGATCTCCCGGATCAGTTCACTGAAGACTTGCTCTAAACGGATCATTTGAATAAGTCAGTTGTCGACTCGAGAACAGCTTCAATCGGATAATTTCAATTCATGAATGAATCGTTTGTTGTGATTTGTCAAGTCAAGTCAAGTCACCTTTATTTATATAGCGCCTTTAACAATACAAATTGTAACAAAGCACTGCACAATATCAAAATAGGCAAATTGTGTCAATAATGTAAAATGACAGGATTTAACACTCAATTATCTGCTGAATGCATTTCATTATTGAATTTAGTAATGGCATTGTCCAGCTTAGTTCAGTTTAAATAATATCTGTGCAATCAAGTCGATGGTTGTGCTGGAAATGAAGTGTCCCCAACTAAGCAAGCCAGAGGCGACAGCGGCAAGGAACGAAAACTCCATCGGTGACAGAATGGAGAAAAAACCTTGGGAGAAACCAGGCTCAGTCGGGGGGCCAGTTCCCCTCCGGCCAGACGAATCAGTAGTTTGTTCCAACTGCAGCAAAGTCAGAGTGTAAGTGGTCCACTGGTTCCAGGGGTCTTTCCCCGATGGATGTCTAGGTGACGAGGTCCTCACTGGAGATCTGTCTCTGGGGCTCATCTCGGAGGTCCTCGGAGGGGTTGTCATCGTCTCTTCTCAGGTGTTCGGTCATCTCTATCGTTTAAGGGTTGGATCCAGACTGAAGCTTGTGTAATTCCTAACTACCACGGGATGTTAATCCCGTGGCAGTAACATAGAAACAGTAAGACAATTAGCGTAGCAGCTGCTCCATCCAGGAATAACCCTGGATGAAATTATCAGTATAACCCAAGCTAAAGCATAATAATGTGCATTTGTTCAGATAGACTGGCAGTACAAGATTGTGAGATGCATTATATGAATGCTTGGCTAAAGAGATGCGTCTTTAATCTAGATTTAAACAGAGAGAGTGTGTCTGAACCCCGAACGTTTTCAGGAAGGCTATTCCATAGTTTAGGAGTCAGATATGAAAAAGTTCTACCTCCTTTTGTGGACTTTGCTATCCTAGGTACTACCAAGAGTCCAGAGTTTTGTTCCTTAGGGAGCGGGTTGGATTGTAGCGTGATAGAAGATTAGTTAGGTACGCAGGAGCTAAATCATTTAGGGCCTTATAGGCAAGTAATAATATTTTGTAACTGATACGAAACTTAATAGGTAGCCAGTGCAGAGACTGTAAAATTGGAGTAATATGGTCATATTTTCTTGACCTGGTAAGGACTCTAGCCGCAGCATTTTGTACTATCTGTAGCTTGTTTATTGAAGATGCAGTGCATTACAATAGTCCAGTCTAGAGGTCATGAATGCATGAACTAACTTTTCTGCATCAGAAACACTTAACATGTTCCGTAGCTTGGAAATGTTTCTAAGATGGAAGAATGCTGTTTTTGTAACATTGGAAATATGATTTTCAAAAGATAGGTTGCTGTCTAATATAACACCCAGATTTTTAACTGTAGAGGAAGTAACATTACATCCGTCTAGTTGCAAATTGTAATCCAAGAGATTCTGTGTACTGGTTTTAGGTCCAATAAGTAATATCTCGGTCTTATCTGAATTTAATAGGAGAAAATTACTGGTCATCCAATCTTTTATATTTTTAACACACTCTGTTAGCTTAGATAGTTTAGAAGTTTCATCTGGTTTTGTTGAGATATATAGTTGAGTGTCATCAGCATAACAATGGAAACTAATCCCGTATTTTCTAATAATATTACCAAGGGGCAGCATATATAATGAAAATAATAGAGGACCTAGGACAGATCCTTGTGGTACTCCATACTTTACTGGTGATAATTGAGATGACTCCCCGTTTAAATAAACAAAGTGAAACGATTGAACAAGTTCATTGAAAATAATCAGTTTGTTCATGAATCAGACACCTCTTCTGCGTCTCTGAGCATGTGATGTATTATAAGGAGTAACAATATGTTTTATGAAATGTAGTGAAGTAAAAAGTGCTGCTTACTTACCCTTAAATGGGCATGTTACATAACCTGCTTCCTGAAAATAACCCCTGAACATGTCCAAAACTGTGCTCTGGAGAAACTAAGCAGTGATATTACTAACTTGACTGCTTTTTAAACAGTTATTTGACAGTTGTTTTAAAAGTAGTTTATCTCCCCCGGTAATGAGCTAAATATGTATATAGTTTAATGCTGTGATCATTCACTGTTTGACTCTCTTGATACTTTTATGCTTTTATCTATTCAAGTATTGTCACTTTAATTAATCTTCATTGTTATTGTGGCAGATAAAGGCTCCTGCACTTCCACCACCCTTCATACTGTAAGATAAACAGTATAGACCATGTTGAAATAATTGAGTAAGTTCAAGTAATATTACCTTCTAAAAATATTAGTGGTAGAATATTGTGTTAGCAAAGCAAAAGGTTGTGGGTTAAATTCGCATGGAACACACATACTAACAAAAAATGTATAGCCTGAATGCACTGTAAGTCGCTTTGGATAAAAGCGTCTGCTAAATGCATAAATGTAAATGTAAATCAGTTTGACGGCTTTGGGAGAACCCTCTTTTTAAGTCATGATGTAAGGACTGCTGTTTCCGGGTCCAAGCCTCTACTCGTTTCATTTGAGGATGCTATCTCAACAGCCATTTTGAGCACTATTTAATACTACATATTTAAGCTAAGAATAAAAACAATTTGCTGTGCACACTTCAGTCTCCATTCTCACAGTGTCTCAAACACTAATATTTTAGCTGACTCACTGTCTGGCCATCTGGGATTTTAGTATGCAGACAAATGTTAGGGTTATAATTTTTCAGAATCATATGACATCATGGGTGTATATTAGCACAGTTTATTGTTTTCTTGGGGCATCTGGCAGAGCAGTAGGACCCAGAAGCTGTGAAGCATGATGTCAGATTTAACAAGCAGATATTCTTAACAACTTAACTGTGAATCTGCTATGAGCAAGAGGTGAAGAGGAGCGCCACAATAAACCCCCTCCCTTTATTCAATATTCTGTTTCTCTTGAAAATGCATCACAACACTAAAGTCAGTTGCAACTTCCGGTTCATGGGGAGTTTGGGGACCTTAATATTGTTATTTTTCAAGGTATTGAAGTGAGAAATACCTGTATCATGACCACTAATTCACATACATTGTTAATAAGTTAAAAGTGGGTTTTGTTCAAAGTAGCTATTATCCACATAGATCTTTGATATCAATTAATATTTATGGTAAATAATTAAATATTGCCTCTAAATAGAAACTAGTAACTTGTACTCTGAGTAGTTTTTTAGAAGAGTAATTTGTACTTTTACTTAAGTACTGTTTTGACACCAGTACTTTTACTTGTAATTGAGTATTATTTCAGCAATGTAACAGTACTTGTACTTAAGTACACTTTTCAGTACTCTTTCCACCACTGTTATCAACCAGCCAATGTTTGCAGGATATTGTTAATGAGTGGATCCTCTCTTACTAATTTCACTTTAACGAGGGACCCAGGTGATGAAAATCAGTGTTGTTTTAAAACCCCTGGCTCAACGCTTGTTTTAGAAAACAGTGTTAGATTGTTGATTGTTCAACTTTACTCAAGATGGCCATTTTAAATCTTATGTTTTTGGTGTTCTTGTGTCACGAATTGGTGCTCAATGGTGAAGTTGTATTCTCCTTGATGTAGTGTTTTAATATTAAATTTTTATTCATCTCTTTCTTTAACCTTATATTTTGTCTTTAGGATTTGCCTCTCCAATTGGGTATCCTTTATACCAGTCTGGTAGTGAACAAGTGCGCTTGGAGAAAAAAGGTTTGTGAATTGTTCATGATTGCATTCTGTCTCTTTGTTCACATGATGTGTAGTTGTTTTAATGGGACATACTGACTTCCTGTATTAATAGTGAAACTAGAGTCAAGATATAACAATAATAAAAAAAAAAATACTGCAGTCTGTGATTAACCCGAAATGCAGTTCAGATCTTAATTTAGAATTAAATAATTGTTTCTCAAATGTTAAACCCAGGTATCATCTAAGATGGTTGAATTTTAAATGTGGCACTTAATAACATGTGAAACTTTTAAATGCATGTAAATCAGGGACCGAGTGCAAACATGAGTCTTGCAGTAGTTTTAGCTATTACAATTTTATATATATACACATACTATTCTGATTTCTGTGATCACTGATCACAGTGTCTGATTTCCCACAATTGTAGTGGGAGGGCAAAGTCCAAACCTATACAGTTCCACCCCTGGTGTAGTTCTACATTTAACATTTCAATAAATCCTCCTTTTTTTATCGTGTCTTAGTGTTTCTTATTTTTCCTGTAAGTTCCAAAATGATATTTCTGTTAAAGGGGTGTTTGTCGTATGTGATGGGTGAGTATTGTGATGTGTATCGTTGTACTCCAGTTCTTGGTTGTTTTCCAGATGGCCCCTTGACCCGTCCAAATACAAACCCCCCAGTGGTAGCAAAGTGCAACTTGGCTATTCTGCTGTCTTTGAAGAATGCAACGGAGCTAGTTATCCAAAATGGTAATCTTTTCTGATGTTACTTTACCAAGAGGGAAGCTAGTTTCATCTTATCTGACAAGTTTTACACCTAATTTCTTTAGGTATTGATTTTAAGAATTTGCCCACGGAATCCAGCCCTCTCCCTGTTGAGTCAGGTTATTTGCCTACTGAGATTGATGGAAAGCTGACTGAGTCTAGCACTCTGCTTGCTGAGGAGTCCAGCCCCCAGCCTGCCAAGGAATCCAATGCTATTCCAGTTGGAGAACCAAGCTCTCACCCAGTTAAGGAATCCAGCCCCCAGCCTAACAACGAATCAAATGCTATCCCAGCTGTGGAACCTAGCTCTCACCCAGTTGATGAATTCAGCCCCCAGCCTGCCAAGGAATCCAATGCTATCCTAACGGGGGAATCCACCTCTGTGCCTGCTGAGGAGTCCAGCCCCATATATGCCAGTGAATCTAACACTCTCCAAGCTGCAGAGTCCAGTCCTCTGCCTGCAGAATCCAGCCCCCATTCTACCAACGAATCCAATTCCATCCCAGTTGGAGAACCTAGCTCTCTGTCTGCTGAGGAGTCCAGCCCCCATTTTGCCAATGATTCCAAAACTCTCCAAGCTGCAGAGTCCAGTCCTCTGCCTGCAGAATCCAGCCCCCATTCTACCAACGAATCCAATGCCATCCCAGTTGGAGAACCTAGCTCTCTGCCTGCTGCGGAGTCCAGCCCCCAGCTTGCCAATGAGTCCAAAACTCTCCAAGCTGCAGAGTCCAGTCCTCTGCCTGCAGAATCCAGCCCCCATTCTACCAACGAATCCAATGCCATCCAAGTTGGAGAACCTAGCTCTCTGCCTGCTGAGGAGTCCAGCCCCCAGCTTGCCAATGATTCCAAAACTCTCCAAGCTGCAGAGTCTAGTCCTCTGCCTGCAGAATCCAGCCCCCATTCTACCAACGAATCCAATGCCATCCCAGTTGGAGAACCTAGCTCTCTGCCTGCTGAGGAGTCCAGCCCCCAGCTTTCCAATGATTCAAAAATTCTCCAAGCTGCAGAGTCAAGTCCTCTGCATCCAGAATCCAGCCCCCATTCTACCAACGAATCCAATGCCATCCCAGTTGGAGAGACTAGCTCTCTTCTTGCTGAGGAGTCTATTTCTCTCTCAGCTGTAGGGTCTAGTTCCCACCCTTCAGAGAAGTCATGTACTCATCCCACCAAGGAGCCCAGCCCCCACCCAGTTGCAGAGTCTGGTGCCCTGCCTGCTGGGAAGTCTCAAACTCTGCCCACTGAGGTTGATGGGAAGCTGTCTGCACCTAGCTCTCTGCCTACTGAGGAGTCCCGCCCCCAGTCTCCCAATGAATCCAACGCTGTCCCAGCTGGAGAATCTAGCTCTCTACCTGCTGAGGTGTCCAGCCCCCAGCCTGCCAAGGAATCCAATGCTCTCCCAGCTGGAGAATCTAGCTCTATACCTGCTGAGGAATCCAGCTCCCAGTCTGCCAAGGAATCAAATGTTATCCCAGCTGGAGAATCTAGCTCTCACCTAGTTGAGGAGTCCAGCCCCCAGCCTGCCAGAGAATCCAACACTCTCCAAACTGCAGACTCCAGTCCTCTGCCTGCAGAATCCAGCCCCCAGCCTGCCAACGAATCCAATGCTATCCCAGCTGGAGAATCTAGCTCTCTGCCTGCTGAGGAGTCCAGCCCTCAGCCTGCCAAGGAATCCAATGCTACCCTACCTGGAGAATCTAGCTCTCTGCCTGCTGAGGAGTTCAGCTCTCTGCCTGTTAAGGAATCTATTGCAATTACAGCTGGAGAATCTAGCTCTCTGCCTGCTGAGGAGTTCAGCTCTCTGCCTGTTAAGGAATCTATTGCTATCCCAGCTGGAGAATCTAGCTCTCTGCCTGCTGAGTCCAGCTCTAACCTAGTTGCTGAGTCCAGCTCCCAGCCTGCCAACGAATCCAATGCAATCTCGGCTGGAGAATCTAGCTCTATACCTGCTGAGGAATCCAGCTCCCAGTCTGCCAACAAACCCAATGCTATCCCAGCTGGGGAACCTAGTGTTCAGACTGCTGAGGAATCCAATGCTATCCAAGCTGGAGTATCTAGCTCTCTTTCTGCGGATTCCAGCTCCCACCTAGTTGCGGAGTCCAGCTCCAAGCCTGCCAAGGATTACAATTTTATTCCAGCTGGAGAATCTAGCTCTCTAGCTGCTGAGGAGTCCAGCCCCCAGCCTGCCAATGAATCAAGTGCCATCCCAGCTGGGGAATCCAGCTCTCTACCTGCTGAGGAGTCCAGCCCCCAGCCTGCCAATGAGTCCAAATCTTTCCAAGCAGCAGAGTCCAGTCTTCTGCCTGCAGAATCCAGCCCCCAGCCTGCCAACGAATCCAATGCAATCTCGGCTGGAGAATCTAGCTCACTGCTTGCTGAGGAATCCAATGCTATCCAAGCTGGAGAATCTAGCTCTCTGCCTGCTGAGGAATCCAGCTCCCAGTCTGCCAACGAGTCCAATGCTATCCCAGCTGGGGAACCTAGCGCTCAGACTGCTGAGGAATCCAATGCTATCCCAGCTGGAGAATCTAGCTCTCTGCCTGCTGAGTCCAGAACTGTCCCAGCTGTAGAGTCCAGTTCCCAGCCTGCCAAGGAATCCAATGCTATCCCAGCTGGGGAATCTAGCTCTAACACGGATGAATCCAATGTTACCCTTGCTTTGCAATCCAGCTCTCTGCCTGCTGAGTCCAGAACTGTCCCAGCTGTAGAGTCCAGCCCCCAGCCTGCCAGGGAATCCAACACTCTCCAAACTGCAGACTCCAGTCCTCTGCCTGCAGAATCCAGCCCCCAGCCTGCCAACAAATCCAATGCTATCCCAGCTGGAGAATCTAGCTCTCTGCCTGCTGAGGAGTCCAGCCCTCAGCCTGCCAAGGAATCTATTGCAATCCCAGCTGGAGATTCTAGCTCTCTTCCTGCTGAGGCGTCCAACCCCCAGCCTGCTAAGGAATCTATTGCTATCCCAGCTCGAGAATCTAGCTCTCTGCCTGCTGAGTCCAGCTCTAACCTAGTTGCTGAGTCCAGCCCCCAGCCTGCCAATGAATCCATTGCCATCCCAGCTGGGGAATCTAGCGCTCAGACTGCTGAGGAATCCAATGCTGTCCTAGCTGTGGAATCCAGCTCTCTGCCTGCTGAGGAGTCCAGCCCCCAGCTTGCCACTGAATCAAGTGCCATCCCAGCTGTGGAATCCAGCTCTCTGCCTGCTGAGGAGTCCAGCCCCCAGCTTGCCACTGAATCAAGTGCCATCCCAGCTGGGGAATCCAGCTCTCTACCTGCTGAGGAGTCCAGCTCCCAGCCTGCCAATGAGTCCAAATCTTTCCAAGCAGCAGAGTCCAGTCTTCTGCCTGCAGAATCCAGCCCCCAGCCTGCCAACGAATCCAATGCTATCTCGGCTGGAGAATCTAGCTCACTGCTTGCTGAGGAATCCAATGCTATCCAAGCTGGAGAATCTAGCTCTCTGCCTGCTGAGGAATCCAGCTCCCAGTCTGTCAACGAGTCCAACGCAATCTCGGCGGGAGAATCTAGCTCTATACCTGCTGAGGAATCCAGCTCCCAGTCTGCCAACAAATCCAATGCTATCCCAGCTGGGGAACCTAGTGTTCAGACTGCTGAGGAATCTAATGCGATCCAAGCTGGAGTATCTAGCTCTCTTTCTGCGGAGTCCAGCTCTCACCTAGTTGCGGAGTCCAGCATCCACTCTACCAAGGAATCCAATGCTATCCTAGCTGGAGAACCTAGCTCGATGCCTGCTGAGGAGTCCAGCCCCCAGGCTGCCAATGAATCAAGTGCCGTCCCAGCTGGAGAATCTAGCTCTCTGCCTGCTGAGTCCAGCTCCCACCTATTTTCGGAGTCCAGCTCCAAGCCTGCCAAGGATTACAATTTTATTCCAGCTGGAGAATCTAGCTCTCTAGCTGCTGAGGAGTCCAGCCCCCAGCCTGCCAATGAATCCATTGCTATCCCAGCTGGGGAACCTAGCGCTCAGACTGCTGAGGAATCCAATGCTGTCCTAGCTGTGGAATCCAGCTCCCTGCCTGCTGAGGAGTCCAGCCCCCAGCCTGCCAATGAGTCCAAATCTTTCCAAGCAGCAGAGTCAAGTCTTCTGCCTGCAGAATCCAGCCCCCAGCCTGCCAACGAATCCAATGCTATCCAAGCTGGAGAATCTAGCTCTCTGCCTGCTGAGGAATCCAGCTCCCAGTCTGCCAACGAGTCCAACGCAATCTCGGCTGGAGAATCTAGCTCTATACCTGCTGAGGAATCCAATGCGGTCCTAGCTGGGGAATCCAGCTTTCTAACTGTTGAAGAGTCCAGCCCCCAGCCTACCAAGGAATCCAATGCTATCCCAGCTGGAGAATCTAGCTCTAACACGGATGAATCCAATGTTACCCTTGCTTTGCAATCCAGCTCTCTGCCTGCTGAGTCCAGAACTGTCCCAGCTGTAGAGTCCAGTTCCCAGCCTGCCAAGGAATCCAATGCTATCCCAGCTAGGAAACCTAGCGCTCAGACTGCTGAGGAATCCAATGCTGTCCTAGCTGGGGAATCCAGCTCTCTGCCTGCCAAGTCCAGCTCTCACCTAGCTGGGGAATCCAGCTCTCTGCCTGCCAAGTCCAGCTCTCACCTAGTTGCAGAATCCAGCCCCCAGCCTGCCAACGAATCCAATGCTATCCCAGCTGGGGAATCTAGCTCTAACACGGATGAATCCAATGTTACCCTTGCTTTGCAATCCAGCTCTCTGCCTGCTGAGTCCAGAACTGTCCCAGCTGTAGAGTCCAGTTCCCAGCCTGCCAAGGAATCCAATGCTATCCTACCTGGAGAATCTAGCTCTCTGCCTGCTGAGGAGTCCAGCTCTCTGCCTGCTAAGGAAACTATTGCTATCCCAGCTGGAGAAACTAGCTCACTGCTTGCCGAAGAATCCAATGCTATCCAAGCTGGAGAATCTAGCTCTCTGTCTGCTGAGTCCAGCTCTAACCTAGTTGCGGAGTCCAGCCCCCAGCCTGCCAACGAATCCAATGCAACCTCGGCTGGAGAATCTAGCTCGCTGCCTGCTGAGGAATCCAATGCTATCCTACCTGGAGAATCTAGCTTTCTGCCTGCTGAGGTGTCCAGCCCCCAGCCTGCAAATGAGTCCAAATCTTTCCAAGCAGCAGAGTCCAGTCTTCTGCCTGCAGAATCCAGCCCCCAGCCTGCCAACAAATCCATTGCTATCCAGGCTGGGGAACCTAGCGCTCAGACTGCTGAGGAATCCAATGCTGTCCTAGCTGGAGAATCTAGCTCTCTTCATGCTGAGTCTAGGTCTCACCTAGTTGCGGAGTCCAGCCTCCAGCCTACTGAGGAGTCCAGCGCCTATCCAGTTGTGGAGTCCAGTGCTCTCCCCACCCAGGATTCTAGTGCCAAGTAGTCCACCCCTCAATGTGTCATTACCTGCCTGCTTCATCCAAGATGTGCATATGAACAAATTTACTAAAAGACTTGTGCATATCTAAATGTGGCATTTTTGTCAATAAAACCATTAATCTTTCTTGTAAAGTGGAGGTTTGTTTTCAACTTTATCTGCGTTTGCACAATCTGTCCTAACAGACAACAGTTATGCAGCCTCTACAATCCCGTGTTCCAGTTAAGTTCAGATCTATTGCACCAAGTTGGTGAAATTATGGTGTTGGTGTCAGTAAAAATGAAACATCAGGCTTTGCAGCTGGATTTTGTGAAACTGTACAATTCCTTTTGAGTGCAACTAGTTTTTTTTTTCTCTCCTTCGAGCCTTATACATGAATTTCTCAGTATTTTAAAAACTGCCAGTAAGGATAAGCACAGTAGTGTTTTTAAAATGGTTTGAGTATTGCATGTCTTCACGCAGTATGTCAACTTTCACCACCTGGACTTAACCAGATTTTACAGTTAAGCAAATTCTAGGACTCAAAAATACTAGGCTAGTTTATTCATAAAACCTTGAAGTTGACAATTGTGGTTCGTATTCAAATTTGGTGATATCTGAAATTTCAAAAGGCTTTTGTCCTATCCTCCAAATGAAGTTGAGAGTATCTTCAAACTGATGGTATTTGGTGATTGTAGGATGAAAGTTGCTTGCTGTTTCTCAGTGGTGTACTAAACACAAAAATCAAGTACTTGGGTAAAAGTACAGATGCGTGTTATAAAATATTACTCCAGTAAAAGTACTGCTTTTTCAATTTTACTTGAGTAAAAATACAAGTACTAAATTTAAGTAAAAAAAACTAATAGATTTTTTCTTTAGCAATTTTATATAGACTGCTTAATTTAATTTTATATTTGCACATGCTTATATTACTGCTCAAAATATCTGGGATTTTCCCAAAATAACCACTATATGGAGTTAAGATATATTTTTGTTATGGACTACGTTGACAAGAGTTATGTAGTAACGTTTGCTGTGAAGCTTACATTGTAATGTACCTGAGAGAAAACTGATTTGACCATCTATTTTTCACCAGTAAGAAACAAGTTTTGCAGAACGTCAGTTATGTGACATGACAATAAGTCCTAAAGTTAGGAACATTTTAAGAAAAATATAATTAGTTTCATGATTATTTTTTCTTCTCAAACCTTGTCTGTGGTGTAATAACACCCCTGGCTAAATTTCCCCAGAGGGCATCACTTTTATAATTACTGTAGTTATGTTCTCAACATCACATCCTTTCTTTTTCCCTCAGATGTAATCTATCTAACGCTAGGTGGTTGAATACAAATGTTTTGGCTTTATATCTAAAAATTTCCTCAACTTGGCACCAGCAGGCTTGTTAGCTATACAGTTAACAATATTTACTTATTTTTAGTATGGTTATGAATAAACATTCATATGTCTACTCAGCTAGTTGATGTAATCAATATAAAAATGTATACTGTTGATAAACAATATACAAACAGATGTCACATAAGGCTAAATGTGCAGCATTTAAAAAAACTGCTAACGTTACAGCAGCAGGGAATATGAACGTGCATGAGTTATTTTATTTGATCTGTGTCCTTTTAATGTTCAATTTTTTGACCTAAAACAGATACACTGATGTTGATGTATATGCATGCAAGCATTTCAGTGGGCTTAAATAGATCATCATTTACAGCAGATTTAGTTCTCAAACAACTGAAAGTTTTGACCTAAATATGGTATTTAGTTACAATAATTTAACCTAAAATTCGACATTAGTAACTTATTTTTCGCAGCATCAGATGCGCGTGCTCACAAGATCTCCCGGTTCTTATGAGTTCAGTTCACTAAAGACTCGCTCTAAACGGATCATTTGAATAAGTGAGTTGTCGACTCGAGAACAGCTGCAATCAAATCATTTCAATTCATGAATGAATCGTTTGTTGTAAATTGTGAACCGATTGAACAGGTTCATTGAAAATAATCAGTTTGTTCATGAATCAGACACGCTTCTGCGTCTCTGAGCATGTGATGTATTATAAGGAGTAACTATATGTTTTATGAATAGTGAAGTAAAAAGTACGATCTTATAATTTGTAATGTAGTGAAGTAAAAGTAAAAGTTACTCAAAATAAAACTACTCCAGTAAAGTACAGTTACTTGAAAAATGTACTTAAGTACAGTAACAAAGTAAAGCTACTTCGTTACTGACCACCTCTGCTGTTTCCTGTGATCAGGCTGTACATAAAGTTCTACATGTCACATTTTCTCAAATAAATTAAACAACACAAATATCGCGGTTAGCCATGGTGGATCCATGACATTAAGTGCTGCTTAACAATAAGCGTCCACACCAAATTATCTTGATTTACTGAACCTGGATCAAATTAGTGAGATTGTGTTAACTTAAATTGTCATTTATGAAATTGCTTTAGTCCCAATTGATTTGTTAGGTTATTTCAAGCCAGGTTTTGGATTTTAATCCCACTTTTCTTAGCGTCTTTTATGAAACTGCTTCAGAGAATAAGTTTCTACTTGCATACCCTGAAAGTTACCTTATTTCTTGGAAGCGAAGGCTGAGTTTATCTGCTTACTTACCCTTAAATGAGCATGTTACATAACCTGCTTCCTGGAATACCCCCTGAACTTGTCCAAAACAGTGCTCTGGAGTAACTAAGCAGTGACATTACTAACTTGACTGCTTTTTAAAAAGTTATTTGATAGTTGTTTTAAAATAAGTTTAGCTCCCCCGGTAATGAGCTAAATATGTATATAGTTTAATGCTGTGATCATTCGCTGTTTGACTCTCTTGATACTTAATGCTTTTATCTATTTAAATATTGTCACTTTAATTAATCTTCATTGTTATTGTGGCAGATAAAGGCTCCTGCACTTCCACCACCCTTCATACTGTAAGATAAACAGTATAGACCATGTTGGAATAATTGAGTAAGTTCAAGTAATATTACCTTCTAAAAATCAAATAAAATGTACATCTATGAACATTTTGAAAATCACAATAGTAATTTATCAACCAGTGGTGGAGGTAACAATTACAACTACTCATGTTACTGTAATTAAGTAGTTTTTCTGGTACTTGTACTTTTGAGTATATTTTTAAAGCTGGAGCTTTACTTGTACTTAAGTACAAATTAAGAAAAATAATCTACTTTGTTACATTTAAATCATAGTTCATTTCTGAGTACGCCCAATTTTAATTGATATTTAAATCTTTTACGGCACTTCAGTAGCCAATAAAGATATCCGATCGTAAACGGACCAATGAAAGCCCTGATATCTGAAGCGGGAAAAACCGCCGCTGCAGCAGGTGAAGAACTGATCGGACAGTGAGGGGGCTCAGTGTAATTTATGGACTCAAAGTTTGGAGAAACAAATGACATGGTAGTGTCATAATAAATATCTATATTTTGATAGCGATACCGAAATATCTGACACGGTTCAGTAAAATGCTACTGGAAATGTTATTGGTTGTAAGTGAAATGCATCAGAAAGTCTTTCAATCAAAGATGGAACTTTAATTTCTTTACAATGTAAGTTATTGCTAGAAATGTTTTGGAATGGGATATTTAGATCATATATTTGTATGATTTTGATCTGTCTAACTGCATCACATTACACAGACATTACAGGTCAAAACCATCCTTTTATCTAAAGAAATGACATAAATGGCTCTTAAATCAATTTTTAAAATATTCAGTGCCTCTAAATAGAAACTAGTAACTTGTACTCTGAGTAGTTTTTTAGAAGAGTAATTTGTACTTTTACTGAAGTACTGTTTTGACACCAGTACTTTTACTTGTAATTGAGTATTATTTCAGCAATGTAACAGTACTTGTACTTAAGTACACTTTTCAGTACTCTTTCCACTACTGTTATCAACCAGACAATGTTTGCAGGATATTGTTAATGAGTGGATCCTCTCTTACTAATTTCACTTTAACGAGGGACCCAGGTGATGAAAATCAGTGTTATTTTAAAACCCCTGGCTCAACGCTTGTTTTAGAACACAGTGTTAGATTGTTGATTGTTCAACATTACTCAAGATGGCCATTTCAAATCTTATGTTTTTGGTGTTCTTGTGTCACAAATTGGTGCTCAATGGTGAAGTTGTATTCTCCTTGATGTAGTGTTTTAATATTGAATTTTTATTCATCTCTTTATTTAACCTTATATTTTGTCTTTAGGATTTGCCTCTCCAATTGGGTATCCTTTATACCAGTCTGGTAGTGAACAAGTGCGCTTGGAGAAAAAAGGTTTGTGAATTGTTCATGATTGCATTCTGTCTCTTTGTTCACATGATATGTAGTTGTTTTAATAGGACATACTGACTTCCTGTATTAATAGTGAAACTAGAGTGAAGATATAACAATATAAAAAAATACTGCAGTCTGTGATTAACCCGAAATGCAGTTCAGATCTTAATTTAGAATTAAATAATTGTTTCTCAAATGTTAAACCCAGGTATCATCTAAGATGATTGAATTTTAAATGTGGCACTTAATAAAGTGTGAAACTTTTAAATGCATGTAAATCAGGGACCGAGTGCAAACCTGAGTCTTGCAGTAGTTTTAGCTATTCCAATTATATATATATATATATATATATATATATATATATATATATATATATATATATATATATATATATATATATATATATATATACATACATATACTATTCTGATTTCCGTATCCTGTGTAGTGGGAGGGCAAAGTCCAAAAAACTATACAGGTCCACCCTGGTGTAGTTCTACATTTAACCCTTCAATAAATCCTCCTTTTTTATCGTGTCTTAGTTAGAGTTTCTTATTTTTCCTGTAAGTTCCAAAATTATATTTCTGTTAAAGGGGTGTCTGTCTGTCTGTCTGTCTGTCTGTCTGTCTGTCTGTCTGTCGTATGTGATGGGTGAGTATTGTGATGTGTATCGTTGTACTCCAGTTCTTGGTTGTTTTTTTCCAGATGGCCCCTTGTCCTGTCCTTATGCAAGGCAAAATACAAAGCCCCCAGTGGTAGCAAAGTGCAACTTGGCTATTCTGCTGTCTTTGAAGAATGCAACTGAGCTAGTTATCCAAAATGGTAATCTTTTCTGATGATACTTTACCAAGAGGGAAGCTAGTTTCATCTTATCTGACAAGTTTTACATCAAATTTCTTTAGGTATTGATTTTAAGAATTTGCCCGTGGAATCCAGCCCTCTCCCTGTTGAGTCAGGCTATTTGCCTACTGAGATTGATGGAAAGCTGACTGAGTCTAGCGCTCTGCTTGCTGAGGAGTCCAGCCCCCAGCCTGCCAAGGAATCCAATGCTATCCCAGTTGGAGAAACTAGCTCTCACCCAGTTGAGGAATCCAGCCCCCAGCCTAACAACGAATCAAATGCTATCCCAGCTGTGGAACCTAGCTCTCACCCAGTTGATGAATTCAGCCCCCAGCCTGCCAAGGAATCCAATGCTGTCCTAATGGGGGAATCCAGCTCTGTGCCTGCTGAGGAGTCCAGCCCCAAGTATGCCAATGAATCCAACACTCTCCCAGATGCACAGTCCAGTCCTCTGGCTACGGAGTCCATCGCTCACCCAATTGCGGAGTCCAGTCCCAAGCCTGCCAAGGAATCCAATGCCATCCCAGCTGGAGAATCTAGCTCTCAGACTGTTGAGGAATCCAATGCTGTCCTGGCTAAGGAGTCCAGCCCCCAGCCTGCCAATGAGTCCAAAACTCTCCAAGCTGCAGAGTCCAGTCCTCTGCCTGCAGAATCCAGCCCCCATTCTACCAACGAATCCAATGCCATCCAAGTTGGAGAACCTAGCTCTCTGTCTGCTGAGGAGTCCAGCCCCCAGCTTGCCAATGAGTCCAAAACTCTCCAAGCTGCAGAGTCCGGTCCTCTGCCTGCAGAATCCAGCCCCCATTCTACCAACGAATCCAATGCCATCCCAGTTGGAGAACCTAGCTCTAAGACTGCTGAGGAATCTAATGCTATCCTAGCTGGGGAACCTAGCACTCTGCCTGCTGAGGTGTCCAGCCCGCAGCCTTCCAAGGAATCCAATGCTATCCCACCTGGAAAATCTAGCTCTCACACTGATGAGGAATCCAATGCTATCCTTGCTGGGCTATCCAGCTCTCTAACTGCTGAGTCCAGCACTATCCCAGTTGCAGAGTCCAGCCCTCAGCCTGCCAAGGAATCCAATGCTCTCCCAGCTGAAGAATCTAGCTCTCTACCTGCTGAGGAGTCCATTCCCCAGTCTGCCAATGAGTCCAATGCTATCCCAGCTGGGGAACCTAGCTCTAAGACTGCTGAGGAATCTAATGCTATCCTAGCTGGGGAACCTAGCTCTCTGCCTGCTGAGGTGTCCAGCCCACAGCCTTCTAAGGAATCCAATGCTATCCCACCTGGAGAATCTAGCTCTCTACCTGCTGAGGTGTCCAGCCCCCAGCCTGCCAAGGAATCCAATGCTCTCCCAGCTGGAACAGCTAGCTCTCACACTGATGAGGAATCCAATGCTATCCTTGCTGGGCTATCCAGCTCTCTAACTGCTGAGTCCAGCCCTCTGCCTGCAGAATCCAGCCCACAGCCTGCCAACGAATCTAATGCTATCCCAGCTGGAAAATCTAGCTCTCACACTGATGAGGAATCCAATGCTATCCTTGCTGGGCTATCCAGCTCTCTAACTGCTGAGTCCAGCACTATCCCAGTTGCAGAGTCCAGCCCTCAGCCTGCCAACGAATCCAATGCTATCCCAGCTGGGGAACCTAGCACTCTACCTGCTGAG
Source organism: Schizopygopsis malacanthus (assembly GCA_027474115.1). NCBI lineage: Eukaryota > Metazoa > Chordata > Actinopteri > Cypriniformes > Cyprinidae > Schizopygopsis > Schizopygopsis malacanthus. The sequence goes on along the minus strand of CM049864.1, from coordinate 597,970 downwards.
GTGTCCAGCACCCAGCCTGCCAAGGAATCCAATGCTCTCCCAGCTGAAGAATCTAGCTCTCTACCTGCTGAGGAGTCCATTCCCCAGTCTGCCAATGAGTCCAATGCTATCCCAGCTGGAACAGCTAGCTCTCACACTGATGAGGAATCCAATGCTATCCTTGATGGACTATCCAGCTCTCTAACTGCTGAGTCCAGCTCTCACCTAGTTGCGGAGTCCAGCCCCCAGCCTGCCAATGAATCCAATGCTATCCCAGCTGGGGAAACTAGCACTCAGACTGCCAAGGAATCCAATGCTATACCAGCTGGAGAATCTAGCTCTCTGCCTGCTGAGGAACCAAGCCCCCAGCCTACCAAGGAATCCAATGCTATACCAGCTGGAGAATCTAGCTCTATACCTGCTGAGGAATCCAGCCCACAGCCTGCCAGGGAATTCAACACACTCCAAGCTGCAGAGTCCAGTCCTCTGCCTGCAGAATCCAGCCCCCATTCTACCAACAAATCCAATGTTATCCCAGCTGGGGAACCTAGCGTTCAGACTGCTGAGGAATCTAATGCAATCCAAGCTGGAGAATCTAGCTCTCTGTCTGCGGGGGCCAGCTCTCACCTACTTGAGGAGTCCAGCACCCACACTACCAAGGAATCCAATACTATCCTAGCTGGGAAACCTAGCTCGCTGCCTGCTGAGGAATCCAATGCTATCATACCTGGAGAATCTAGCTCTCTGCCTGCTGAGGAATCCAGCTCCCAGTCTGCCAACGAGTCCAATGCTATCCCAGCTGGAGAATCTAGCTCTCACCTAGTTGAGGAGTCCAGCCCCCAGCCTGCCAGGGAATCCAATGCTATTCCAGCTGGGGAACCTAGTGTTCAGACTGCTGAGGAATCTAATGCTATCCAAGCTGGAGAATCTAGCTCTCTGTCTGCGGAGTCCAGCTCTCACCTAGTTGCGGAGTCCAGCCCCCAGCGTGCCAACGAATCCAATGCAATCTCGGCTGGAGAATCTAGCTCTATACCTGCTGAGGAATCCAGCCCACAGCCTGCCAGGGAATCCAACACTCTCCAAGCTGCAGAGTCCAGTCCTCTGCCTGCAGAATCCAGCCCCCAGCCTGCCAACAAATCCAATGTTATCCCAGCTGGGGAACCTAGCGTTCAGACTGCTGAGGAATCTAATGCAATCCAAGCTGGAGAATCTAGCTCTCTGTCTGCGGAGTCCAGCTTTCACCAAGTTAAGGAGTCCAGCACCCACTCTACCAAGGAATCCAATGCTATCCTAGCTGGGGAACCTAGCTCACTGCCTGCTGAGGAATCCAATGCTATCATACCTGGAGAATCTAGCTCTCTGCCTGCTGAGTCCAGCTTCACCTAGTTGCAGAATCCAGCCCCAGCCTGCCAACGAATCCAATGCTATCCCAGCTGGAGAATCTAGCTCTAACACGGATGAATCCAATGCTACCCTTGCTGTGCAATCCAGCTCTCTGCCTGCTGAGTCCAGAACTGTCCCAGCTGTAGAGTCCAGCCCCCAGCCTGCCAAGGAATCCAATGCTATCCTACCTGGAGAATCTAGCTCTCTGCCTGCTGAGGAGTCCAGCTCTCTGCTTGCTAAGGAATCTATTGCTATCCCAGCTGGAGCTTCTAGCTCTCTGCCCGCTGAGGTGTCCAACCCCCAGCCTGCTAAGGAATCTATTGCTATCCCAGCTGGAGAAACTAGCTCACTGCTTGCCGAGGAATCCAATGCGATCCAAGCTGGAGAATCTAGCTCTCTGCCTGCTGAGGAATCCAGCTCCCAGTCTGCCAACAAGTCCAATGCAATCTCGGCTGAAGAATCTAGCTCTATACCTGCTGAGGAATCCAGCTCCCGGTCTGCCAACGAATCTAATGCTATCCCAGCTGGAAAATCTAGCTCTCACACTGATGAGGAATCCAATGCTATCCTTGCTGGGCTATCCAGCTCTCTAACTGCTGAGTCCAGCTCTCACTTAGTTGCGGAGTCCAGCCCCCAGCCTGCCAAGGAATCCAATGCTATACCAGCTGGAGAATCTAGCTCTCTGCCTGCTGAGGAATCCAATGCTATCCTACCTGGAGAATCTAGCTCTCTACCTGCTGAGTCCAGCCCCCAGCCTGCAAATGATTCCAAACCTTTCCAAGCAGCAGAGTCCAGTCTTCTGCCTGCAGAATCCAGTCTGCAGCCTGCCAACAAATCCATTGCTATCCAGGCTGGGGAACCTAGCGCTCAGACTGCTGAGGAATCCAATGCTGTCCTAGCTGGAGAATCTAGCTCTCTGCCTACTGAGTCCAGCGCCTATCCAGTTGTGGAGTCCAGTGCTCTCCCCACCCAGGAGTCTAGTGCCAAGTAGTCCACCCCTCAATGTGTCATTACCTGCCTGCTTCATACACGATGTGCATATGAACAAGTCTTTTGGTAAATTTGTTCATATCTAAATGTGGCAATTTTATGTCAATAAAACCAGTAATCTTTCTTGTAAAGTGGAGGTTTGTTTTCAACTTTATCTGTGTTTGCACAATCTGTCCTAACAGACAACAGTTATGCAGCCTCTACAATCCCGTGTTCCAGTTAAGTTCAGCTCTATTGCACCAAGTTGGTAAAATTATGGCGTTGGTGTCAGTAAAAATGAAACATCAGGCTTTGCAGCTGGATTTTGTGAAACTGTACAATTCCTTTTGAGTGCAACTTTTTTTTTTTTTTTTTTTTTTTTCTCTCCTTCAAGCCTTATTCATGAATTTCTCATTTTAAAAACTGCCAGTAAGGATAAGCACAGTAGTGTTTTTAAAATGGTTTTGGTTTGAGTATTGCATGTTTTCACGTAGTATGTCAACTTTAACCACCTGGACTTAACCAGATTTTACAGTTAAGCAAATTCTAGGACTCAAAAATATTAGGCTAGTTTATTCATAAAACCTTGAAGTTGACAATTGTGGCTCGTATTCAAATTTGGTAATATCTGAAATTTAAAATGGTTTTTGTCCTATCCTCAATGAAGTTGAGAGTATCTTCAAACTGATGGAATTTGGTGATTGTAGATGAAAGTTGCTTGCTGTTTCTCAGTGGTGTACTAAAACAAAAATCAAGTACTTGAGTAAAAGTACAACAACAAATTAAGCTCAGATGAGCTTAATTTGCTTAAATGATACACAATTATACAGAGTATAATGAGGAGTGAAATGTGTTCTCTGCATTTAAACCATCCAAGTGGAACAGTAGGCAGCCGACATTGCGGCACCTGGGGAGCAGTTGAGGGTTCGGTGCCTTGCTCAAGGGTCTCACCTCAGTCGTGTGGACACTTCCTGCAAGAGCGGGGATTCAAACCCAAAACCTTGGGTTACCTCGGGTTCAAGTCCAACACTCTATCCATTAGGCCACGACTGCCCCACAAACAGATACGTGTTATAAAATATTACTCCAGTAAAAGTATTGCTTTTTCAATTTTACTCGAGTAAAAATACAAGTACTAAATTTAAGAAAAAAAACGAATAGATTTTTTCTTTTGCAATTTTATATAGACTACTTAATTTAATTTTATATTTGCACATGTTTATTATATTACTGCTCAAAATATCTGGGATTTTCCCAAAATAACCACTATATGGAGTTAAGATATATTTTTGTTGTGGACTACGTTGACGAGAGTTATGTAGTAATGTTTGCTGTGAAGCTTACATTGTAATGTACCTGAGAGGAAACTGATTTGACCATCTATTTTTCACCAGTAAGAAACAAGTTTTAAAACTTGTTGTTTTGCAGAACGTCAGTAAATGTGACATGACAATAAGTCCTAAAGTTAGGAAGAAATTTTAAGAAAAATCGAATTAGTTTCATGATTTATTTTCTTCTCAAACCTTGTCTGTGGTGTAATAACACCCTGGCTAAATTTCCCCAGAGGGCATCACTTTTATAATTACTGTAGTTATGTTCTCAACATCACATCCTTTCTTTTTCCTCAGATGTAATCTATCTAACGTTAGGTGGTTGAATAAAAAATTTGGACTTTATATCTAAAAATTTCCTCAACTTGGCATCAGCAGGCTTGTTAGCTATACAGTTAACAATATTTACTTATTTTTAGTAAGTTATGAATAACATTCATATGTCTACTCAGCTAGTTGATGTAATCAATATAAAAATGTATACTGTTGATAAACAATATAAAAACAGACGTCACATAAGGCTAAATGCGTAGCATTTTAAAAAAATGCTAACGTTACAGCAGCGGGGAATATGAACGTGCATGAGTTATTTTATTTGATCTGTGTCATTTTAATGTTCAATTTTTTGACCTAAAACAGAGACACTGATGTTGATGTATATGCATTCAAGCATTTCAGTGGCCTTAAATAGATCATCATTTACAGCAGATTTAGTTCTCAAACAACTGAAAGTTTTGACCTAAATATGGTATTTAGTTACAATAATTTATCCTAAAATTCGACATTAGTAACTTATTTTTCGCAGCATCTGATGCGCGTGCTCACAAGATCTCCCGGTTCTTATGAGTTCAGTTCACTAAAGACTCGCTCTAAACGGATCATTTGAATAAGTGAGTTGACGACTCGAGAACAGCTGCAATCAAATCATTTCAATTCATGAATATATCGTTTGTTGTAATTTGAGAACCGATTGAACAGGTTCATTGAAAATAATCAGTTTGTTCATGAATCAGACGCCGCTTCTGCGTCTCTGAGCATGTGATGTATTATAAGGAGTAACTATATGTTTTATGAATAGTGAAGTAAAAAGTACGATCTTATAATTTGGAATGTAGTGAAGTAAAAGTAAAAGTTACTCAAAATAAAACTACTCCAGTAAAGTACAGTTACTTGAAAAATGTACTTAAGTACAGTAACAAAGTAAAGCTACTTCGTTACTGACCACCTCTGCTGTTTCCTGTGATCAGGCTGTACATACATTTCTACATGTCACATTTTCTCAAATAAATTAAACAACACAAATATCGCGTCTAGCCATGGTGGATCCATGACATTAAGTGCTGCTTAAGAATAAGCGTCCACAGCAAATTATCTTGATTTACTGAACCTGGATCAAATTAGTGAGATTGTGTTAACTTAAATTGTCATTTATGAAACTGCTTTAGTCCCAATTGATTTGTTAGGTTATTTCAAGCCAGGTTTTGGATTTTATTCCCACTTTTCTTAGCGTCTTTTATGAACCTTCTTCAGGTTTCAAACTGCTTCAGAGAATACGTTTCTACTTGCATACCCTGAAAGTTACCTTAGTTTTTGGAAGCGAAGGCTGAGTTTATCTGCTTACTTACCCTTAAATGAGCATGTTACATAACCTGCTTCCTGGAATACCCCCTGAACTTGTCCAAAACAGTGCTCTGGAGTAACTAAGCAGTGACATTACTAACTTGACTGCTTTTTAAAAAGTTATTTGATAGTTGTTTTTAAATAAGTTTAGCTCCCCCGGTAATGAGCTAAATATGTATATAGTTTAATGCTGTGATCATTCACTGTTTGACTCTCTTGATACTTTAAGCTTTTATCTATTTAAATATTGTCACTTTAATTAATCTTCATTGTTATTGTGGCAGATAAAGGCTCCTGCACTTCCACCACCCTTCATACTGTAAGATAAACAGTATAGACCATGTTGGAATAATTGAGTAAGTTCAAGTAATATTACCTTCTAAAAATCAAATCAAATGTACATCTATGAACATTTTGAAAATCACAATAGTAATTTATCAACCAGTGGTGGAGGTAACAATTACAACTACTCACGTTACTGTAATTAAGTAGTTTTTTCTGGTACTTGTACTTTTGAGTATATTTTTAAAGCTGGACTTTTACTTGTACTTAAGTACAAATTAAGAAAAATAATCTGCTTTGTTACATTTAAATCATAGTTCATTTCTGAGTACGCCAATTTAATTGATATTTAAATCCTTTACGGCACTTCAGTAGCCAATAAAGATATCCGATCGTAAACGGACCAATGAAAGCCCTGATATCTGAAGCGGGAAAAACCGCCGCTGCAGCAGGTGAAGAACTGATCGGACAGTGAGGGGGCTCAGTGTAATTTATGGACTCAAAGTTTGGAGAGAAAAAAAACAACATGGTAGTGTCATAATAAATATCTATATTTTGATAGCGATACCGAAATATCTGACACGGTTCAGTAAAATGCTACTGGAAATGTTATTGGTTGTAAGTGAAATGCATCAAGTTCAAGTTCAAGTTCAAGTTGAGCTTTATTGTCATTCCCTACATGTGTGGACATATAGTGGGACGAGATGTCGTGCCTCACAGGACCACGGTGCTACATAAATACAGATATACAACACGAAGTAAAACAGTATAAACCTATACACAAACTAACCTACTGTCAGCTTTGACTATACATATGCTATATATAAAAGTGGTTACCTATTCATAAACTAAAAAAACAGGAAACAAAAAATACAAACTGTACAAAAATACAAACTGTACAACTGTGCAGATGACTTCAAATATGTACATGTGCAAAAGAGAGACATTCAAGCAGCTGGCTGGGGAACAGTGTAAGGTGATTTGTGGTGCATGAGCCAGTAAACATACATACATTACAGTCGTATATTACAGTCAGTCTTTTGTGGGATTTGGACACACAATGGTGTGTGAAAGTGTCTAGTGATGTGTGTGTTGCTACAGGTGTTGCTACAGGTGGCTTGTGCAGGCCCGCTCACCTGAATTCCACAGAGATAATAAAGTTTTTAACAGTTTTTTTCCTGGAGATGTGGTAAGGTGGGGGGGGGGGGGGGGGGGTGTTTGTTTGGGGTTTAGAGAGCGGGCTGTGTGATGTGAGTTCAGGCTCTCACAGCCTGGGGAAAAGCTGTTGAGCAGTCTGGCGGAGCGGGCTCTGCTGATACTCCGGTACCGTCTACCTGAGGGTAGGAGCTGGAAGAGACTGTGGGAGGGGTGGGTGGGGTCCTCCACGATACTTTTTGCTTTGCTGGAGCATCGTGTAAGGAAAATGTCCAGGATGGAGGGGAGAGGGGCACCAATGATTTTTGCAGCGGTGTTCACTGTCCGCTGGAGGGTCTTGCGGTCTGCTGCACAGCAGTTTCCGTACCAGACAGTGATGCAGCTGGTCAGCACGCTCTCAATGGTACCCTGTAGGAAGGTGGTGAGGATGGGTGGAGGGAGGCTTGCTCTTTTCAGCGGCGGGAAAGTGAGAAGTGTAGGCGCTGTTGTGCCTTCTTGGAGATAGACTTGGTGTTGGTAGTCCAGGTGAGGTCCTCTGTGATGTGCACACCCCAGGAATTTAGTGCTGCTGACTCTCCACAGTCGAGGTGTCGATGGTCAGTGGGGGGTGGTCAACAGAGTTTCTCCTGAAGTCCATCACAACCTCCTTTGTCTTCTCCACATTGAGGGACAGGTTGTTAGCGCCACACCATTCAGCCAGCTGTGCCACTTCCTCTCTGTAGTGCGTTTCATCGTTGTTGCTGATGAGACCTACCACTGATGTGTCATCGGCGAACTTGATGATGTGGTTGGAGCTGAACTTGGCAGTGCAGTCGTGGGGTCAGCAGCGTGAAGAGCAGCGGGCTGAGCACACAGCCCTGTGGGGCCTGTGCTCAGTGTGGTAGTGCTCGAGGTGTTGTGGCCGACCCGAATGACTGAGGTCTTCGGTTTAAAAAGTCCAGGATCCAATTGCAGAGGGAGTTGTTGAGGCCCAGCAGGCTTAATTTATTGATGAGCTGTTGTGGGATTATTGTGTTGAATGCTGAGCTGAAGTCGATGAACAGCATTCTAACATATGAGTCTTTATTTTCTAGGTGGGTAAGAGCCAGGTGGAGGGTGGAGGAAATTGCATCATCCGTAGAGCGGTTTGGGCGGTATGCAAACTGGAGCGGATCGAGTGTGTGGGGAGGTGGTTTTGATGTTGTGCATGACTAGCCTCTCAAAGCACTTCATTATGATTGGAGTCAGTGCTATGGGACGGTAGTCATTTAGACAGGACAGGTGATTTTTTTGGTACCGGTATGATTGTGTGGATTTGGGACATGTGGGGATGACTGCCTGGTCAGCGAGATGTTGAAGATATTGTTAGGACATCTGTCAGCTGTTCAGCACAGTCTTTCAGTGCGGCCAGGTATATTGTCAGGACCCGCAGCCTTGCGTGGGTTAATCCTAGATAGGGTCTTCCTTACGT
>CM049864.1:557500-589701 GCA_027474115.1 Schizopygopsis malacanthus | reverse complement strand
AGCTGCCAGGAATCAAATGCAATCTCGGCTGGAGAATCTAGCTCTCTGTCTGCTGAGGAGTCCAGTCCTCTGCCTGCAGAACCCAGCCCTCCATCTACCGAGAATCGAGTGCTATCCCAGCTGGAGAATCTAGCTCTCTGCCTGCTGAGGTGTCCAGCCCCCAGCCTGCCAAGGAATCAATGCAATCTCGGCTGGAGAATCTAGCTCTATGCCCGCTGAGGGTCCTTTCCCCAGCCTGCCAATGTGTCGAGTGCTATCCAGCTGGAGAATCTAGCTCTCACTAGTTGAGGGTTCCAGCCCCCAGTCTGCCCAGGCTATCCTACCTGGAGTATCTAGCTCTCTGCCTGCTGAAGAGTCTAGCACCAGTTACCAAGGAACCCAATGCTATCCAGCTGGAGAATCTGCTCTCAAACTACTGAGGAATCCAATGCTATCGACGTTGGAGAATCTAGCTTTCTGCCTGCTGAAGAGTCTAGTACCAGTCTACCAAGGAACCCAATGCTATCCCAGCTGGAGAATCTAGCTCTCAAGCTACTGAGGAATCCAATGCTATCGACGCTGGAGAATCTAGCTCTCTGCTTGCCGAAGAGTCCAGCCCCAGCATACCAAGGAATCCAATGCTATCCCAGCTGGGGAATCTAGCTCTCTGCCTGCTGAGGAGTCCAGCCCCCTGCCTACCAAGGAGTCAATGCTATCCCAGCTGGGGAATTTAGCTCGCTGCCTGTTGAGGAGTCCTTTCCCCAGCTGCCATGTGTCGAGTGCTATCCCAGCTGGCTGAGAATCTAGCTCTCACCTAGTTGAGGGGTCCAGCCCCCAGTCTGCCCAGGCTATCCTACCTGGAGTATCTAGCTCTCTGCCTGCTGAAGAGGTCTAGTACCCAGTCTACCAAGGAACCCAATGCTATCCCAGCTGGAGAATCTAGCTCTCAAACTACTGAGGAATCCAATGTTATCAATGCTGGAGAATCTAGCTCTCTGCCCTGAGGCCTGTGAGGAGCCAGCCAGCGATACCAAGGAATCCAATGCTATCCCAGCTGGGGAATCCAGCTCTCTGCCTGCTGAGGAGTCCAGCCCCCTGCGTACCAAGGAGTCCAATGCTATCCCAGCTGGGGAATTTTTAGCTCGCTGCCTGTTGAGAAGTCGGGCCTTTTGCCTAAAGAAGTTATTAGTAAGAAGCTGATGAGTCCAGCCCCTACCCACTGAGGAGTCCAGCCCCTACCCACTGAGGAGTCCGCCCCTACCCCACTGAGGAGTCCAGCCCCCACCCCACTGAGGAGTCCAGTCCCCATCCAGTTATGGAGTTCAGTTTATGCTCTCCCCACCCAGGAGTCTAGTCCCTACCCTGCCAAGTAGTCCACCCTTCATTGTGTCATTACCTGCCTGCTTCATCCAAGATGTGCATATGAGCAATTTTACTAAAGACTTTTGCATATTAAATGTGGCATTTTCAGATCTTGTTTCAAATCAATAAAACCAGTGATCTTTCTTGTAAGTGGAGGTTTGTGTTTAACTTTGTATGCGTTTGCACAATCTGTCCTAACAGACAACAGTTATGCAGCCTCTACAATCCCGTGTTCCAGAAGTTCAGATCTATTGCACCAAGTTGGTAAAATTATGGCGTTGGTTTCAGTAAAAATGAAACTTCAGATTTGCAGCTGGATTTTGTGAAACTGTACAATTCTTTGCATGCAACTAGTCTTTCTCTCCTTCAAGCCTTATTCATGAATCTCTCAGTATTTTAAAAGCTGCCTGTAAGGATGAGCACAGTTGTGTTTTTAAAATAGTTTTGGTTTGAGTATTGCATGTCTTTATGCAGTATGTCAACTTTCACCACCTGGACTTAACTAAACTTTTACAGTTAAGCAAATTCTAGGCCTCACAAATAGTAGGTTAGTTTATTCATATAACCTTGAAGTTGACAATTGTGGTTCGTATTCAAATGTGGTAATATCTGAAATTTCAAAAGGCTTTTGTCCTATCCTCCCAAAAGAAGTTGAGAGTATCTTCACAGTGATGGTTTTCGGTGATTTTTAGGATGAAAGTTGCTTGCTGTTTCTCAGTGGTGGACTAAGTACACAAATCAAATACTTGAGTATAAGTACAGATACGTAGTGCTTTTTTAATATTGCTCTAGTAAAAGTACTACATTTATGTTTTTAAGTAAATAACTACTGATAGATATATTTATTTAGCAATTTTATATAGGCTACTTAATTTAAATTTATGTCTGCAAATCTTTTTTAATCCTACTGCTGAAAATACCTGGGATTTTCCCAAAATCACTATATGGAGTTAAGATATATTTTTGTTATGGACTACATTGATGAGTTATGCAGTAATGTTTTGCTGTGAAGCTTACATTGTAATGTACCTGAGAGAAAACCGATTTTACCATCTATTTTCACCAGTAAGAAACACAGTGCTTTAAAACTTGTTTTGCAGAACGTCAGTTACATGAGAATGAGGCCAAAATTAGGAAGAACATTTTAAGGAAAATATAATATAGTTTCATGATTTTTTTTTCTTAAACCTTGTCTGTGGTGTAAAACACCCCTGGCTAAATTTCCCCAGAGGGCATCACTTCCCACTTTTATAATTACTGTAGTTCTTAACATCACATCCTTTATTTTTTCCTCAGATGTAATCTACCTAACCTTAGGTGGTTGAATAAAAATGTTTTGACTTTATATCTAAAAATGTCCTCAACTTCGCACCAGCAGGCTGTTAGCAGTATAAGTTAACAATATTTACTTATTTTTAGTATGTTTATGAATAAACATTCATATGTCTACTCAGCTAGTTGATCTAAACAATATAAAAACAGATGTCATATAAGGCTAAATGCGTAGCATTTAAAAAAAACCTGCTAACGTTACAGCAGCGGGGAATATGAACGTGCATGAGTTATTTTATTTGATCTGTGTCATTTTAATGTTCAATTTTTTGACCTAAAACAGAGACACTGATGTTGATGTGTATGCATTCAAGCATTTCAGTGGGCTTAAATTGATCATCATTTACAGCGATTTTAGTTCTCAAACAACTGAAAGTGTTGACCTGAATATGGTTTTCAGTAACAATAATTAATCCTAAAATTCGACATTAGTAACTGTAGCTGCACTGGTCTAATGAAATGATAGCCACGGTTCATACAGATGTCAAATAGTCATAACTTATAAAATGAATTGCCTGTCCTCTCACTCCGATATTGTTTGTGAGCACTGAAGGCTTTGTGCAGTCGCAATCTCTCCATACTTTAAACTAGAAATTATTTCTCTTTACACCTGGATTAAACTTTGTAAAAAAAAAAAAAAAAAAAGATTTCAACCATTCAGAATAGGTCCACGCCTGACCGATGAAAATGCTACTGAAATGTTATTGGTTGTGAGTGAAATGCACCAGAAAGTCTTTCAATCAAAGATGGAACTTTAATTTCTTTACAATGTAAGTTATTGCTAGAAATGTTTTGGAATGGGATATTTAGATCATATATTTGTATGATTTTGATCTGTCTAACTGCATCACATTATACAGACATTAAAGGTCAAAACCATCCTTTTATCTAAAGAAATGACATAAATGGCTCTTAAATCAATGTTTAAAATATTCAGTGTTGTCATTTTTCAAGTACCTCAACTAAGTTGAGGTCATTTGTTTTATAATTGTATTACTGACTGTACTTTTTTGGTTGTAAATTCAGTTCAGTTTGAAATCAAATTTGAAATCATACTTCCTTGTGCTGTAAGTTTTGCTACAAATTTAGCCTATTTTAAAGACAAATACACAGAATGAGCAAATTTTTAAGATTGAGATTTTTTAAATTGTAATTGATCAATGTTTATGCTATGTCATAATCTTTAATCAAAAACTGATAATTTGCTTCTGCTCTGGAGTGGTGTTCTTGCTCTGTTGACATCAGTGTTGAGTGCATAGTGTTCCTGTGGCTCAGTGGTAGAATATTGTGTTAGCATCGCAAAAGGTTGTGGGTTAAATTTGCATGGAACACACATATGGACAAAAAATGTATAGCCTGAATGCACTGTAAGTCGCTTTGGATAAAAGTGTCTGATAAATGTAATGTAAATCAATTTTACGGCTTTGGGAGAACCCTCTTGTTAAGTCATGATGTAAGAACTGTGGTTTTCGAGTCCAAGCCTCTACTCATTTCATTTGAGAATACTATCTCAACAGTCATTTTGAGCACTATTTAATACTACATATTTAAGCTAAGAATTAAAAAATTTGCTGTGCACACTACAGTCTCCATTCTCACAGTGTCTCAAACACTAATATTTGGCCATCTGGGATTTCAGTATGCAGACAAATGATAGGGTTATAATTTTTCAGTATCATATGACATCATGGGTGTATATTAGCACAGTTTATTGTTTTCTTGGGGCATCTGGCAGAGCAGTAGGACCCAGAAGCTGTGAAGCATGATGTCAGATGTAACAAGCAGATATTCCTAACAACTTAACTGTGAATCTGCAATGAGCAAGAGATGAAGAGGAGCGCCACAATAAAACCCCTCCCTTTATTCAATATTCTGTTTCACTGGAAAATGCATCACAACACTAAAGTCAGTTGCAACTTCCGGTTCATGGGGAGTTTGAGGACCTTAATATTGTTATTTTTCAAGGTATTGAAGTTAGAAATACCTGTATCATGACCAGTAATTAACATACATTGTTAATAAGTTAAAAGTGGGTTTTGATCAAAGTAGCTATTATCTACATAGATCTTTGATATTAATTAATATTTATGGTAAAAAATGTAATATCGCCTCTAAAAAGAAACTAGTAACTTGTACTTTGAGAAGTTTTTTATAAGATTAATTTGTACTTTTACTTAAGTACTGTTTTGACACCAGTACTTTTACTTGTAATTGAGTATTATTTCAGCAATGTAACAGTACTTGTACTTAAGTACACATTTTCAGTACTCTTTCCACCACTGTTATCAACCAACCACTGTCTGTAAGAGAATGTTAACGAGTGGAAATTTCTAATTTCACTTTAACGAGGAGCCCAGGTGATGGAAATCTGTGTTATTTTAAAACCCCTGGCTCAACGCTTGTTTTTGAAAACAGTTAGATTGTTGATTGTTCAACTTTACTCAAGATGGCCATTTTAAATCTTATGTTTTTGGTGTTCTTGTGTCACGAATTGGTGCTCAATGGTGAAGTTGTATTCTCCTTGATGTAGTGTTTTAATATTTTATTTTTATTCGTCTTTTTCTTAAACATTATGTTTTGTCTTTAGGATTTGCCTCTCCGATTGGGTATCATTTATACCAGTCTGGTAGTGAACAAGTGCGCTTGGAGAAGAGAGGTTTGTGAATTGTGTTCTCATGATTGCATTCTGTCTTTTTGTTCACATGATGTGTGGTTGTTTTAATGGGGCATACTGACTTCCTGTATTAATAGTGAAACTAGAGTCAAGATATAACAATAAAAAAATACAGGAGTCTGATTAACCCGAAATGCAGTTCAGATCTCAATTTAGAATTAAATGATTGTTTCTCAAATGTAAAACCCAGGTATCATCGCATTTAATAAAATGTAAAATATTTAAATGCATGTAATCAGGGAGTGCAAACATGAGTCTTGCAGTAGTTTTAGCTACTCAAATGATGAATATTATTCTAATATCCGTGCCCTGTGTAGTGGGAGGGCAAAGTCCAAAACTATACAGGCCCACCCCTGGTGTAGTTCGATGTTTAACACTTCAACGAATCATACTTTTATCGTGTCTTTAGTAAAAAAGTGTTTTTTTCCTGTGAGTTCCAAAATTATATTTCTGTTAAAGTTTTGAATATATGTTTGTATTAGTGATTAGCTAAAAAGTCACCCGAATCCACCGCATCAAATAGCGTATCCAACCGCCTGCACCTATATTTTTGTCTGATTTACATAACCGCACCCGATCGTCACATTCAGGATTCGTACGGACACAAAAAACCTGGAAAAGCCATGTAATTTTTAAAACGGCAATTTCCAAGTCTGGATCGATTTGGAAAAATAAATGAAACCCAGGAAGTTTTTGAAAAGTAATGGAAATCTATTTCACAATCCTCTTTATAATAGAATTATATTTAATTATATCCTGAATTTCCGTGTGGTGTTGCACATATCGCATTACTCATTCCTGTAGCTTTCAACTTTAAAATGAGGGAAATTACTGCAAAACATTTATTCAATATAGATTAGATTAAATAAATTCACACAAACCATCAGATAAAATCATTCATTTGAAAACTGCATGAGTGATTCAGCACCAAGTCCTCACTTTGACCTTCTCTTCACATCGGCGCATCTAGAGCTGCTGCATGCTGCGACACAAGACATTGTGACATCTGCTCACTTTGTCAGAATTGTCAATTTCCTAATTGGTCATTGTTGCATCCTCACAATATATTATTTTCACATCCTTTTTAAGCCATTCGGTACTCGTGCTTTTCTTTTCTGTAAGCTCAGTGACATCCAAGCTCTGTGAGTACCAAATCAAAAATGCAAAGCTTGTTGCCCTGAAGTAGCCAAATACACACAAAATGACATCAAAATTGTCGTCTAGCGAGTATCCTCAAAAGCAATGTCGGTTTTGTCTTGAATTAATGTAAACAGCAAATGAAAATGCATATCAGTGGTAGCCTATTGGATCCGTGAAATGGGTCTTGTGAGTAAAGCTGTGACTTCTGGTATTCATGTTAATCAAACAGCAGAAGACAGAGGAAATCCCTCACTGCTCTTGACTAAATAGACTTCTGTTTTGTTGAATAACTTTGTTAATTTACACTTTTTTCCGCTCATCCGCAGCGCCTGCGGATATAACCGCCATCCGCGCGCATCACTAGTGTGTCTATATATACGTAATTGGCAAGTATTGTGATGTGTCATTGTACTCTAGTTCTTGCTCCCAGCTGTAGAATCTAGCTCGCTGCCTGCTGAGGAATCCAATGCTATCCTATATGGAGAATCGAGCCCCCAGCCTACCGAGGTGTCGAGCCCCCAGCCTACCGAGGTGTCGAGCCCCCAGCCTACCGAGGTGTCGAGCCCCCAGCCTACCGAGGTGTCGAGCCCCCAGCCTACCGAGGTGTCGAGCCCCCAGCCTACCGAGGTGTCGAGCCCCCAGCCTACCGAGGTGTCGAGCCCCCAGCCTACCGAGGAATCCAATGCTACCCCAGCTGGAGAACCTAGCTCTCATCTAGTTGAGGAGTCCAGCCCCCAGCCTGCCAAGGAATCCAATGCTATCCCAGCTGGAGAACCTAGCTCTCATCTAGTTGAGGAGTCCAGCCCCCAGCCTGCCAAGGAATCCAATGCTATCCCAGCTGGAGAATCTAGCTCTCGCCTAGTTGAGGAGCCCAGCCCCCAGCGTGCCAAGGAATCCAATGCTATTCCAGCTGGAGAATCTAGCTCTCGCCTAGTTGAGGAGCCCAGCCCCCAGCGTGCCAAGGAATCCAATGCTATCCCAGCTGGAGAATCTAGCTCTCTGCCCGCTGAGTCTAGCTCTCACCCAGTTGAGGAGCCCAGGCCCCAGCCTGCCAATGAGTCCAGCATTATCCCAGCTGGGGAATCCAGCTCTCTGCCTGCTGAGGAGCCCAGCCCCCAGCCTGCCAATGAATCCAATGCTATCCCAGCTGGGGAACCTAGCTCTCAGACTGCCGAGGAATCTAATGCTATCCCAGCTGGAGAATCTAGCTCCCAGTCTGCCAAGGAATCCAATGCTATCCCAGCTGGAGAATCTAGCTCGCTGCCTGCTGTTGAATCCAATGCTATCCCAGCTGGGGAACATAGCTCTCTGCCCGTTGAACGGTCAAGTACTTTGCATACTGAAGTTGTTAGGAAGAAGCTGACTGAGTTCAGTCCCCACCCCACTGAGTCCAACCCTAACAAAGTTACAAAATTCAGCACTCTCCCATCAATCTCAGGCGGCAAGCTGTTGGAGTCCAGCTCCCATTCAGTTGTGGAGTCCAGTGCTCTCCCCACCCCGGACTCTAGTTCCTACCCTGCCAAGTAGTCCATCCCCCAATGTGTCATTTCCTGACGGCTTTATCCAAGATGTGCTTATGCAGAAGTATTTTAGGATAATTATCCATATCTAAATGTGGCATTTTCACATCTTTTTTCAAGTCAATAAAACAAGTAATTTTTCTGGTGAGTGTGTGTGTTTTTTTTTTTTTTTTTTTTATATATAACTTCTGCGTGTGCAAAATCTGTCCTAACAGACAACAGTTATGCAGCCTCTAACATCATGTGTTCCAGCTAAGTTCAGATCTATTTCACCAAGGTGGTAAAATTATGTCGGTAAAAAAAAAAAAAGTTTGCAACTTAGTTGTGAAAAATGGACTTAGTTGTGTTTTTAAAATAGATTTGGTTTGAGTTGCATGTGAAGAATCCAGCCCCCAGCCTGCCAATGAGTCAAGCGCTATCCTAGCTGGAGAATCTAACTCGCTGCCTGCTGAGGAATCCAATGCTATCCTACCTGGAGAATCTAGCTCTCTGCCTGAGTCCAGCTCTCACCTAGTTGCGGAGTCCAGCCTCCAGTCTGCCAAGGAATCCAATGCTATTCCAGCTGGAGAATCTAGCTCTCTACCTGCTGAGGAGTCCAGCCCCCAGCCTGCCAATGAATCCAATGCTATCCCAGCTGGGGAACCTAGCACCCGGACTGTCATGGAATCCAATGCTATCCCAGCTGGACAATCTAGCTCGCTGCCTGCTGAGGTGTCCAGCCCCCAGCCTGCCAATTAATCCAATGCAATCTTGGCTGGAGAATATAGCTCTCTGCTTGCTGAGGAGTCCAGCCCACAGCCTGCCAACGAATCCAATGCTATCACAGTTGGGGAACCTAGCTCTCAGACTGCTGAGGAATCTAATGCTATCATAGCTGGAGAATCTAGCTCTATGCCTGCTGAGGAGTCCTTTCCCCAGCCTGCCAAGGAATCCAATGCTATCCCAGCCAGAGAATCTAGCTCTCACCTAGTTGAGGTGTCCAGCCCCCAGCCTGCCAAGGAATCCAATGCAATCTTGGCTGGTGAATCTAGCTCTCTGCCTGCTGAGGAGTCCTTTCCCCAGCCTGCCAATCAGTCAAGTGCTATCCCAGTTGGAAAATCTGGCTCGCTGCCTGCTTAGGAATCCAATGCAATCTTGGCTGGAGAATCTAGCTCTCTGCCTGCTGAGGAGTCCAGCTCCCAGTCTACCGAGGAATCCAATGCTATCCTAGCTGGGGAATCAAGCTCACTGCGTGCTGAGGAGTCCAGCCCCCAGTCTACCGAGGAATCCAATGCTACCCTTGCTGTGCAATCCAGCTCTCTGCGTGCTGTGTCCAGAACTATCCTAGCTGCAGAGTCCATTCACCAGCCTGCCAAGAAATCTACTGCTATTCCAGCTGGAGAATCTAGCTCTCTACCTGCTGAGGAGTCCTTTCCCCAGCCTGCCAAGGAATCCAATGCAATCTTGGCTGGAGAATCTAGCTCTCTGCCTGCTGAGGAGTCCTTTCCCCAGCCTGCCAATCAGTCAAGTGCTATCCCAGTTGGAAAATCTGGCTCGCTGCCTGCTTAGGAATCCAATGCAATCTTGGCTGGAGAATCTAGCTCTCTGCCTGCTGAGGAGTCCAGCTCCCAGTCTACCGAGGAATCCAATGCTATCCTAGCTGGGGAATCAAGCTCACTGCGTGCTGAGGAGTCCAGCACCCAGTCTACCGAGGAATCCAATGCTACCCTTGCTGTGCAATCCAGCTCTCTGCGTGCTGTGTCCAGAACTATCCTAGCTGCAGAGTCCATTCACCAGCCTGCCAAGAAATCTACTGCTATTCCAGCTGGAGAATCTAGCTCTCTACCTGCTGAGGAGTCCTTTCCCCAGCCTGCCAAGGAATCCAATGCAATCTTGGCTGGAGAATCTAGCTCTCTGCCTGCTGAGGAGTCCTTTCCCCAGCCTGCCAATCAGTCAAGTGCTATCCCAGTTGGAAAATCTGGCTCGCTGCCTGCTGAGGAGTCCAGCTCCCAGTCTACCGAGGAATCCAATGCTGGAGAATCTAGCTCTCACACTGATGAGGAATTCAATGCTAACCTAGCTCTCACCCAGTTGTGGAGTCCAGCCCCCAGCCTGCCAAGGGATCCAATGCTATCCCAGCTGGAGAATCTAGCTCTCACCCAGTTATGGAGTCCAGCCCCCAGCCTGCCAACGAATCCAATGCTGTCCCAGCTGGAGAATCTAGCTCTCATACTGATGAGGAATTCAATGCTATCCTTACTTGGCTATCCAGCTCTCTAACTGCTGAGGAGTCCTTTCCCCAGCCTGCCAATGAGTAAAGTGCTATCCCAGCTTGGGAATTAACTCTCTGCCTGTTGAGAAGTCGGACCCTTTGCCTACAGAAGTTGTTAGTAAGAAGCTGACTGAGTCCAGTCCCCACCCCACTGATGAGTCCAGCCCCCATCCAGTTAAGGAGTCCAGTGCTCTCCCCACCCAGGAGTCTAGTCCCTACCCTGCCAAGTAGTCCACTCCTCAATGTGTCATTACCTGCCTTCATCCAAGATGTGCATATGCACAAGTCTTTTAGTAAATTTGTTCATCGAAATGTGGCATTTTCATATCTTGTTTCAAGTCAATAAACCAGTAATCTTTCTTGTAAAGTGGAGGTTTGTTTTCAACTTTATCTGCGTTTGCACAATCTGTCCTAACAGACAAGTTATGCAGCCTCTACAATCCCGTGTTCCAGTTAAGTTCAGCTCTATTGCACCAAGTTGGTAAAATTATGGCGTTGGTGTCAGTAAAAAAGAAACAACAGGCTTTGCAGCTGGATTTTGTGAAACTGTACAATCCCTTTGAGTGCAACTAGTTAATTTTTTCTCTCCTTCAAGCTTTATTCATGAATTTCTCAGTATTTTAAAAACTGCCTGTAAGGATGAGCACAGTTGTGTTTTTAAAATAGTTTTGGTTTGAGAATTGCATGTCTTCACGCAGTATGTCAACTTTCACCACCTGGACTTAACCAAACTTTTACAATTAATCAAATTCTAGGGCTCAAAAATATTAGGCTAGTTTATTCATAAAACCTTGAAGTTGACCATTGTGGTTAATACTATTCAAATGTGTAATATCTGAAATTTCAAAAAGCTTTTGTCCTATCCTCCAAATTAAGTTGAGAGTATCATCACAGTGATGGTTTTCGGTGATTTGTAGGATGAAAGTTGCTTGTGGTTTCTCAGTGGTGGACTAAGTACACAAATCAAGTACTTGAGTAAAAGTACAGATACGTATTATAAAATATTACTCCAGTAAAAGTACTGCTTTTTCAATTTTACTCGAGTAAAAGTACAAAAGTACTACATTTATGAATTTAAGTAAAAAACAAAACTACTGATATTTATTTAGCAATTTTATATAACTACTTAATTTAGTTTTATATTTGCACATATTTTTATAATCCTACTGCTCAAAACACCTGGAATTTTCCCAAAATAACCACTATATGGAGTTAAGATATATTTTTTGTTGTTATGAACTACGTTGACGAGTTAAAAAATAAAAAATTAGTTTCATGATTTTGTTTTCTTCTCAAACCTTGTCTGTGGTGTAATAACACCCCTGGCTAAATTTCCCCAGAGGGCACATCAATTTTATAATTACTGTAGTTATGTTCTTAACATCACATCCTTTCTTTTTCCCTCAGATGTAATCTATCTAACGTTAGGTGGTTGAATAAAAATATTTTGACTTTATATCTAAAAATGTCCTCAACTTCGCACCAGCAAGCTTGTTAGCTATACAGTTAACAATATTTACTTATTTTTAGTATAGTTATGAATAAACATTCATATGTCTACTCAGCTAGTTGATGTAAAGAATATAAAAATGTACACTGTTGATCAACAATATAAAAACAGACGTCACAGAAGGCTAAATGTGTAGCATTTTAAAAAAAAACTGCTAATGTTACAGCAGCGGGGAATATGAACGTGCATGAGTTATTTTATTTGATCTGTGTCATTGTAATGTTTTTTTTTTTTTTTTTTTTACCTAAAACAGAGACACTGATGTAGATGTGTATGCATTCAAACATTTTAGTGGGGTTAAATAGATCACCCTTTACAGCAGATTTAGTTCTCAAACAACTGAAAGTTTGGACCTAAATATGGTTTTCAGTTACAATAATTCATCCTAAAATTGACGACATTACTAACTTACTTTTCGCAGCAAGGTTCAAGGTTCAAGGTTCTTTATTATTTGTCACATACACAATCATACAAGTATAATCAGTAGTGAAATGCAAGTAGAATTGAAGAAAAATACAGCATTTACATGAGGAAAGTGAGGAGAAAAAAATAACTCCCAGACTATGCTCCTTGGGGAGTACAGTGTGAGAACAGGGAAAAACACCTCAGCAACACAAAAGCACATACACGACATAGCCACAGGGGAAGTGAATCCGGCCCAGCAAGCAGCCATCTGATCCCGCAGCCACTGATCCGGCGCTGGTCCGCTTGACCAGGCCAGCGGATCGAAGCGAACAGAGGCGAATGGTCGGGGGGGGGGACAATGTCTGTAATGTCTGTAGGGTGGGGGAGCTAGTTTGGGAGCTGATTACTAGTCAGATGGAGCATAGCGTTCTGGTGATGTTATCCGTCAGGAGTTCCGCTCCGACTCTGCTGGGGTGCAGGCCATCAGCACGGAAAAGCCTAGGACGCTCCCAGAAAAGACTCCAATTATTAACAAAGAGCAGTTTCTGATCTTTACACAATGACAACAACCATTTGTTTAAAGCAAACAGACTACTGAACCTTTTGTATCCTCGTCGATACGTGGGAAGAGGTCCTGACACGATGATCGTCGTCGAGGGCGATGTGCTGTACCGTCTCGATCAAGTCAAGTCAAGTCAAGTTGAGCTTTATTGTCATTCCGCTACATGTGTGGACATATAGTCACCTTTATTTATATAGCGCCTTTAACAATACAAATTGTAACATAAATATAGTGGGACGAGATGTCGTGCCTCACAGGACCACGGTGCTACATAAATACAGATATACAACACGAAGTAAAACAGTATAAACCTATACACAACTGACCTACTGTCAGCTTTGACTATACATATGCTATATATAAAAGTGGTTACCTATACATAAACTAAAAAAATAAAATAAAATACAAACTGTACAACTGTGCAGATGACTTCAAATACTGTACATGTGCAAAAAGAGAGACATTCAAGCAGCTGGCTGGGGAACAGTGTAAGGTGATTTGTGGAGCATGAGCCAGTAAACATACATACATTACAGTCGTATATTACAATCAGTCTTTTGTGGGATTATGGACACACAATGGTGTGTGAAAGTGTCTAGTACATGCAGAGGAGAGTGTGTTGCTACAGGTGGCTTGTGCAGGCCCGCTCACCTGAATTGCACAGAAATAAAAGTGTAACAGCTTTTCCTGAGATGTGGTAAGGTGGGGGGGTGGGGGGGGATTGTTGGGGTTTCAGAGAGGGGCGGTGTGATTTGAGTTCAGGGCTCTCACAGCCTGGGGGAAAAAGCTGTTGAGCAGTCTGGCGGAGCGGGCTCTGATACTCCGGTACCGTCTACCTGAGGGTAGGAGCTGGAAGAGACTGTGGGAGGGGTGGGTGGGGTCCTCCACGACTTTTTGCTTTGCTGGAGCATCGTGTAAGGAAAATATCCAGGATGGAGGGGAGAGGGGCACCAATGATTTTTGCAGCGGTGTTCACTGTCCGCTGGAGGGTCTTGCGGTCTGCTGCACAACAGTTTCCATACCAGACAGTGATGCAGCTGGTCAGCACGCTCTCAATGGTACCCCTGTAGAAGGTGGTGAGGATGGGTGGAGGGAGGCTTGCTCTTTTCAGCCGGCGGAGAAAGTGTAGGCGCTGTTGTGACTTCTTGGAGATAGACTTGGTGTTGGTAGTCCAGGTGAGGTCCTCTGTGATGTGCACCCCCAGGAATTTAGCGCTGCTGACTCTCTCCACAGTCGAGGTGTCGATGGTCAGTGGGGGGTGGTCAACGGGGTTTCTCCTGAAGTCCATCACAACCTCCTTTGTCTTCTCCACATTGAGGGACAGGTTGTTTGCGCCACACCATTCAGCCAGCTGTGCCACTTCCTCTCTGTAGTGCGTTTCATCGTTGTTGCTGATGAGACCTACCACTGATGTGTCATCGGCAAACTTGATGATGTGGTTGGAGCTGAACTTGGCAGTGCAGTCGTGGGTCAGCAGCGTGAAGAGCAGCGGGCTGAGCACACAGCCCTGTGGGGCACCTGTGCTCAGTGTGGTAGTGCTCGAGGTGTTGTGGCCGACCCGAACTGACTGAGGTCTTCCGGTTAAAAAGTCCAGGATCCAATTGCAAAGGGAATTGTTGAGGCCCAGCAGGCTTAATTTATTGATGAGCTGTTGTGGGATTATTGTGTTGAATGCTGAGCTGAAGTCGATGAACAGCATTCTAACATATGAGTCTTTATTTTCTAGGTGGGTAAGAGCCAGGTGGAGGGTGGAGGAAATTGCATCATCCGTAGAGCGGTTTGGGCGGTATGCAAACTGGAGCGGATCGAGTGTGTTGGGGATGCTGGTTTTGATGTTGTGCATGACTAGCCTCTCAAAGCACTTCATTATGATTGGAGTCAGTGCTACGGGACGGTAGTCATTTAGACAGGACACAGGTGATTTT
This sequence comes from Schizopygopsis malacanthus, assembly GCA_027474115.1. Lineage (NCBI taxonomy): Eukaryota > Metazoa > Chordata > Actinopteri > Cypriniformes > Cyprinidae > Schizopygopsis > Schizopygopsis malacanthus. The sequence continues at coordinate 575,041 of CM049864.1, read as the reverse complement.
TTTGGTACCGGTATGATTGTCGTGGATTTGAGACATGTGGGGATGACTGCCTGGCTCAGCGAGGTGTTGAAGATATCTGTTAGGACATCCGTCAGCTGTTCAGCACAGTCTTTCAGTACGCGGCCAGGTATATTGTCAGGACCCGCAGCCTTGCGTGGGTTAATCCTAGATAGGGTCTTCCTTACGTCGGCTGGAGACAGACAGAGTGCCTGGTCGTTGGGAGGTGTGTGCAGTTTTTGTGCAGATGTGTCGTTCTGCATTTCTAACCGTGAATAAAAGTGGTTGAGTGCATCTGGGAGGGATGTGTCGTCGTCACAGGCCTGTGGCGGGGGCTTGTAGTCAGTGATGTCTGAATGCCTTGCCACAGGCTCCGTGTATCTCTGCTGTTTGTGAAATGGTTATTGATTTTATTGCCATATGACCGTTTTGCATTTTTGATGCCACGGGACAGATTGGCTCTTGCTGTTTTGAGGGCTGCTTTATCTCCTGATCTGAACGCTTCATCTCTGGTTTTTAGCAGCCCACGAACCTCTTCATCCATGGCTTCCGGTTTGCACGTGTGGTGATGGTCTTGGTGACTGTCACATCATCAATGCAGTTTTTGATGTAAGCAGTCACAGTTTCAGTGTACTCCTGCAGGTCTGTATGGTTATTATAGGTGGCCGCCTCTTTAAACATGTTCCAGTCTGTGTCCTGGAAGCAGTCCTGCAGTGCTGAGGTAGCATTGTCTGGCCATACCGTGATCTGCTTTTGAACCGGTTTGGCCAGTTTGAGAAGCGGTCTGTATGCTGGGGTTAGCATAACAGAGATGTGGTCCGAGTATCCGAGGTGGGGGCGGGGTTCGGCTTTGTATGCATTTTTGACTGTTGTGTAAACAAAGTCCAGGGTGTTATTTCCCCTTGTTGCAAAGTTCACATGTTGGTAGAACTTTGGTAAAACTGTCTTTAAGTTAGCGTGGTTGAAGTCGCCGGCTATGATGAAAAAGCCGTTGGGGTTATTTGTTTGTTGTTCGCTGATGACGCTGTACAGTTCACGAAGCGCGTCCTTAGCATTTGCACACGGGGGAATGTACACCGCGACAATAACAATGGCCGTGAACTCCCGCGGCAGATAGAACGGTCGACATTTCACAACCATAAACTCCACCAGCGATGAACAGTGTTTTGATAATACCGCTGCATTGTTACACCATTCTTTGTTGATATACACACACAAGCCACCCCCGCGAGTCTTACCAGACAGTGATGAATCTCTGTCCGCTCGGCAGCAGGTTAGTCCGTGCAGCTGAATGGCGGAGTCCGGGATGTTGTCGTTTAGCCATGTTTCAGTGAAAACAAACACACAACAATCCCTTGTCTCATGCTGTGTAGACCGGCTGAGTTGAATTAGGTCCAGTTTGTTTTCCAGAGAGCGAACGTTTGAGAGCATGAGTGATGGAATTGCTGGACTAGTTGGATTAGCCCTTAGCCTAGCTCGAATACCTCCACGCTTGCCGCGCTTCTGTCCCCTCTCACACCGCCGGCGTCGCCGCTTTGTGCGGGTAGCATCAGTAGGCGAGGCCGCGGTCTCGGGGTCCGGCTTCAGCAGCAGACAGAGGCCTTGTAGCTTCTCAGTAGTCGCCGGTGAAAGCTGATGTTTGTACACATTGTCGATATCCAGGAGGCTCTGGCGATCATAGATGTGTTTCCGGGTGTTTGTCTTTTGATTTTTCAATAAAGTCAGACAGTTTGAAGACGAGGAGACGAGACTAACAGACATAAAAACACAGTTTTTAGGACCCGGAGTAGCCGCTGCGTCCGAATGCGCCGCCATCTTGGAAAGAAAGATCGGTCCCACTTCAGCGTCTCTGTCTGCCGCAGCTTGGTGTCGTTAACCCCCTGCGTGACAACAGCTGCAAAACTCTCGTCGTCAAGTCAAGTCACCTTTATTTATAAAGCACTTTTAACAATACAAATTGAAACAAAGCAGCTGCACAATATCAAACTAGTAAAATAGTGTGTCAATGATTTAAATGACAAGATTTAACACTCAATGTTGTGTTGAAGGCATTTCATTATTGAATTTAGTAATGGCATCATCCAGCTCAGTTCAGTTTAAATAGTATCTGTGCAATCAAGTCGATGATATCACTGGAAATGAAGTGTCCCCAACAAAGCAAGCCAGAGGCGACAGCGGAAAGGAACCAAAACTCCATCGGTGACAGAATGGAGAAAAAACCTTGGGAGAATCCAGGCTCAGTCGGGGGCCAGTTCTCCTCTGGCCAGATGAACCAGCAGTTTGTTCCAGCTGCAGCAAAGTCAGATTGTAAGGGTTCAACTGGTTCCAGTGGTCTTTTCCTACAGCAGGATTGCACTACATCCTCCAACATCTGGACAAACCAGAGACTTATGCAAGGATCCTGTTTGTGGACTTCAGCTCCGCTTTTAACACCTTCATCCCGGACACCCTTCAGAATAAACTGACACAGCTCTCTGTACCCACCTCCATCTGTCAGTGGATCACCAGCTTCCTGACAGACAGGCAGCAGCAAGTGAGGCTGGGAGAACTCACATCCAACACCCGCACCATCAGCAATGGAGCTCCTCAGGGCTGTGTTCTCTCCCCACTTCTATTCTGTCTCTACACAAATAACTGCACCTCTACTGACCCCTCTGTCAAACTCCTGAAGTTTGCAGATGACACCACAGTAATCGGTCTCATCCAGGAAGGAGGTTGAGAGGTACAGAGGAAGAGGTTGAGCAGCTGGCTGTCTGGTGCAGTCACAATAACGTCACCTTGAGCCAGGATGCTGAGTCTGCTTACAACGTCACCTTGAGCCAGGATGCGGAGTCTGCTTCTAATGTCACCTTGAGCCAGGATGCTGAATCTGCTTCTGCAAACGTCACCTTGAGCCAGGATGCGGAGTCTGCTTATAACGTTACCTTGAGCCAGGATGCGGAGTCTGCTTATAATGTCACCTTGAGCCAGGATGCGGAGTCTGCTTATAACGTCACCTTGAGCCAGGATGCGGAGTCTGCTTATAACGTCACCTTGAGCCAGGATGCTGAGACTGCTTCTAACGTCACCTTGAGCCAGGATGTGGAGTCTGCTTATAACGTCACCTTGAGCCAGGATGCGGAGTCTGCTTATAATGTCACCTTGAGCCAGGATGCGTAGTCTGCTTATAACGTCACCTTGAGTCAGGATGCTGAGTTTGCTTCTAACGTCACCTTGAGCCAGGATGCGGAGTCCGCTTCTAATGTCACCTTAAGCCAGGATGCGGAGTCTAACGTCACCTTGAGCCAGAATGCTGAGTCTGCTTACAACGTCACCTTGAGCCAGGATGCTGAATCTGCTTCTGCTAACGTCACCTTGAGCCAGGATGCGGAGTCTGCTTATAACGTCACCTTGAGCCAGGATGCGGAGTCTGCTTATAACGTCACATTGAGCCAGGATGCTGAGTCTGCTTATAACGTCACCTTGAGCCAGGATGCGTAGTCTGCTTATAACGTCACCTTGTGTCAGGATGCTGAGTCTGCTTCTAACGTCACCTTGAGCCAGGATGCGGAGTCCGCTTCTAACGTCACCTTAAGCCAGGATGCGGAGTCTAACGTCACCTTGTGTCAGGATGCTGAGTCTGCTTCTAACGTCACCTTGAGCCAGGATGCGGAGTCCGCTTCTAACGTCACCTTAAGCCAGGATGCGGAGTCTAACGTCACCTTGAGCCAGAATGCTAAGTCTGCTTACAACGTCACCTTGAGGCAAGATGCGGAGTCTACTTCTAATGTCACCTTGAGCCAGGATGCGGAGTCTGCTTCTAACGTCACCTTGAGCCAGGATGCGGAGTCTGCTTCTAACGTCACCTTGAGCCAGGATGCGGAGTCTGCTTCTAACGTCACCTTGAGCCAGGATGCTGAGTCTGCTTATAACGTCACCTTGAGCCAGGATGCTGAGTCTGCTTATAACGTCACCTTGAGCCAGGATGCGGAGTCTGCTTATAACGTCACCTTGAGCCAGGATGCGGAGTCTGCTTCTGCTAACGTCACCTTGAGCCAGGATGCTGAGTCTGCTTCTAACGTCACCTTGAGCCTTTCTTATGAATATCTCAAACGTGTTCTTGTGTAACAAAATAAAAAATCAGTTTTTCAATGGTTTGTCTTGGGTTCAGTGTGTTGAACACTTTCTAATGTTTCTTGAGTGCCAAGTTTTGTAGAGCTGCTTTCTCTTAAGGTTTTATTTTTCTCAATGGAAGGGCAAATTTGTTTCTCTGGAGGTGTAGTTATTAGCTTCTATTTTTTTGCAGTTGATCACTTCTGGTACGTTGCTGTTCCTAATTCTGCCTAAATGTAATTGTAGAAACCTATTTACAACACTTTTTCTATAAATGTAGTTCTAGTTCTTGCAATCACTAATGTATGAATCCAAAAAGTGGTAACTTTGAGAAATGCAGATTTGCATACCCACTGCTAGACCGCAATAACGATCCATTCTGACACCGAGCTTGCAGGAGTTGTGCATTCTGAATGATAGTGTCTTAACAAATTTGTTATTTTTTTTATTTGAACCTTTACATATTGCTTTATACAATAAAGGGTGTTTAAAAGTAACTTTACAGTGATAAAATTATTTGTTGATTTTGATGAGAAATGAATTTAGATCTGTTGTAAAGCAGCTCTAAAAGACCAATGATCATTATTTGGTTGAAACCAGTTGATTGATCCAGTGTAGTTCAATAACTGTCTAAACTCAATCAGTTATTGAATGAGTTTAAAGCAGCTCTTGAGAAAACGGTCATTAGCTCAGTTCAGTTCTACTAAATTCAAAGTTTAAATATATTTTTGGTTGCATTTGTGAGTTAATATAAATGTAGATGGTTGTTTAAAATAGTTATATAGTATTATAATATCGATATATCAATCGATACACTCCTGAATCATAATCGTATCGTCATTTTTTGAGGTATCGGCAAATATCGTATCGCTGGGTATGAGAATCGATATCGTATCGAATCGTGATGAACCATCCGATTTACACCCCTAGACGAAACATAATAAATGCTGTCATTGCTTTCGGAGGTGAATGTTGCTGTTTAGGAACACAATTAGGACAACTTGTACAGATAGGACAATTATACAGAAACTTTTTTGATGACAGACCTTGCTCAGGCATTTCAGAACGACCAGAACAACATTTCAGATACTGTGGAACGAGATCAGTCTGCTGCTAGTCAAGTTATTCTGTCTCACAGCGCAAAGTCACAAGACTTTTTTTGATGCGCTTGGAGGAATTTATTCGCAAAATGCATTTCCATCTCCCATTAATCGCATTAACCCTTTTTCGCACAAGTCAAAAATCACCTCAAACGAGCATAAAAACTGTTTTGGCAAATTAAGGGATTTTTATTCGAAATGTGGCATTTTCATCACTCGTTTCTCATGCGATACTACAAAATACACATTAAAACATGATAATATCATGTTTCCTGATGATATCTCCCAAGGGTAACTTGTAAAGCGTGAAAAGTAACTGCCCTAGTACTGAGCCTTGAGGTACTCCATACTGCACTTGTGATTGATATGATACCTCTTCATTCACTGCTACGAATTGATGGTGGTCAGATAAGCAGTCACCTCTTTTAGGAGATGGCGGTCAGACGGCGGTCACCTCTTTTAGGAGCTTAGATGGAGTAGGGTCTAGCAGACATGTTGCTGGTTTACATGATTTAACAAGTTTATACTATTCTTCCTTTTCCTTAATCTTCCTTAAGCGTAAAGGAGCAACCTTATCTAAAGTGCTAGAAAAGTCAAAATTTCTGTTACATCATCAAGTTGTTCTGAACTATTGGATATGCTGAGGAATTGAGATAAATCAGGAAGATAACTCGGAAAGCAGTCTTTTGTTGTAGAAGTGATGGTTCTACCCAGTGTTGGGCTAGTTACTCAAATAATGTAATATATTACTCATTACTAGTCACTTATTTCAAATGTAATATTGCTACTTATTATTTTCTGGCAAGAGTAATTAGTTACACTACTAGTTACATTACTTTTTCTTCACGCTCCACAGAAGTTGTAACTGTGTATCTTCCACATAAAATTCTTCTAGAATGTTACTGTAACGAAGATGATAGATACGGGAAGAAGGAGGCGGGAACCGGCGAACATTTAAGACATTTTAATAATAAAATAAACAAACACAAATGAAAAGCGGCAGCCCCTCACGGACGACTGCCACACACAAAACACAAACTAAAACTCCAGGCCTGGTCCTCTCTTGTCTTCTACTGTCGTCACTCCTCATTTAACCCTTCAGAAGCTCCTCCGTGGGACTCGAGACCGGTGAGTGGTGCAGGTGTCATTCATTACCAATTACTCCACCGGCCTCGCTCCGTTCCCACGGCTCTCGGCCCCGCCCCACTCGTCACAGTTACTAATATCATATTTATGCCTCGTTATTTGACCAAAATACACAATGGATCACAGTCAGAAGATATTACAAACACTCAATAGTGATTGATAGTGACATTCAAGTAGAAGTGTTGTATCAATCTCATTAATTGTCATGTGTAGCTTGAAGCTAATTGTAATTTCTCCGTTACTCATATACGATTATATTTAATTATGTATTTTGTAAACTCACACCTTATACAACATATAATTTTCATATCATTTTTTCCTAACAAAATCAATATAATGCAATATTTATATCTGCTGAATGTAAGCTTTTCCATATTCCAAGCTTGCCTGCTGCACTGGGGACATCACATGTATGTGCGAGTCATGAAAATTATGAAAATGAATCTAAGAAATATTTGATTGTTGGATTTTAAATCAGCGTGGTTGAGGCATCAAAAGTAACTTAGTAACTAAGCTGTTTTATGGATGGTAGCTAATATTATTACTGAAATCTTTTAGTAATTAGTTACACTACTAGTCACTGCAAAAAGTAATATTAATACAATAACTAAGTTACTAGTAACTAGTTACTACCCAACACTGGTTCTACCATACCTGTAACAAGGAGTAGAATTGACAGATTTAGCTATATGGAGTTTGCACAAGACTAGATAATGATCTGAGATATCATTGCTTTGTGATCAAATAGCACACCTAGGTTCCTAACTGATGATGGAGAATTGACCAAAAGAGTGTGCAGAGATCACATTTGTTCTTTTATTGAATTTGTGCTTTTTTTCTTAAAGTGAAAGCAAACTAATATTAATTCTTAAAAATCAGGGGTGTTAATTATCAGACCTAAAACCCCCACATGTCATAACCTAGAACACTGTCTAACACTTGATGGCTGCTCAGTAAATTAAAATTTTTAAAACTGCATTTTTCCATCTCAAAAATATATCTAAATTACGACCTATGCTCTCAATTTCAAATGCAGAAACGTTAATTTATGCATTCATGACCTCAAGGTTAGATTACTGTAATGCTTTATTGGGTGGTTCTTCTGCACTTTTAATAAACATACTCCAGCTAGTCCATAATACAGCAGCTGGAGTTCTTACTAGAACAAGTAAGTATGACCATATCACAGAGGCATACAAAGTACACAACTTCATTACTTGAGTGAAAGTACAGATACTACTGGTCAAATACTACCCCACTACAAGTAAAATTTGCAAAGACAGATTTTTACTTATTTAAAAGTACGAAAGTACATGCTTTTAAAAGTAGTAAGTATCAAAATTAAAAAGTAAATGTATTGTTTTATTGTCACGTTGTATACTTACAATAGCTTATTCCACTAATGCAACCTGAATACACTGATTAGCTTGTATTATCTTTGGAATTAAGAGCTTTTATGTTACCAAACCTATAGAAATGGAACAACTGAATGAAGATAATCATCTTTATTTTTTTTATTTAACACATCTACAGCTACATTGAACTCATTTTAATAATTGTTTAAAAGTTACAAAGTTCTTTTTCAAGAGAGATATTGAAGGCTATGATATGGTTCATATTAGGCAAACAAAGTAAACATTGAAAAGAAAGCAAATCTTTAGTCTTTTCAGAAAACTGGAAAATACTCTCTCAGTATGGGTGTGCACGTTGCGCCAAAGAACCTTCTTTTTTAATTTAGCCATCAACTGTTCAGTGTTCATAAAATGCTCAGAAATCAGTGAACTTCACAACATGTGGCTAGGGTTGGGTATTGTTTGAATTGTATCCATTGCGATTCTGATTCTGCTTATTGATTTCAATTCTTATCGATTCCCAGTTTAGATTCCAAAGTTGTAAAAAAAGTGAAAACATTTTGACCTGTGTGATCATTTAACCTACTCATTGATCATTTGTTTGCAAAAATATATGTATTTATGTGCAGTGTTTTGACAATAAAACACTGTTCAGCTTTATATACTTCCTTGATCAGTTTTCAGTAGCAATTTACCAGTAGTAATTTTTATTTATTTATGGTAATAGCAGCCATTTGTATTGCCATAGTTTAACTCAAAATATTAAACTATAGTTACTATAATGAAACTATAGATTTGTGGTTTCTGAAGTTTTACTACAAATAGCATAATTATGGTTACTATAGTGAGATAAGTTGTGGAGACTGTGATTTTACTGCATATAATACCAAAGTTAAACTAGTTACTAAAGTAAAAACATGGTTAATTTCCCAAAGAGCTTTATTAGTTAACAAATACACGTGTGAGTTCACAAAGAATAAAAACTATACATTTTCTTTGTCATGTAGATCAAGGTGTAGGTTATTTTATTTACTGTATGCCGATAATTTATCTTCTATGATCTGTAATCGTAGCGCCCGGCCTATACAAGGCATCACATACAGTTGTCTCTTGAAAATCAATGTGGTGAAGACACAGATGATTACACCAAACTATAAATATGTGCCTTTTTCGTCTTTTATTATCTTATTAGGCTTTGTAGAGCACTTTTATCTATGCAGAAGCGCAGACGTTACATTAGTTAAACCTGCCACAGGAGCTGCTGATGCAGTTCTACTCTACCATCATTGAATGCATCCTCTGCACGTCAATAACTGTCTGGTTCAGCTCAGTTACTAAATCTGACCTCAGAGGACAATGGAGGGTAGTCCGGACTGCTGAGCGAATCATTGGTACAACCCTCCCCACTCTCCAAGAACCGTACTCATCCAGAGTGAGCAAAAGGGCTGGTAAAATTACTCTGGACCCTCACATCCAGCACACTCCCTCTTTGAACTGTTACCGTCTGGTCAATGCTACAGAGCTCTGAGCACCAGAACGACCAGACACAGAAACAGTTTCTTCCCTCAGGCAATCCATCTCGTGAAAACTTGACATTAAACGTGGAACACACAACACTGTTATACATTATTTATTCACCACACATACTTATTTTTTTATTTCAAATTTGCACGTCAGATATAAATTTAGTAAAAATTACGATATTTGTCTTTCAAATTTAATGAAGTTGAAGTAGTAAGTTTCCAGAAAACAATATACTCAAATAGAGTACAGATATTCAAAAGGTGTACTTAAGTACAGTATTCAAGTAAATTTACTTTGTTACTGTCCACCTCTGCCATATTAACCCGGTTCTGTCAACATTGCACTGGCTCCCTATTAAACGTTGCATACATTTTTAAATCGTGCTAATTACCTATAAAGCCGTCAAGCTCTTATCGCCTTATAGTCCTTCATGTCCGCTATGATCTCAAAACTCTGGCAATTTGATAATACGTAGAATATCAAAATAAACTGCGGGCGGCAGATCCTTTTTCTATTTAGTGTCCAAACTCTGGAACAATCTGTCTAACATTGTTCGGGAGGCAGACACACTCTGAACACACTCAGAAACCAAAATTAGATCCTTGTGAACTGGCAAATTACAGACCCATTTCAAATCTTCCGTTTATGTCGAAAATATTAAAAAGTAGTGTCTGCTCAATTGTGTTCCTTTTTGCAAAATAATGATATCTATGAAGAATTTCAGTCAGGTTTCAGGCCCCGCCATAGCACAGAAACTGCACTTGTTAAAATTACAAATGACTTGCTTCTTGCGTCAGACAAAGGCTGCATCTCGTTGCTAGTTTTACTTGATCTTAGTGCTGCGTTCGACACTATAGATCATGACATACTGATAGATCGATTACAAAACTATACAGGTGTTCAAGGGCAGGCTCTAAGATGGTTTAGATCCTACCTGTCCGATCGCTACCACTTTGTTTATTTAAACGGGGAGTCATCTCAATTATCACCAGTAAAGTATGGAGTACCACAAGGATCTGTCCTAGGTCCTCTATTATTTTCATTATATATGCTGCCCCTTGGTAACATTATTAGAAAATACGGGATTAGTTTCCATTGTTATGCTGATGACACTCAACTATATATCTCAACAAAACCAGATGAAACTTCGAAACTATCTAAGCTAACAGAGTGTGTTAAAAATATAAAAGATTGGATGACCAGTAATTTTCTCCTATTAAATTCAGATAAGACCGAGATATTACTTGTTGGACCTAAAAACAGTACACAGAATCTCTTGGATTACAATCTGCAACTAGACGGATGTACTGTTACTTCCTCTACAGTTAAAAATCTGGGTGTTATATTAGACAGCAACCTATCTTTTGAAAATCATATTTCCAATGTTACAAAAACAGCATTCTTCCATCTTAGAAACATTTCCAAGCTACGGAACATGTTAAGTGTTTCTGATGCAGAAAAGTTAGTTCATGCATTCATGACCTCTAGACTGGACTATTGTAATGCACTGCTAGGTGGTTGTCCTGCATCCTCAATAAACAAGCTACAGATAGTACAAAATGCTGCGGCTAGAGTCCTTACCAGGTCAAGAAAATATGACCATATTACTCCAATTTTACAGTCTCTGCACTGGCTACCTATTAAGTTTCGTATCAGTTACAAAATATTATTACTTGCCTATAAGGCCCTAAATGATTTAGCTCCTGCGTACCTAACTAATCTTCTATCACGCTACAATCCAACCCGCTCCCTTAGGTCGCAAAACTCTGGACTCTTGGTAGTACCTAGGATAGCAAAGTCCACAAAAGGAGGTAGAACTTTTTCATATCTGGCTCCTAAACTATGGAATAGCCTTCCTGAAAACGTTCGGGGTTCAGACACACTCTCTCTGTTTAAATCTAGATTAAAGACGCATCTCTTTAGCCAAGCATTCATATAATGCATCTCACAATCTTGTACTGCCAGTCCATCTGAACACATGCACATTATTATGCTTTAGCTTGGGTTATACTGATAATTTCATCCAGGGTTATTCCTGGATGGAGCCGCTGCTACGCTAATTGTTTTACTGTTTCTATGTTACTGCCACGGGATTAACATCCCGTGGTAGTTAGGAATTACACAAGCCTCATCTGGATCCTACCCTTAAACGATAGAGATGACCGAACACCTGAGAAGAGACGATGACATCCCCTCCGAGGACCTCCGAGATGAGCCCCAGAGACAGATCTCCAGTGAGGACCTCGTCACCTAGACATCCATCGGGGAAAGACCCCCGGAACCAGTGGACCACTTACACTCTGACTTTGCTGCAGTTGGAACAAACTACTGATTTGTCTGGCCGGAGGGGAACTGGCCCCCCGACTGAGCCTGGTTTCTCCCAAGGTTTTTTCTCCATTCTGTCACCGATGGAGTTTTCGTTCCTTGCCGCTGTCGCCTCTGGCTTGCTCAGTTGGGGACACTTCATTTCCAGCACAATCATCGACTTGATTGCACAGATATTATTTAAACTGAACTAAGCTGGACAATGCCATTACTAAATTCAATAATGAAATGCATTCAGCAGATAATTGAGTGTTAAATCCTGTCATTTTACATTATTGACAAATTTGCCTATTTTGATATTGTGCAGTGCTTTGTTACAATTTGTATTGTTAAAGGCGCTATATAAATAAAGGTGACTTGACTTGACTTGACTCTGTCAGTTTAAATCTAGATTAAAAAGCAATCTCTTTAACATGCTAACACATAACACACTAACAAAATTCGAATCCGGTAAAAAATTGTTAGGCTGCATCAATTAGGTCAACCGGAAACGGGAACACTTCCCATAACACACAATGTACTTGTTGCATTTTAAGAAGAATGACATCTATTCTAATATTAGTCAGTCTCATTCTTAATCCGAGGTCTCCGTAGCCACCAGATCCAGTCTGTTTCCAGATTAGATGATTACTGCAGTCACCAGATCCAGTCCGTCTCCAGCCCAGATGGTGGATCAGGATCTAGAGATGTCCTCTACAGCCCTGAATGTCAGCGGAGACCAGGACAACTAGATGAGCCCCAGAGACAGATCCCCAGTGAAGACCTTGCCTCCTAGATGGCCATCGGGACAAGACCACAGGAATCAGATGAGTCCTCTGTACAAGCTGATCTGTGTTGCAGAATTTAACTATTTAACTATTTAACTGCTCTTGATCGAGAAGAAGCGTCCCCAGACTTAAATCATAAATATCAAACATGTTTGATGTTTACGACTCCTTATCTGGCTGCCTCTGTCGTGATACAATTGGAGCAAACAAGCATCACTTACCGGATGTTGCGTGTTTCTAATGCTGCAACTTGGCAGCCACAAACATGCCATGAAAGCAGAATATATCACCCATATTCTTTTTATACTTTGTTTTTCCCTGTGAAACAAAATAGGAGAGCCAGCTGATGACATTTATTGTTCTCTGTTTGTTTATCTTCTCTAGTCATGTTTGATCTTGCGAGTCTCCGTGAGATCTAGTGTCACTGTGAAATTGTCCCTACAATCGACAAGTGTGTGGAATCGTGGTCTGGTCGAATTATCTAGTGTGTGCTTTCAGGGGATAATAAGGCTAAAAATTGGTAGAAACTGTCGTCATGTCTGTGGTCTTCCATGGTTGTAAAATCGGTTAAGATTTGAAAATCATCTAGTGTGTGGCAAGCTTTAGTTGGGGACACATGACTGATTGCACAGACACTATTGGAAGTGATTTGAACTGCATGACGACATCCTTGAACCTTCAAAGAGCTTACTTTAACTGGAAACATGACTGTGTGTTATCGTCCTCTTGCATTATTGACACTCTTTTTTTCCTGTTTGACATTGTGAAGCTGGTGTGACACAATCTGCATTGTATAAAGCGCTATATTAGTAACGGTGACTTGACTCATCAAATGTGACCATGCAGTCAAGTCAATAGTATTGCCAACTTAGCAAGCTATGTGGTGACAGTGGCAACGAACAGAAAATCCATTGGTGACAGAAATGGAGAAAAGAAACAAACAGAGTGAAACCATACTCATGCTGCATCATTAAAGTATGTACTCCTTTGGTAAAGAAAAAAATACACACTTTAGAGTGTGTAGTTGCAGAGTAGGCATGCTTTAGGATATACTATCACACCATATACTGTAAGTGACCGTTTTCAAAGAGTTTGATTGACAGGCGATCTTACCAATCATAACGCCGAATCCGCCATCTTGCCCGACAAACACATTAGACAGGAGAGTAGATTAACATCAGTGGAATTAAACTTGAAAAATTGTGTGTATTGACATCTTTCTGCAGTTGAAATAAAATACGCTCTGATCTTCAGTCATTATTTCCTGCTTTAATATTAAAAGATGATCTGGGGCCCATTTCAATAAAGAGGTTCAACCAACTCGGAGTTGAAACTTGAACTTGAATGGCAAGCTCACACTACATGATTTAAAGCCTGGCCGAATCAGTGTTGCTCATACCACAGAAGATTTCTTCTCATATGTCGTCTTGTCATAGCCGTGTGCATATACTCTTATCCATAGCTGGCGTTGTTCCAAGACAACTTCTTTGCTCATACGCTGCTGTAGGTGCCGACAGCCTCCCAGCGACTTCCACAACTTGACTCCATGCTAATCGATCGGTGTATAGGGTCTTGGTGTCTACGAGTGTAAGACGACTACTCTTTAGGCTGTCTTTGACTTGTTTCACCCAGGTCGGTGCATTCTGGTGTATTTTCCACATTGGTGGGTCGTTGGTGACAAAGTAGTTTGAATGGCAGTCGAGCAATGTCCAATCGGCACAGGTGCCCAAACCACTGTAAGTGTCTTTTCCGTTGCCGCATTGTTGACGTACAGTTTAATTTAGGAGCCGATCAAGCCGGGATATGCCCAGGATTTGCCCGAGACATTGCATTTGAAAGGTCTCCAGTTTGTTGATTTCCATCTTCAGAAGGGTCCAATTCTCTGATCCATATAATAGTATCAGAATGATTAGGGACTGGAAAAGACGCATCTTGGTAAGCTGGGATAGCTTCCTGACAAACTAATGTAAAAAATAGACCTGTGCATTAAGTAGTAGTAGTAGTAGTAGTAGCCCTTTATTGTCACTAGTACAAGTACCAGCGAAATTAGCCATCAACCTGTCCATACATACACAACATACATATGACAACGGGGTAGACAGAACAGGAGACAGGGTATTTAGAAAAATACAGCTTTTACATGAGGAGAGAGAGGAGAAAAAAAAAAAAATTTTTTTAACCCCCAGACTATGCTCCATTTGGAGTACAGTCTGAGAACAGAAAAAAAAAAAACACCTCAGCACAAAAGCACATATACCATAAACACATGACTTGCAACAGGGGAACATATCCAGCTCTGGCAAGCAGCCATCCGGTCCAGTGCCATTTATTTCGGCGCCGGTCGCAGACCTGCTCGACAGGTGGCGGTAAAAAGCGTTACAGAGGCAGTTGGATGGGGGAGGGGAATAATGTCTGTAGTCGGGGATGGGAGCAAGAGAGTCTACACTGCATCGCTCTCTCAGGGTGGTTATCCAGACGGCCTTGGCCAAGGCGCCGGTACGGGGAGCCAGAAAAGATAAGATTAAATTGTTGTGACTTTTGGGGCAAACAGCTGCAAAATTTCCACAGCTCATTCTCTTTGTCCATTCTGATCTCTGAAATCACCAAGTTTCACTTCCAAAGCTGCGAGTTTCATCATGATGGTATCCATATTCCGGTTTATAGTCTCAGTCTCAATGCTGACCGCTCTTCCCACAGCTTCAATCAAAACGGGCAGCCTTGTGAGACTTTGGACAGCTGTTCCCGTCTTCTGAATTTTTCGATAACCCAGGGTAAAGCCTAATCCAATTAGCAGAATACCTGTTATCATGGTGCCGAAAAGGTAGATATCCTCAGCGTCCTCAACGGAAAGAGCCGCCAGACACACGATTTGCCACCTCTCCCACGCATCCCTCGTATATCCGGCCGCGAACGTCCCGTCAGGACAAACAGGTTCCCCAGAACCCAGACTTCTCGTTGAGAAGATGGTATCAATCGCGCTGAGAGACCAGTTGATCAAATCCATAATTTTCTAGTTTGGAGAGCCGTGCAGAAGGAGTCTCTTCAATAGATGAGATGAGACAGCAGAAGCAAGCAGGGAGGAAAAAAAGGGTAGGGCGGGGAGTGAAATCTAAGCGACTACCTCTGTTGAGTGCCAAACGAGAATCATGTTTTTTAAGTGATGTAGAGTAACATAACTACAGCAGTAACACGTCTGTGTTGGCTGAATATATTAAGGATAGTTAAAGATAACTTAAAAGACTCTTTTTGATGTGTCATTTTTAATGCAATGTTTAAAACATTAAGATTTTAAATTAACCTAAAAATATTCCACAATATGTAATGCGTGTCTTTGTCACCTTTTTCACCCATGAAATGTTTGCATCCCTGTTATGTGTATAGAAAGCCACTAGATGGCGGTAACATACAAGGAATTTTGTCAAATTTCAACTTTAAGATGCTTAAGTATAGCTTTTCTCAAAAAACTAAAAGACTGGGCGCGAAAATACGGCAGATGATTTTTGAGGTGTGAGACGTTTACATCATGACAGTTTGCATTTATTAATGATTTTTTTCAAAACAATAGCATAGAAATTGTGGATTATATACACTTTTGAAACATTAAAAACATCCAGCTCTGGTGATGCCAGTTCCTCAGATTTATATGAATGTACATATTATTGATATGTAATATAGGCCTACTTATTGGGATTTGATATATGTAATAATGAATTCAGATCAATGAATTAGAAAAATGTGTATAACATCTGTTATATTTAGCAGCCCTTAAAATATTAAAATGACACAAAATTGAAACCGAATATACTGAAAAAACAAACGAAAGTAATTAAAACTACATTAAATAAAATTGAGTTGAAGTGTCATTTTTTATAATAATAAACTATAATAATATTTAAAATACCATGCAAAGTTTATTTACACTTGATATTTTGCTTATATCCATGTTAATGTGGTTCTGATCTGATTCATTGGGTTCCTTCAGAATCATGATGTGAGTACGAAATTATTTCATAAATTTAATTTGCATGTAAGCTAGTTTTGCACAATAATTTTTGCACTAATAACAGAACCTTCTGTCACGGTCCTGCTGGTGTGCCCGGGCTGGCCACCAGATGTCTCTGTGTGTTGAGCACATGGCTTG
Source organism: Schizopygopsis malacanthus (assembly GCA_027474115.1). Taxonomy (NCBI): domain Eukaryota; kingdom Metazoa; phylum Chordata; class Actinopteri; order Cypriniformes; family Cyprinidae; genus Schizopygopsis; species Schizopygopsis malacanthus. Next base: position 558,597 of record CM049864.1, on the reverse strand, counting down.
TTGTTTGTTGTTGGTGCATCTGGTGGCCAGCCCGGGCACAGCAGCAGGACTGCGACACCTTCATGACATTTTTCAAAACTCTAGACACATAATTCAAAACTGAAGATCAAAATGCACATTTTTCAAAACACTTAACACTTTTTCCGAATGCTTGGATACAATACACAAGATGTTTTGTTCATTGAACTAAAATAACCGGTTCAAAATAACACAACTTAATATCAAAGTATTAATATTTCAGAATGCAGCTCACATTACATCTGAATTAAGTGTCTTTCCATTTCATTACAATGACCTAACTATCAATTGACATAATTGCTCAAAATGATATGTAACGGTTGCATTACTCTTGAAGCATAGTTTTATGGAAAATTATGAACAATATTACATGTTTCTATTATGAAAGTGAAACAACTGAGGACTCCGGCTGAGTATGTGCAGGTAGGGTCAGTTTCAAGATGCCTGTTGTTGGGAGAGAGAATATTTTTTTTTTTATCAGTATTTGTTTTTCCTACAGTACATGTGTTTTAGAGGGTGATAGAGCTGAAGCTGATGAAAACATTAATATTTTTGGATGAGGCAGGCCTGGGGGCCTAACCACCCCCCACTCAATGTGATTTTGAGACCACCCCCAGGAGACCAATGTCAGGCCTGTATTTGCTGTACCAGAAGAATATTTCCAAGATCTTTAGCTAATGAAAATATAATTATGATGTGGATGAGAACCTGCGGCCAAACACACGAGACAGAGTTGATATAAACATAGAAGAGCAGTGAGGGACACTCCAGTTGACATTTTACTGTAGGCCTACTGTAGTTTTATCTCTTTTTTTTTCTTATATTTTCTTATATTTTTTTTTTTACCTGTTGAGATTTGATTATTTCATCAATAATTTTCAAATTTTGATTAATGATTCCAGTGTCTGTACTTTTCTCTCTAGTCTTTTACCATAATGTATGAATGTGTGGAACCATGATGAAAGATGCGTCATACGTTTGTAAAACTATATTTAATGATTGAACTAACAACTAAACAGTGAAATTATGAGTATATTGTGTGTGGGTGAACTAAAGTAATGTTCCTATGATATTTCATA
>CM049864.1:460000-552500 GCA_027474115.1 Schizopygopsis malacanthus | reverse complement strand
TCACAGCTCTGTTGTGGGCAGATTTAATTGAAAGCGAGATCCTCTGGACGTGTGGGCATCGAGATGTGTTGTTCCTTTAGATCACGCTCATATTTCCAGACGGCCTCGCTGTGCTGATGAGGTTGACGTAATGTGGCGGGAAGAACGTACCGAAACACGCCACAGGAAACTGTAAAAATGTCCTGTGAACGTCCTTTATTAAAGAGGAACTTCATTTGCATCTGAAACGTTGATTTAGATAATGAGTGTTTCAGATGTGTTTTCAAAGCTGGACACATTTGGTTCAGAACTGGTGCAAACTGCTGTCCCACAACCCAAAAAAGCACATCTTTTGCTGTAGTGTGTTTGTAGGAAATATCAGTTTTTGCGTGTTACATTCCTTCCCTGTCTAGGGGTTTGGGAAAGGTGCAACAAGAAAATGAGTTTTCTTGGTGGAGGTCATCACCACACAGAGTTAAAATAGTTTTTCAATTTTTAATTTAAACTTCATTAGAATAAATAAAAGAGGAAGCAATAATCTTCAAGAGTGGACAAGGCCAAAACAACAAACAGAAGATGTCAAAATGCTGGGAGGATCAAACTATCTTACCTGATAAAAAAAAGGCAAATAAACAACATAACTTTTACCTCACTCCCTATCTGAAAACACAATTAGCAAAAGAAAATGGTGACCTCCTCTCTACGGCTTCCAAAATGAAATACAGACAAAGGAACTGAATAACTGAATGATACCGTTCAACAGAGTATACACAGATTAGATTGTTTAACAAAGGGCCTCACTACAGTCAACAATCACATGCTGGGGCATGTGTAAATAAGTAAATGGTGACCACATACATCACAGATGTACAGGGAATATAAACAAATACGTCCTGGGACATAACACACCCACCCTTATTTACAAGGTATACCTTGTACTTTAGTTCTCATTGTCATGAGCTCGAGACAATGCATCTGCTACTACACTTTCTGTCCCCTTTTTATACCATACGTCCAGATTGAACTCTTGAACAATGAGGGACCACCTCAGTAACCGCTGGTTGGAATTTGACATGTGAAAGAAAGACTAATGGGTTGTGATCTGTATAAACCACAATGGGACTGCCACTGCCAGACCCTAGGTAGACCTCAACATGCTGCAGTGCCAGCAATAATGCAAGGGCCTCTTTCTCGATGATACTATAGTGTTTCTGGCATTTTGAAAACTTCTTAGAAACATAGCATATTGGCAATTATTGACAATCTGCCACATCGACAGCATTTCTGTCCACTAAGCCATCGGCTTCTGGGCTATATGGGCAGTTAAATACAGCATCCTCTGATACTGGTTTAACAAGAACAACAGGCTTTGCCTTATCTCTTGATACATAAGCCTTTAGCATATTTATGTGACACATCCTGCTTTTGCGACGTCGATCAGGGGTACGGATAACTGTATAATCGTGTGATATTTGTGAGATGTGATCTGATCATCATCAGTCTGTCTGAAGTGACACGAAGAACAGAACAAACTGAGACGGACTCAGTCCAGAAGAACTGATGCTACATTAAACATACAATGAACTAACTACATTAATACGTTTATAATACGTACAATCCAAGTTTCTGCATCACTTTGAATTATTTCCAAATGGACTTGAAGTTCTCATGAGAAAGTATATTTTGCTTAAGGGAAAGTTTATTTTTGGCATTATTTTCAGTACACATTACTACTTAAATTCTTAATATTGTATTGTGAAAACAATTTTCATTATTGTCAATTAAAATAAAGCTTATTTAATGTAAGTATTGTGAACACAATTAATTTTGAATTTCATCCAAAGCTTTATTTTCTCAAAAAATAAGAAGAAAATCACTGATATTCAGAAATGCATTTGCATACATACAGATGGTTATTTGGATAATTATATGCACAAATGTCAAACATGTAATTTGTAATTATTTTTTACATGTTTCTATTATATATATATTCTTTGCAGCATTGTATATTTTTGTAGATCCTGTAATTTGCCACAATATTGAAATATGAATAAGCTCACACTTATTAATCACATTTTAACCTTCACCACTTCATTTAATGCTTCTTCTGATGTTCAAATATAGTGTAAACTTTCCATGTACTCACTCAATTCATGTTTTTATCACATTAAATCATTACATTTATCCATTTACATGTATTTATTGTAGATGATTTTATATAAATAAACACACACACACTTAGGAAAGTCCCCAAATGCAAATGACGGAAAAATATGTTTCAATGTTTTGTGTTCTTTCCAGTGAAATGAGAAATGCAAAATCATTGAAATATGATCTCATATGAAATTATATCTTACATATTTTGCATCACAGTCTGCATTTAGAAATTTCTCATGAAATAAGCAAAAGCAGAGTATAAAATACAGCATTGTTTTCATTAATTAGCATGAATTATGACTATATTTAAATGTGTTTGCAATCATTTTAGATGGATTTTGCTTATATCAACAAAAGTACATGTATGTAGTAAATACTAAATATACGTTAAACAAACAAACAAACAAAATTAAAGTAAACTGAAAGAAAGCACAGTAAATGTTTGTCCATCACCTCATGAGTCATGAAATTGAATTATATAATTTATCTTAAACAAGTGAAATAATTGAAGTTCAAATAGACATGAAAAAACATAAATGGAGATAATTCGAGTCCAATAACAGAAAACTACCTGATTGTCTGTGAAGCCGCTTGAAACTGTATGTATTGTGAAAAGAGCTTTACAAATAAACTGGAATTAAATTGAATACTTTTAGTCCAAACTTAATTTAATCTGTTATTTTACTCACTCAGAATTACTTATTTTTTAGACCTTTATGGGTTAGGAATTAGATGATAAAACATGATTTAGTAACATAGGCCTGGTTTCACAGACAGGGCTTAGACTAAACCAGGATTAAGCCATAGTTCAATTATTACATTTAAGTTTATTTTTATAAACGTTAGAAAAAAACATTGTGTATGCATCTTGAGAGCAAACAAAAGCACGGATATATTTTAAAGGGGTCATATAATGCCACATTTCCAAAGTTGATATTATTCTTTAGGGTCTCAATGAAGAGTCTGTAACATTGTTTGGTTAAAATTTTCATTGGTAGTGTAAAAAACACCTTTTTTATCCTGTCAAAAACAGCTGTTTTCAGAGCAAGCCGTATTGTGTCATTCTCCTTTAAATGTTAATGAGCTCTGCTAACTCCGCCCCTCTTTTCCGAGCTGCTGGCTGAAGGATTGTTTACTTTAGCCGCATTCATCGTGAAACTTGCTAATAAGCACATTATTAGGAAAGGCGGTTTGCAAAGATTAATTTAAAAACCTTTTACTCACTACTTCTGTAGATGAAGTTGGATCACGAATGATTCGCGCAAACACATTTAGGTAGATCGAGAGCGCATTCCCTTCAAAACCAAACGTGATCCTCTTCAGCCGCTCAGATGACGGGAGTAAATGACGACTGCTGTGTTCATTATTACATCCAAAAACAAAACACCTCAATCGCTCAGGAGTCATTCTTGTCTACATCTGCTCCGGCGGTGAAACAGGGGATGAAGGCTCACTCAGGACGGGTCTGAGGTAACACACCAGTGTCTGTGCTGAAACGCTCAAACTATCCTCCGTGTGACGTCACACAGAGATCGGCTCAATTTGAGAAAGGGGTAAGATTTTTGTAGATTAAAGAAAAAACACTGGGTGGATCTGTATCATTATAGGGTGGTTGTGTTCAGTTCAAACTACTTGTAAAAGTGCATGTAGCATTATATGACCCCTTTAAGATCAGTCAGTGTAAGTTTAATTCAGTTTGAACAGCTCAGACTTACATTTGAGTCTGGGACTAGGCTTAAACCTTGTTTGTAAAACTCTAATAGATTACACATTTCTAGAATTGTGTTCGGAGTACTTTTTGATTACTTTATGATCACTTTAATAATTTACTGCCATTGTGTTAATATGTAATCCATAAGAAAGTAACAGGCATCTGATTATTGGCATTTTAAGATGAAATGTAACCTAATTACAAGTAGTGAATATTTGTAATCTGGATTACATGTAATCCGTTTCTCTCCAGCTCTCACTTGATGCAGATGAAGTTGTTTCTATCATTTTCAGGAAGACTGATCCAGTGATTATCACGGGTTCGAATGGCTCCGGATCTGACCGTTGTATCATAGTTGTCCAGTCCGGTGTCACAATCAGAAGCCCACTGATCGTAGCAGATGGTGTGACCGTTGACCCAGAACCAGATCCCCAGTGTGCAGGAGTGACGCAGACCCAGCCACACGTGATTGGACGAGGCGCTCGAGGTCACATTCATCACCCGCCGCTGCATCTGCTCCGAATCCACCGACACCAGGTCCATGCTTATGTTTCTGCAGTATCTCAGAGCTTCAGTCCACGTCTTATTCTCTCGGATCAGAACCAGTTTATCTGCAACACAAACAGAAAGTGAAGCATTTAAATACAGGAACTCAAATGAAGAGTGTTGAGTTAAAGCAGCAGGGTTTCCCAAACATGCTTCCTGAGTTTATCAATACCTAATAATTAATTAAACCGAATGAGAATTAATATATATATATAAATGATGCTGCATAATAAATCTAAATAAATCTGAAATTGTGATTTAGCTCAGTGTGATTATCAAATCAATGTCTGATGTATTGTGTATGTATTACACGTCAGCAGCTTCAACACTGAGTTTAATGTGCATTTGAGAATACAATGTGTGATAAGTTTACTTTATTTACCAATTTGCATAATTTACAACTTTTTTAATGTCTACAGCTTTTCACTAATATTCACCAAAACAAACGCCTGAGGATTTAAAACATCAATATCAGTATTTTAACTTGTAGTGTAGAATAAAATGATTTAACTGTACATGGCAGCGGGAATTAACAACAGCAATATCTGCTTTCATTTTTATAACTGGTGTTATATCTCAGTGTGGTATAGTAACGCCACAAACCAGGACTGCAAAGCTCTACAGAGAGTCGTGCGCTTAGCTGAGCGCATCTCAGGGTCGGCTCTTCCCTCTCTGCAGGGCATCTACCTCAAACGCTGCAAAAGCAGAGCTGCTAAAATCATCAAGGACTCAAATCACCCCGGTAACCATCTTTTCTGTTTACTGCCATCTGGCAAGCGCTTCAGGAGCATGATGGCAAAAACTGAGAGACCGAGGAGGAGCTTCTTCCCTCAGGCCATCAGGCTCCTTAACACAAACTCAATTTAATAAACTGTTAAATATTCACTATCATCCATATTGCTGCTATGTGTATACCCGATACAACCTGTTTGCACATTCCTCTCGCACATCCCTGTTTATATTATTATTTATTAAGTCCACAGTATACTGCATAGCACTTTTTTATAGCACATTTTACTCTTTATTTTTTCTTATTATTTTTATTTTGTACTAATATTTATATATATATATATATATACTCTTGTGTTGTGTTACATATTCTGCACTGTCCATTGAGCGGACCTGAACTGATTTACATTTCACTACTGATTAAATCCTGCATAATTGAGTATGTGACGAATAAAAAAAAACTTGAATATAATTGAATTTGTTCAGCTGCATGTCTTGTGATAATTAACTGAAATCATTATTATTAATTATTATTGTTTATTATTATTATTATTATTATTATTATTATTATTATTATTATTATTATTTATTATTATATTTATTTATTATTATTATTTGTATAATTATTATTATTATTTATTTATTATATTAGTCTTATTATACTATTATTATGTCTTATGATCATTAACTGACATCAGAGAACCATGAATGTGTGAATGTTTTGTCAAATTATTGAAAGATTAATTTAAAGACTTGAAGAAATACGTTCACTGACAGAAACTCTGTGAATTGCTGGTTTAAAGGAATAGTGCAGTCGTACTGTAATAATGATGAGTTTCTGTAGTTTGACATGTAGATGTTCAGCAGATCAGATGATTGATGTACTCACCATCATAACACACAAAGGGATGTGATTCTTTACAGTCCTCGTCTGTCCAGCGTCCTCCATCACTCATACCAGTCGATGTGCAGATGCTGTCTTGTTTAGCTGCGATACTGGGTTCACCAGACTTCCAGTGTGTGAATGTGAAGTTGCTATTATCAGACCAAGCCCAGAGTCTGTACAGACCGATCCAGGCTTGTTTAGATGAAGATGGGTTCTGGTTTATGATGGTCTGGATCTGATTATTCTCTCTCTCATTCCTCACACTGGCCAGATCTGTGTGTTTCTCTCTGCAGTATTTCTGAGCGTCAGTCAACTTCTTTAGCTCCTTTACGGGGACGAATCCTGTACTGGCTTTAAAACAGAAAGACATTTAGTCTGATATTGATTTAGAGAAATAAATACATGTTCTTTCTGCTCTCATTTACCAAGAACAAAAAGACAAATCCAATTGTGGTTCATTATTCAAAACTGAAAGCGTTTCATGATGATTTTAAAACTTTTCTGTTTTAATCACAAAGTCAAGTTACATGTATTTCTGTCCCATTTAAAATTAAATAAGTGTCAGTGTTGCAAAGTTCATCAATTACTCAGAAACCAATCCAGGTCAGCTATAAGCAACTCGACAGAAAATAATATCAATTTGGTTAATTAATAGTGTTCGAAGTTCATCAGATATGAAACATGCAGCTGATCTCACCATTATAGCAGATGAAATGCATTGGACTATCACACTTTATATCATGCCATCGTCCATCAACATTCATATAAACACAGTCTCCATCTCCATTTGGTTGTGATTGTTCCCAGTTTCTATACTGAGACTCATCTCTTCTGTAGAAGTCCGGGTCACTCAGAGACCAAATCCACGTGTCCTTCAGCCCAATCCAGACACGGCCAGAGACACTGTTTATGACCTGGTTTATGTCATTCTGTTCTTGTATGTCATTGATAGTGACCAGATCTGTGTGTTTCTCTCTGCAGTATCTCTGAGCTTCAGTCCAGCTCTTGTTCTGATTCACAAAGTGATACTGACGCGGAGATGAACTGACCACGGCTGAGGAGAGACACATTCACATTCAAGACAAGAAGTGCTGGTGAAGTATGTTAGTATTTTACTGAGATCACTTAATAAAGGATCAGCTCAATCTCTACAGGAATCATTGAAACACACTTGAACACTGTCAGCACAGCACTAACACTAACTATCAACACTAGTACTAGTCAAGCACTCACCTGTCATCAACATCAGCAACCAGATTCTCTCCATTTCTGAGAGAAAAACACAAATCAGTCTCAATAAATGATGCAGACGCTGAACATCTGACCAGATCCAGAACATCAGATCATGTCATTTCTGCTTTATCATTGCTTATTAGATTCTCCTTCAGTAATAAATACACACATGAAGCTCCTGAAGCTGACGTGTCATGATTAAGTGTGAAAATACATCAAACTTACAGTAAAAGCAGCTGTGGTTGCCAGAACTTTTTTACTGATTTAAGTTGCATTTACAGTAAAACATTTTACTGTACATTATTTGTAAACATATTTCATTTACTGATATAATGCTAATATACCAACCAACTGAAACACTAAAATATTTAGTACACTGACAACCGCCTTAAAAACACAGATTGTAATGTATTTAAAAATAGAAAACCTTGCAATGAACCCAAGTGCCTCACGAAATGTCCTGTTACATTTATAACAGTTATATACAGTATATTAACTGTTAACAGTTATAACAGTTATAGAATTATGATAATTTTTTACAGTGTATTGGAAACTAAGTTCATATTTGACGTTTTTTTTCTCTATAAAAACCCAGATACCAGCAGATAAATGTGCAAAGTCCACACATTCACTAGTTACACAGTGATCAGCTTGTGATATAAACACCGCTAAATCAATCATATTGTAATCAGTGTAAAGTTAAGACTCAGAGTTTCTTACCTGTAGATGTTGTGATTCAGGTGTGTGTGTTTCTTCTTTTATCAGGACAGACTGATATCACCGATCGTCTCTCTTTCTGCTCCTCCCATCTCTGCTTTCCCTGGACAGAAAAACTCCCTTCTGTGGTTTGTTTCCTTCTTTGTTTCTTTGTTCAGGTTTGTTCATATTTATGTGACACTTATATTATGTGATATTTATAATCATGTGATATTTGTGAGATGTGATCTGATCATCATCAGTCTGTCTGAAGTGACACGAAGAACAGAACAAACTGAGACGGACTCAGTCCAGAAGAACTGATGCTTCATAAAGCATAGCATTAAACTTACATTAAACATACAATGAACTAACTACATTAATACGTTTATAATACGTACAATCCAAGTTTCTGCATCACTTTGAATTATTTCCAAATGGACTTGAGTTCTCATGAGAATTTATATTTTGCTTAAGGGAAAGTTTATTTTTGGCATTATTTTCAGTACACATTACTACTTAAATTCTTAATATCGTATCGTGAAAACAATTTTCATTATTGTCAATTAACATAAAACTTATTTAATGTAAGTATTGTGAACGCATTACGCTTTAAGACCGGACCAGTTTCGTTCATCTCCCTCAGCTATGTTCTGAATTACTGTTAATAGATCAGTCACACAAGATGACAAATTGAATTTCATCCAAAGCTTTATTTTCTCAAAAAATAAGAAGAAAATCACTGATATTCAGAAATGCATTTGCGTACATACAGATGGTTATTTGGATAATTATATGCACATATGTCAAACATGTAATTTGTAATTATTTTTTACATGTTTCTATTATATATATATTCTTTGAAGCATTGTATATATTTGTAGATCCTGTAATTTGCCACAATATTGAAATATGAATAAGCTCACACTTATTAATCACATTTTAACCTTCACCACTTCATTTAAATGCTTCTTCTGATGTTCAAATATAGTGTAAACTTTCCATGTAGTCACTCAATTCATGTTTTTATCACATGAAATCATTACATTTATCCATTTACATGTATTTATTGTAGATGATTTTATATGAATAAACACACACACTTAGGAAAGTCCCCAAATGCAAATGATGGAAAAATATGTTTCAATGTTTTGAGTTCTTTCCAGTGAAATGAGAAATGCAAAATCATTTAAATATGATCTCATATGAAAGTATATCTTACATATTTTGCATCACAGTCTGCATTTAGACATTTCTCATGAAATAAGCAAAAGCAGAAGTTAAAATACAGCATTGTTTTCAATAATTTGCATGAATTATGATTATATTTAAATGTGTTTGCAATCATTTTAGATGGATTTTGCTTATCAACAAAAGTACATGTATGTAGTAAATACTAAATATATGTTAAACAAACAAAAAACAATATTAAAGTAAACTGAAAGAAAGCACAGTAAATGTTTGTCCATCACCTCATGAGTCATGAAATTGAATTCTTAAACAATTGAAATAATAGAACAATTGAAATATTAGAAGTTCAAATAGACATGAAAAACATAAATGGAGATAATTCGAGTCCAATAACAGAAAACTACCTGATTGTCTGTGAAGCCGCTTGAAACTGTATGTATTGTGAAAAGAGCTTTACAAATAAACTGGCATTAAATTGAATAATGTGAGTCCAAACTTAATTTAATCTGTTATTTTACTCACACAGAATTACTTATTTTTTAGACCTTTATGGGTTACGAATTAGATGATAAAACATGATTTAGTAACATAAGCCTGGTTTCACAGACAGGGCTTAGACTAAACCAGGATTAAGCCATAGTTCAATTATGACATTTAAGTGTATTTTTATGTGTGTGTGCATCTTGAGAACAAACAAAAGCACTGATATATTTTAAAGGGGTCATATAATGCCAATTTTCCACAAGTTGATATTATTCTTTAGGGTCTTAATGAAGAGTCTGTAACATTGTTTGGGTAAAAATGTTTAATTGGTTGTGTAAAAGACAAATTTTTATCCTGTCAAAAACAGCTGTTTTCAGAGCAAGCCGTATTGTGTCATTCTCCTTTAAATGTTAATGAGCTCTTCTGACTCCGCCCCTCTCTGTTTACTTTATTCATGGTGAAACTTGCTAATTAGTAGGGGTGTAACGATTCATCGATATGGATCGATATTTTTCATTAATTTAAAAACGAAAAATGAAACCATTTAAATGCATAAAACAACTCATTTTACATTCTGACATTTATGTGCTGTTGTCTTCCGGACTTTTTCACATTCGTATCACTCACTGCATGTCTCATCCTTGAGTATGTAATGTTAGAGAACAAGTTTAGGGGGATTTTGAGATTCCCCCCCCCCCCCATGGACACATGCTGGGTCTGCCACTGGCACACTGAATTGAGCTCTCCTCATGCTTTTTTTGTGCATGGATGAATAAATACAGACAAAACCACATCAACATTAATGTTTTGGCTAATATCCTTGTAAACAGGGTCTGTATCTGTAGAAAATATTTTTAGCACTGAGCCCATAGTAGCATTTTTAGATTTATGTTCATGTTATATATTTTTGGTTGCATTTGTGAGTTAATCAAAATTTAGATGGTTGTTTAAAATATGTACTGTATACAATATCATAATATCGATATATCGATCGATATACTCCTGAATCGAATCGTAATCGTATCATATAATTTTTTTAGGTATCGGCAAATATCGTATCGCTGGGTATGAGAATCAATATCGTATCGAATCGTGACAAACCATTCGATTTACACCCCTACTAAGCACATTATTAGGAAAGGCGATTTGCAAAGATTCATTTAAAAAACTTTTATCTAAATTCTTCTGGAGATGAAGCTGGATCACGAATGATTCACGTGAACATAAACACATTTAGGAAGATCGAGAGCGCATTCCCTTCAAAACCAAACATAATCCTCTTTTGCCTCTCAGAAGACGGAGTAAATGACGACTGCTGTGTTTATTATTACATCCAAAAACAAAACACCTCAATCGCTCAGGAGTCATTCTTGTCTACATCTGCTCCGGCGGTGAAACAGGGGATGACGGCTCACTCAGGACGGGTCTGAGGTAACACACCAGTGTCTGTGCTGAAACGCTGCTGTCAATCAAACGATTGTGGGCGGGCCTCCGTCAGTGTGATGTCACACAGAGATCGGCTCAATTTGAGAAATGTGTAAAGTTTTGTGTATTAAAAAAAAAACTCTGGGTGAATTTTTATCATTATAGGGTGGTTGTGTACACATACAGTTCAGTTAAAAAACTTGTAAAAGTGCATGTAGCATTATATGACCCCTTTAAGATGCAAGTCAGTGCAAGTTTCATTCAGTTGAAACAGCTCAGATTTACATTTGAGTCTGGGACTAGGCTTAAACGTTGTTTGTGAAACCGGGGGATACTCTAATAGATTACATATTTCTAGTATTGTTTTCTGAGTACTTTTTGATTACTTTATGATCTCGTGAATCATTTACTGTCATTGTGTTAATATGTAATCCATGAAAAAGTAACAGGCATCTGATTATTGGTATTTTAATATTAGATGTGATCTAATTACCTCTAATTAATTATGTGATTACAAGTAGTGAATATTTGTAATCTGGATTACATGTAATCGGTTTCTCTCCAGCACTCACTTGACGCAGATGAAGTTGTTTCTCTCATTTTCAGGGAGACTGATCCAGCGATTATCGCAGGTTCGAATGGCTCCGGATCTGACCGTTGTATCATAGTTGTCCAGTCCGGTGTCACAATCAGAAGCCCACTGATCGTAGCAGATGGTGTGACCGTTGACCCAGAACCAGATCCCCAGTGTGCAGGAGTGACGCAGACCCAGCCACACGTGATTGGACGAGGCGCTCACTTTCATGAACAAGATCTTCACCCATCGCTGCATCTGCTCCGAATCCACCGACACCAGGTCCATGCTTATGTTTCTGCAGTATCTCAGAGCTTCAGTCCACGTCTTATTCTCTCGGATCAGAACCAGTTTATCTGCAACACAAACAGAAAGTGAAGCATTTAAATACAGGAACTCAAATGAAGAGCATTGATTGGGTTTCCCAAACAGGCTTCCTGAGTTGATGAAAGCTAAAAATTAATGTAATTAATGAGAATTAATATCAATGAGGCTGTACAATTAATCTAAATAAATCTGAAATTGCATAATAGCTTAGTGCAATTATCAAATCAGTCTGGTGCATTGTGTTTTAGTGTGAAGTTTGAGTTTATTTTGTTTACTTATGTGCTAGTGATGTCAAAATTAACACGTTAACGCAAGCAATAATTTTTTCAGTTTAACGTGTTAAAAATAGTTAACGCAGGGTCGGGGCTAGGGTTGGCCACCCGCCTCACAACTGCTGACTCTGTCACAGTTTTCTTGACAAAAATTGTGTTTATTTAAATGCAGAACGTCTTTAGAACTACATCAAATGGGAGAAGTTTCAGACGCGTGCTTCAGTTTCACTTTAGTGCCAGGTGCGAGTCGAATAAGCGAGAAAATGGTACTGTGTTCATCTGTGCCGGCGCACACAGCGGCCTGTGTCATTTCATATCAAAGCATGAAATAAACTACAGTACGAGCATGCAATGTTATAGTTATATCATCAGTTAAGACATGAAGTTACCAAAAAGATTATTAAAGCTGCCTTAGAGCTTAAGAGATGTGAGAAAATACAATGTGTGTCAGATCCGCATCAGGTTTAGCAGCAGCAGCTCTTAAAGTGATAGCAGCCAAATAAAAAAACTACTATGTGTGATGTCTGTTAATTACAACGGCGTTTTAGTGCCACATAAAAAAAAAAAAAAATCTAAGATTACGAGATTAAAGTCGTAATATTTCGAGAATAAAGTCGAAACACTTCGAGAATAAAATCGAAATGTTACGAGAATAAAGTCGAAACTACGAGAATAAAGTCGTAATATTTCGAGAATAAACTCGTAATATTTCGAGAATAAACTCGTAATATTTCGAGAATAAACTCGTAGTAATACGAGATTAAACTCCTAATATTTTGAGAAAATCACAGAATTGCTAGAAACAATGGATGTGGAGGATTTGGTTAAATCCTACTTTAGATTAGGATTTAGCAATAAGGAAATTCTTTGTCTTTTGGCGCATCAGCACGGAGTTATAATTAGTAAAATGACACTGCAGCGGTTATGTAGGAAACTGAATTTATTCAGAAGAACAAATCAGACAGACGTTGAGGAAATTGCCTCTTTTGTGCAGTCTGAGATGGCGACCAGTGGTCGACTCCAAGGATATCGATGGTTACATCTGTGTGCTATTGGAAGAGGATATGTTGTTTCTCAAGAGACTATGAGGATGGTGATCAAAGAAATCGACCCTGAAGGAGTTGAACTTCGGCGCGCTCGACGTCTCCGAATATGCCATAATGCCACAACGCGCTGGGACCCCGGCTGAAGTACTGGCGACGTCGTTATTTTTCTTCTGAATAAATTCAGTTTCCTACATAACCACTGCAGTGTCCTTTTACTAATTATAACTCCGTGCTGTTTTTTTTTTTATGTGGCACTAATTTAGTGGCACTAAATTTTTTTTTTTATGTGGCACTAAAACGCCATCGTAGTTAATAAAAGATCAAAATACTAAAATATTTTCAATACATTTTGTAGCTTTAAGGATTCATCTACTGGATATTTAATAAAAAATGTTGTTTGATAACTTTATTAAACTTCTGTATATTTAACTAATACATGTTCAAATTGATTGCTGTGAATTATACTGTAATGTTGAATGGATAGTCAATGAGTGAATATTAGGGGGGGGGGGGGGGGGGGGGGGGGTAGAGACATCAGTAGTATTGGTATACGTCATACTGGCCTTCAGTCATAAAAAATATGCCATTATGCAAATATTAAAAGTATTCTTTGTTGTTTCTACATTAATTTAAGGATTGAATGTGAAATTATTGCAATTAAAACAATATTATAATATTTTTAATGTTAGGTGGAATTAATCCCGATGAAAAAAACTTGAGGATTTGAAAGTTTGAAACTGAAGAATTGAAGACATCAATATTAGTATTGTCACTTGTAGCGTAACATTAAATTGTTGTATTGCACACTGCAGTGCTAATTTACAACAATATCTGAATAACTAGGATTATATAATTGTATTTGTTTAGCTGCATGTCTAAATTTCATGACCACTAACTGACACCAGAGAACCACGAACGTGTGAATGTTTTGTCAAAGTATTGAGATATTAACTTCAGTAAAAACTCTCTCTGACAGAAAGTTTAGGAATTGCTGGGTTAAAAGAATAGTGCAGTCATATGCAAAATCGCAATATTGAAATATTTCTGTTTTAAGAAATACGCTACGCCACTGAAGAGCATTTCTGTAGTTTGACATGTAGATGTTCAGCAGATCAGATGATTGATGTACTCACCATCATAACACATAAAGGGATATGAAATTGTACAGTAATCGTCTATCCATTGTCCTCCATTACTCATATCAGTCGATGTGCAGATGCTGTCTCTGTTACTTTTGCTAATGTGTTCACCAGACTTCCAGTGTGTGAATGAAGCGGTGCTGTTATCAGACCAAACTCGGAATCTGTACAGACCGATCCAGACTGTATTATTTGTTGGCATGTTCTCAATCAGCTTATTCTCACTCTCATTCCTCACACTGGCCAGATCTGTGTGTTTCTCTCTGCAGTATTTCTGAGCATCAGTCCAGCTCTTTCCCTCGTGTACACGGACGAATCCTGTACTGGCTTTAAAACAGAAAGACATTTAGTCTGATATTGATTTAGAGATAAAAATACTGGGAAGAAAAGACAAATCCACAAACACAATTGTGGTTCATTGTTCAAAATGGTTTTATTTGTATTATTGGACATGAAATATTCAGTTCTGTTTTTATCATATTTCTGTGTTGTGATCACTTACAGCTGAACTCACCATTATAGCAGATGAAAGGCCTTATTTCACTACAGCCTGCATCATGCCAATGTCCTTTCTGTCCTTTCGCACATTTCTCTCCACAATCCATGAAAACACAGTCTCCATCTTCTTGTGGTTGGGGCGGTTTAGCCGTTTTATCCCATTTCTCAAACAATAAATCTCCTCCTTTGTAGAAGTCCGGGTCACTCAGAGACCAAATCCATGTGTTTGTGCTCTTCAGCCCAATCCAGACACGGTCAGATGTACTGTTTATGAGCTGGTTTATGTCATTCTGTTCTTGTATGTCATTGATAGTGACCAGATCTGTGTGTTTCTCTCTGCAGTATCTCTGAGCTTCAGTCCAGCTCTTGTTCTGATTCACAAAGTGATACTGACGCGGAGATGAACTGACCACGGCTGAGGAGAGACACATTCACACAGATATCAGACTCATTATATCCACACTGTGTTTCAAGAGCTCAGAGTGTCAGTGTGTGTTTGATAACACTAACTATTAACACTAGTACTAGTCAATCACTCACCCGTGAGCAGAAGAGACATCAATGCGATTCTCTCCATTTCTGAGGGAAAAAACACAAATCAGTCTCAATACATTCAAATCCAGAAAACTAACAATAAAATCAGCTTTGGTTGCCAGAACTTTTCAGTAAAAATTCAACAGATTTTAGAGATTTGTACATTATTTGTAAACCTATTTAATGTACTGATATAATGCTACTGAAGTACTAAACTCTTTTGTGCACTAACAACCAGTGTTCCTGTGGCTCAGTGGGTAGAGCATTGCATTAGCAGCGCAAAGGTTGTGGGTTCGATTCCCAGACAAAAATATGTATAGCATGAATGCACTGTAAGTCGCTTTGGATGAAAGCGTCTGCTAAATGCATAAATGTAAATGTAAACAACCGCCTTAAAAACACAGATTGTAATGTAGTTAAAAAGAGAAATCCTCGTAATGAACCCAAGTGCCTCATGAAATGTCCTGTTACATTTCTAACAGTTATGTACAGTATGTTATACTTATCAAACTTTTACTGTAGGATTTTTAGTGTTTTAAAGTGATTTTTTACAGTGTATTGTTTTATAGTTGAATTCACACAGATATTATGATCTGGTAATGCATTGCTGTTGTAAGTAGGTTTTGTTCATTAAATAATGAATAATTAGTTTGATACATAAATACATTTAGGACACACTTGGGAAATAAATGTGAGGAAGCCTTTATGGAGTTATTATCACCATCACCTTTGGATCAATCTCTGGATACTAAGTTCATTTTTTTCTCTATAAAAACCCAGATACCAGCAGATAAATGTGCAAAGTCCACACATTCACTAGTTACACAGTGATCAGCTTGTGATATAAACACCGCTAAATCAATCATATTGTAATCAGTGTAAAGTTAAGACTCAGAGTGTCTTACCTGTAGATGTTGTGATTCAGGTGTGTGTGTTTCTTCTTTTATCAGGACAGACTGATATCACCGATCGTCTCTCTTTCTGCTCCTCCCATCTCTGCTTTCCCTCGACAGAAAAACTCCCTTCTGTGGTTTGTTTCCTTCTTTCGTGCCCAAAGACAACCGCACTGAACAAGAGAGTGTGTGTTCATCTGTTCTCTGTTGTGTGTGTTTACACCGGTGGAAATAAAACAGAATACACACTTGGTTTATTCTATTACACTTATTATTTGTGTCTTTAGATTTCAATTCCAATCCGTATCTTCAAAGGTTTATTTCCTCCGCTTCAGCAGCACTTTTCTGTTTCCAAGAATTTTGGATCTGATTTTATCCAATGTTCAGATCTATTTACTGGAAGCAGATTAGTGCATGTTTAATTAGAAAAGGCCTTATTTTCATATTTAAACCTGACATTCCATAAAACGTGTAATACAAAACAGTTGTCTTAATGTACAGTGTTGAATTAACTGGGGAGATATGGTTTTGTCTGTTAGTTCATATTTTTACCTTATTCACTAGTACTGTCTTGCTTTAAGCATATTTTGGGGACACGTTTGTAACCAGAAGTGAGTTAAACATGACAACCTTCTTTTGGAGACGTCTTCATTTGTAAAAACAGTATAAAATGTAATATCTTGCCTTATCTTTGCCTTCACTTGACAGGTCCAGTGCCTCTTCTCAGGGTTGGGAAGCACGCGCTGCGGTTTCTTCCGCCCCGATTGAGGCACAGACACTTCAACTATCTGAGTCTGAGGATTTAGATGTTGTTGGTGCCTATGCAAGAGATACTGAGGATTTGCCACCTCAGTGTCGTGTGTATGTTTTGTACATGTTTTGTACAACCCTTGTTGAGGCTGTACCAAGAGCAGTTGAGAAATTGAGTATCGATTGGCCAGCAGAGAGGGAGAACGTTCGTTTCAAAGGAAAACTTGACAATTGGTTGATTCTAGCTCAGTCGCATCGAGATGTCGTTCTTGCCCACAAGAAAGAGTTGGGGTTACGGCTAAATGCCAAGAGGAGTGTGCTTTCTCCACTACAGAGGCCAATTTTTTAGACGTGGCATGGCACTCAACGTCGATGCAGGCATGCCTGTCACCGGTACATATAGAGTCCATCCTGACGGCTGTGAAAAGAATAAGACAAGGCCAGTCACTCACTGTCAAACAGTTTAAGAGACTGTTAGGTCTTATGGCAGCAGCATCCAACATGATACCTTTTGGACTGCTGTACGTGAGGCCCAGGCAGCGGTGAGGGGCAACCCTTTTCACATAATCAAGATCACGCAGCAATGCTTACATGCCTTGGTAATGTGGAAGAAATATTGGTTCCTGTCCCAGGGTCCCGTGTTGGGAGCTTCATGTCGTCACAAGCTGCTTACAACAGATGCCTCTCTCACGGGCTAGGGAGCGATCCTAGAGGGACGCTTGAGTCAAGGTCTGTGGAAGGACCATCATCTCTAATGGCACATCAACCGTCTGGAGATGTTGGCTGTATTTCTTGCTCTCAAGAATTTCCTAGCAGATCTAGCCCGGGGAATGGAGGCTCCACCCCGAGGTGGTGGAGTTGATATGGAGGGAGTTCGGCCAGGCCCAAGTGGCTCTGTCTGCGTCTTGAGAGGTGCCCCAATGTCCACTCTGGTTCTCCCTCATGCATCCAGCTCCTCCCGGACTGGACGCGATGGTGCCGATGTGGCCGAGGCTTCGTCTGTCTGCATTTCCCCCGATCGCTCTGCTCCCGGGAGTCCTGGAGAGAGTTCGCCGGGACCGGTTTCTACTACTTCTCATTGCCCTGCGGTGGCCGGGCAGAGTATGGATCCCAGATATAATATCCCTTCTCGACGGGCCTCCTCTGGAGCTCCCCGTCAGGAGGGACCTTCTTTCCCAAATGGGGGTTTGATATTTCACCACCAACTAGAACTGTGGAAACTGTGGGCTTGGCCTCTGAGGGGGCCCAGCTCATAGACTCAGGTCTCTCAACCGAGGTTGTTGAGACCATTCTACACTCAGAGCCCCTTCCTTCTTTTCAGAATGTGGACGGGGAAAGGCCCAATTTGCTTTGCCCAGTGCGGGCATTAGATGCTTATGTCCACAGAGCTGCCCTGTGGCATAAAGATGAACAGTTGTTTGTATGTTTTGGACCTCTAACAAAGGGTCCCCTGCATCTAAGCAAAAGATGAGCAAGTGGGTGGTCGAGGCCATCTCACTTGCTTATGAGTTGGCCAGTCAACCTTCTCCTATGGCTGTCCGGTCCCACTCGACCAGGAGTATGGCGACTTCGAAGGCTCTTATATCAGGAGTTGCTCTCCAAGAGGTTTGTGATGCGGCAGGCTGGTCCTCACCGCACACATTCGTCAGATTTTATTCTTTGGACCAGCACTCTACCCCAGGTTCCCAAGTGCTCTCATCCCAGTGCTGCTCTTTAGATTTCACACAGGACAGGCACTCGTTGCCTGTGGTGATGTTGTATTGACGTTCCCAAAGCGTCAGTTTCGATGCAACGTTCATTCCCTCTTCAGGGAACCGAGGTTACAGTTGTAACCAAACGTTTTTCTTCAAAAAGTGGAACTTTCATATATTTTAGATTCATTACATATGAAATGTTTTTTGTTATAATTTTGATGATTAAAGTCACCACACTCAGACATCTTCAGGAAAAGTGCTACCAAGCCACTTCTGAAACAGAAACATCGTCAGAAGCATATTACCTGTGGCTACGTTGAAAAATAACTGGACTGTTGCTCAATGGTCCAAAGTCATCTTTTCAGATGAAAGTACATTTAGCATTTCATTTGGAAATCAAGGTCCCAGAGTCTGGAGGAAGATTGGAGAGACACATAATCCATGTTGCTTGAAGTCCAGTGTGAAGTTTCCACAGTCAGTGATGATTTGGGCTGCCATGTCATCTGCTGGTGTTGGTCCACTGTGTTTTCTGAAGTCCACAGTCAACGCAGCCATCTACCAGGACATTTTAGAGCACTTCATGCTTCCTTCTGCTGACAAGCTTTATGGAGATGCTGATTTAATTTTTCAGCAGGACTTGGGACCTACCCACACTGCCAAAGGTACCAAAAACTGTTTCATGGTGTTACTGTGCTTGATTGACCAGCAAACTCGCCTGACCTGAACCCCATAAAGAATCTGTGGAGTATTGTCAAGAGGAGGATGAGAGACACCAGACCCAACAATGCAGATGACCTGAAGGCCGCTATCAAAGCAACCTGGGCTTCATTACACCTGAGAAGTGCCATAGGCTGATCGCCTCCATGCCACGCCGCATTGATGCAGTAATTCATGCAAAAGGAGGCCCAACCAAGTATTGAGTACATATACAGTAAATTAACATACTTTTCAGAAGCCTGACATTTCTGTTTAAAATATCATTTTTGATTGATCTTATGTAAGATCTGGTCTGATGAGTCTCGATTTCTGCTGCGACATTCAGATGTAGGGTCAGAATTTGGTGTAAAGAACATGAAAGCATGGATCCATCCTGCCTTGTCTCAACGGTTCAGGCTGGTGGTGATGGTATAATGGTGTGGGGGATATTTTCTTGTCACACTTTGGGCAGCTTAGTACCAATTGAGCATCGTTTAAATGCCACAGTCTACCTGAGTATTGTTGCTGACCACGTCCATCCCTTTATGACTACAGTGTACCTATCTTCTGATGCTACTTCCAGCAGGATAATGCACCATGTCACAAAGCTCAAATCATCTCAGACTGGTTTCTTGAACATGACAATGAGTTCACTTTACTCAAATGGCCTCCACAGTCACCAGATCTCAATCCAATAGAGCACCTTTGGGATGTGGTGGAACGGGAGATTCACATCATGGATGTGCAGACGACAAATCTGCAGCAACTGCATGATGCTATCATGTTAATATGGACCAAAATATCTGAGGAATGTTTCCAACACCTTGTTGAATCTATGCCACGAAGAATTAAGGCAGTTCTGAAGGCAAAAGGGGGTCCAAGACGGTACTAGCAAGGTGCATCTAATAAAGTGGCCAGTGAGTATATATATATATATATATATATAGTCTATACAATTTAGATGGCAAGTGTGTGTCAGTCATCATCAGTTTATGGTTGTGTATCTCCTAAACAACAGTGAGATGAAATAGTAAAAAATGAAATACTTTTACTGAGGTTTCCCTGATGTTTGTACTTCAGCTTCACATTCATTGAACAGCTCTTGACTGGGTCTTTGACTCGTTTGCATCCTTTTTCAAAATTTTCCAGGGAAACATCTTGGTTAATTATTTTTAGTAAATGTTTAATGAATACTGATATTATTCCCGTACTCATTTCCACTGTTTATCTCCAGCGTTGTGTAACATTTGAATTTATTCCACTTTAATTTACATATTATTATGTTGTTGTTTTTTTTACACAGCTGATAGTCATGAACGTCCCAGTGTCTCTCAGGGATGAATAATCAGATACGGGACAGAATTTGAATGTGTGCCGTTGATATTCAAGGACAAAAACAAACAAACAATCCAACCAGGAGCGCTTTTCATGTAAAATGCAAAATCAGCAGAATCATAGTTTTTCTCTCTTGTGTTTTGTCTTTTTTATTATTGTTGATTGATTCTGGTTAAAAATCTGGTTGGAAACAAGGCTATTAAAACTAAAATAATAATTAAAAAAAAAACTTTTTTTGTTCATTTGCAAGCATCTGAAATAAAATTAACTAAAATAAAGTGTGTATGTATATAACAATGATAAAAAGTGTGTATATAATCAAACTGCAGCCAAATAATTATATTGTAAACACGTTTGTGGTGCACACAGTTTGAACTGAATGGATGCACAATATCTGCTATGTTGCCACTTTTGTTTGCTATGTTACCATGGTAATATTCAGATTTGGTTGCAGTGTGCCAGATATGGAAATATGAGACAGTAATTCATACACAGTTTACTGCCTTTTATGGTCCGATTATTCCAATGATTTACATCTGATGATGTCACACCACAAACAATGCTGTTCTTCAGTTCTATTTTCTTTTGTTTTCCAGTAAAACATTCTTAAATCAAGATATATTTACTGGAGATGCAAATGACACAAGATATTATGTCATTTTATAAGTCTTGTGTTCTGCTAAATAAATCATAATGAATTGAGTTTATGATTAAAACAACAACAAAATACATTCTTGTTTGTTCTTGTTTTCAATATAAACTCACTTAAACAAATAGTTCACCCTCAAGATTAGATTGAGTTTGTTTCTTCATCACTCTCTCATCAAT
The DNA here is from genome assembly GCA_027474115.1 of Schizopygopsis malacanthus. Lineage (NCBI taxonomy): Eukaryota > Metazoa > Chordata > Actinopteri > Cypriniformes > Cyprinidae > Schizopygopsis > Schizopygopsis malacanthus. The sequence goes on along the minus strand of CM049864.1, from coordinate 530,878 downwards.
GGATGCTCTGCAGTGAATGGGTGCCGTCAGAATGAGAGTCTGATAAAAAACATCACAATAATCCACACCACTCCAATCCATCAGTTAACATCTGGAGAAGAAACAAATCCATGAAGACGTTTTTAACTTCAAACCCTTGCTTCTTGATAAATTATAGTCTGCAAGTTTCAAAATCTTCACAGGAGGAAGTGTTATTATGGGTTATGTACTCATATTTTTGTCTTGTTGGAAAACAAGATGAATATACTGATGAGTGTACATTAGTGCATGTGTAGTATATATTCTGCATGTGAGTTTGAGTCCGTGTGTTGTTGTGTTTAGTGAGCAGAATAAACACATGACGCTGATATAAATGATAAATGAGTGCTGAGCTCTGGTTCGGTCTAGCGTGAGATAGTGTTTCAAATGTGTGTCTGTCCTGATCTCAGATATGAGGAAGGGTTTTCTGTTAAAGACAGAAGAGTCAGTCAGTCAGTTTAGGGAATTACTCTTCATCTGTTGCCCCTCTCATGTGTGGGGTTCCTCAGGGCTCAGTCTTGGGACCGGTTTTGTTCTCCTTTATATTCTCCCTCTAGGATCCATTTTTTAAAACATGGCACTGACTGCATGGGGTTATTTCATGGGAAACCTTGGTCTTATTTTTGACTCTAAGCTCAAATTTGATTAACAAATCAATGCCATTGTTAATTTTTTAAGTTGAAGTTGAAAGTTGAAGTCTATTCTTTATTTTGATGATTTGGAGAAAGTTGTGCATGCCTTTGTGTCATCTTGTTTGGATTATTGTAATGCATTGTATCTGTGTGTGAGTCAGGTCTCTCTCTCTCTCTCTCTCGTCTGCAGCTCGTTCAGAACTCAGCGGCTAGGCTTTTAACGGGTACCAAGAATAGAGAGCATATTACTTCTGCGCTTCTCAAATTACACTGGCTTCCTGTACAATACAGGATTTATTATAAAATGCTATTATATGTTTTTGAAGCTTTGCATGGTTCAGCACCAGAGTATATTTCTGATTTAATCAGTCTGCATCAGTCCAATAGGTCTTTGTGTTCTATTGATTGATTATTTCCGGCCCAGTGAAACACACCAAATTGAGAAACTTATGGAATTAGAGTGGCAAATGACCCGCTCTTATCATCTGATCGTGGTTTTCTCTCTATTAGTGCTCCTGGATCTTGGTTCTGCGTTCGACACTATCGACCACAACATTCTTTTGAATTGACTAGAAAACTTTGTTGGTATTAGTGGAAGTGCATTAGCATGGTTCAAATCATAATTATCTGACCACATCAATTCGTAGCAGTGAATGAAGAGGTATCATATCGATCACAAGTGCAGTGTGGAGTACCTCAAGGCTCAGTACTAGGGCCATTACTTTTCACGCTATACATGTTATCCTTGGTAAATATCATCAGGAAACACAGGGTTAGCTTTCACTGTTACGCTGATGATACTCAGCTCTATATGTATTCACAGCCCAGTGAAACACACCAAATTGAGAAACTTATGGAATGCATTGTTGATATAAAAAAGTGAATGACAAGTAATTTCTTGCTGCTAAATTCTGAAAAAAGGTCCATGCTAATTATCAGACCTAAAACCGCACAAGTAATAACCTAGAACACCGTCTAACACTTGATGGCTGCTCTCTCGATTCTTCATCATCAGTCAGGAACCTAGGTGTGCTATTTGATAGCAATCTCTCCCATAGACAGCCACGTTTCTAGCATTTGTAAAACTGCATTTTTTCATCTTAAAAATATTTAAACTGAGACCTATGCTCTCAATGTCAAATGCAGAAATTCTAATTAATATGTTTATGACCTCAATGTTAGATTATTGTAATGCTTTATTGGGTGTTTTTTCTGCAAGCTTAATAAACAAACTACAGATGGTTAAAAATACAGCAGCTAGAGTTTTTACTAGAACCAGGAAGTATGACCATATTAGCCCGGTTCTGTCAACACTACACTTGTCACAGTGTCTAGTTGTTGTGCCCTAGACTGTCCACTTGAGGGCATTCTTTTGGACTTTGTTTATGTTTTAACTGGACTGCATTTCCCATGGTTCCCCTCACTCTGCTCTCATTATACCCTGCATAATCATTGTTTCATTGGTTTTCAGCTGTGTCTTGTTAGTTTGATTATCCTGTTGGTGTATATATATGTTGTGTGGTTTGTGTCTTTGGTTGCTGAAGTCTTGCTTCCTGTCACATGTTTCCATGCACTGGATTAGCTTGTGTTTTTGCCTTGTTTTTCCCTGTTTTTGGATCTTTGTTGGAGACTCAATAAACTGCACTTGGATCTTCATTGTTTCCCTGGTTGATCCATGACAGCACTGGCTCCCTATTAAACTTTGCATAGATTTTAAAATCTTGTTAATTCCATGTAAAGCTTTGAATTGTTTAGCTCCTCAGTACTTGTGCGAGCTCTTATCGCATTATAGTCCTCCACGTCGACTGCATTCTCAACTCTGGCCATATGATAATACCTAGAATATCAAAATCAACTGCGGGCGGCATATCCTTTTTCTATTTAGCGCACAAACTCTGGAACAATCTACCTAACACTGTTCGGGAGGCAAACACACTCGGTCAGTTTAAATATAGATTAAAGACCCATCTCTTTAACCTGGCGTACACATAACACACTAATACACTTCTAATATTCAAATCCGTTAAAGATTGTTAGTCTGCATTAATTAGGTCAACCGGAACCGGGAACACTTCCCATAAAACACGATGTACTTGTTACATCGTAAGAAGAATGGCATCTACGCTAATATTAGTTTTTTTCTTTCTTATTCCGAGGTCACCGTAGCCACAAGATCCAGTCCGTATCCAGATCAGATGGTCACTGCAGCCACCAGATCCAGTCCTTATCCAGCCCAAATGATCACCGTAGCCACAAGATCCAGTCCGTATCCAGATCAGATGATCACTGCAGTCACCAGATCCAGTCCGTATCCAGCCCAAATGATCACTGCAGTCACCAGATCCAGTCTGTGTCCAGATCAGATGATCACTGCAGTCACCAGATCGAGTCCTTATCCAGCCCAAATGATCACTGCAGTCACCAGATCCAGTCCGTGTCCAGATCAGATGATCAATGCATTCACCAGATCCAGTCCGTATCCAGATCAGATGATCAATGCATTCACCAGATCCAGTCCGTATCCAGATCAGATGGTCACTGCAGTCACCAGATCCAGTCCGTGTCCAGCCCAAATGATCACTGCAGTCACCAGATCCAGTCCGTATCCAGATCAGATGGTCACTGCAGTCACCAGATCCAGTCCGTATCCAGATCAGATGATCACTGCAGTCACCAGATCCAGTCCGTATCCAGCCCAAATGATCACTGCAGTCACCAGATCCAGTCCGTATCCAGATCAGATGGTGGATCATCACCTAGAGATGACCTCTACAGCTCTGAATGTCAGCGGAGACCAGGACACCTAGATGAGCCCCAGAGACAGATCTCCAGTGAGGACCTCGTCACCTAGACAGCCATCAGGAAAAGACCACTGGAACCAGTGGAGCCCTTACAATCTGACTTTACTACAGTTGGAACAAACTTCATTTCCAGCGATATCATCAACTTTATTGCACAGATACTATTTAAACTGAACTGAGCTGGACGATGACATCACTCAATTCTATAATAAATGCCTTTAACTGAAAAAATGTCAAATTAATCTTGTTATTATACATTAATGATACACTATTTTACTATTTTGATATTGTGCAGTTACTTTGACAAAATTTGTATTGTTAAAAGCGCTATATAAATAAAGATGACCTGACTTGACTTGACTATGGTGGCTGGCAGGTGCAGACTGGCCATTGGGAGCACCGGGACTTTTCCCGTTGGCCTGGCGTCTGATTTGGCCCGCTGCCCTGTTTTTATTTTGTTTGTTTTTTGCCTTCCCCATGTGCCAAAGTGATCATTTCCGATTGTGGCATTCCCTAATAAATCAACAATAAATCATAAATGTATGATTAATCCTCAGTCAAATGGTTTTGAACAGAATCGATGCGCGGGACTCGACTAGAGGAAGGAGAGGAAATGGACAAAGAAACGTAAATGTAGGCGAGATTACTAACCTGTTCAGGGCTTCAAGTGCAGGTCAGTTTCATCTGTAATACGCTACTGTAATTTTGTCTTTATTAACCTAGTTGAGAATTAAACTGCAAGCACCTGTTAGGCTATCAGTAGCACCCCATTATTATCATCAGTCAGATTACTGTGCTAAAGGACATCATTATGGATTGGAAAGTTACTTTAATAAATTTAGCAGGCAGATATTCATATACATATATTGTATAGAAAAGGAGGAATCAAACAGCAACACAAAAATATCAGTTAGCCCAAAAATACAAGAGTGTTTTCAGTATTATGATTTTCAATGCACTAATTTTGGCATTTAGGCAATTTAGAAAATGTGTTAATATATTTTTTTAATGAATTATAGGTTAGTTAAATCTTGTGTAGCCTGTTTAAGTCATTTTTAGAGAAATAACATTATATGCAAACAAATTGCAATGAGATGGTTGTTTTGCATCAAGGTGAACACGGTTGTGTTAAGAACAGTAGACCTGCTGGTGAAGAAGTGACAGGTACAAGAAAGAAGGGAGTGACAGAGATATTGGAGAAAATGAAAAGGGAAGTGAAGGTGCAGTTCAAAAGAGAACCTTTAATTATTTTCCACTGCCCAGACTAAAGACTTAGACCTTTTGTGTGATGATCATACAAATAGGCTAATAGGGTTGTCCGTGTTTCAGAATTTGTTGTGGGGTGTATGGGATGGCCTGGATGAGTGTCAGATTTCCCGGCCTGAAATGTTGTCCCAGTCCGCCCCCTGGTGTCTGGTGTCTCTATGTTCACGTTCCATACAACATAATCAGCAATAACTAGAGAACTTTCATCAGGTTCCTCAGTGGGTGCGTCACTGAGTGCGGAGAACCTGTTTGATGTTCTGATCGGAACGGCAGAGCTGTGTTTTTATCCGCGACTAGGCCGCCTCACATATAGATAAAAAGTACTTTTAAGATTACACTGCATAAGTATTCATACCCTTATCTGGGACACTTGAAATTTAGCTAAGGAGCATTAATTTTGCTTGTAAATGTCACCACACTTTGAGTGAAGTTAACTTGGGGCAAATTCAATTGAATGGGTATGATTTGGAAAGGCAAACATGTCTTAATAACAGCTGGAAATACATATTAGAGCAAGGACAAGCCCTGTAGAGCTCAGAGACAGGATTGCGTCAAACCACACGCCTGAGGAAGAGTTCAGAAAAAAATCTGCTGCATTGAAGGGTCACAGAAGCATGTAGCCTCCATTATCCACAATGGAAGACGTTTGGAACAACTAGGATTCTTCTTAGAGCTGGCCTCCTGACCAAACTAATCATGTGATGGAGAAGGGCTTTGTTAGAGTGGTGACCAAGAACCTGATGGTCACTCGAGTTGAGCTCCATGATCATATGTGAAGACCGTAGAAACCTACAGAAGGACAAACATCACTGCAACACTCCACCGATCTGGACTTTATGGCGGTGTGGCCAAACTCAATCCTCTCCTCAGTGTAGACACATGAAAACACACTTGGAATTTGATACACACATCAGAATCAGTATTTTGTCTGATTAAATACTGTTTTTAAAACTAATAAAATATGTTATGTTAACTGAAATAAATTAAAATTAAACATTATTATTTTAGCTAGTTTGCATGGCAACATTTCTCATTTCTGTTTAATTTAACATCTTGTGCTAAAATAACTAAATAAATAAAAATAATCAATTACATTGTGTCAGGGTTCTGTCACTTCGGTCTAGTGTTATTCATGGTTTTGTGACAGAGCCCTGATACTCCCGTCATGTCCTGTTTTCACGTGAGCATGCGGCTTCGAGTGTGCGCGAGCCGTGCGCTCTCTCGTCTGCGTGACTTGTTTCGTGTTGGAGCGTGGTGTTTGGATCCCCGCACTCTTGTCTTGAGTTTCGGTTTCATGTCGGGGTTCGGACACTAGCGCTCCACGTTCTGTCTCTCGAGTTCGCTCGGCCGCATGCTCTTCAATCCACGTGTGTTTTGTTGTGTTGCACGCAGTTCGTGTTTTTATCGGCTGCGTGCATTCATGTTATATTTTGTGCTGTGTGGCACGCAGCTTGTGTATTTCATTGGCTGCGTGCTTTCATGTTGTCATGTCTTGTGTGAACACGTGGCTTATGAGTTTTCTCATTAGCTGCGTGTTCGTGTCTTGTTTTGCACATGGCTGGTGATTTGTTTGCTGGCCATGTGCTTGTGTTTTTGTTTTGTGAGAGCATGTGGCTTCTGTCCTAGTTTTCTGTGTGCCATGTGCTCTCATGTCAATTGTCATGAACCCAGCCATCTTGTTACTTGTTTATTGATTAATTTATCCCAGCTGCTCTCCCTCATTACCTCCTCATTTGCTCCCTTTATAATTTCCTTGTGTTTGCAGTTCCTTGTGGGTTCGTTGCCATATGTTAGATGTCGTATGTGGTTTGTATCCCGCCTTGCCTTGCCTTGCCCTGCCCTGCCCGTCTGTTTTTCCCCTACGGGGTAGTTTTTGTTTGTTTTGTTTATATTATTATCAATAAACCTCTGTTTCCCTCCTGCATTTGAGTCCTCGCCCTCATCCATGACCCGCACCTGACAATATTGTATTAAAAAATATATACATTTATGGTAGCAGAAATATTTCAGTTCCAAACAAATTTCATGTTTCTGCTGTATTTCTTTAAAATATATTCCACTTGTTTTGATATTTTTATGTATAATTTAAAAACTGTGCTTCTAGTGTTTTTTAGTGTTTCTGAGTTTTTTGTTGTTGTTGTTGCATCTCTGAATATATTTGTAGATCCTGTAATTTGCTGTAATATTCTTTTATATTTTAACCTTCACCACTTCATTTACATGCTTCTGTTGATGTTCAAATATAGTTTCCATTAAGTCACTCAATTAATATTTATTGTATTTATATAAAATCTTTACATTATGCATTATACGTTTACATGTATTCATTGTAGATGATTTTATAGAAAGAAACATCACACACACTTATTCATAGAAAAATATTCATAGTCTACAATGCCAAGTGAGAGGAATAAAAAACACACAGTAATGAAGGAAATTAATGAGACACAGGTGAACAACATAATCAGTAACTATGGTGATAAATGAGAACAAACGTAGAAACCATAACAACCAAGGAATCCGAAAGGAAACAATGAGATGCAAACTTAAAGTCTATGAAAACAAAACTGAATGTGACACATATGTGACTCTGGAGCACAAAACCATCCATAAGCAGCACAGGATTATTTGTAGCAATAGCCAACAATACATTGTATGGGTCAAATTTGGCATTTTTCTTTTATGCCAAAAAGGATATTAAGTAAAGATCATGTTCCATTAAGATATCTTGTAAATTTCTTACCGTATATATATCAAAACTTTTTTTGATTAGTAATATGCATTGCTAAGAACTTCATTTGAACAACTTTAAAGGCAATTTTCTCAATATTTAGATTTTTGTGCTCCCTCAGATTCCAGATCTTCAAATATCTCGGCCAAATATTGCCCTATCATAAAATGTACATAAAAAAACACATTGATAAGAGCATCTTAAATATTTTACATCACAGTCCCATTTAGGAAGATTAAAGTACAACATTTTTAAATACTAAATAAAATTATTTCATTTTTTAAAGTTGCATTGAAAACTGCATCATTTGCAGTATTTTTAGATGAAGTTCGCGGAACATAACAGTTATACAAAAGTAAATGTAAGTGCTACAGTAAGTACTAAATAATATGAATTAAACAAAAAACAGTAGTAAAGCAAACTGAGAGAAAACAGTAAGTGTTTGTATCCGTCACCTTAAACAATTTAAAACATGATAGAAGCTCAAACAGACATGAAAAGACATAAATGGAGATAATTTGAGTCCAATAACAGAAAACTACCTGATTGAAACATTAAAATATACATTTTCTGTGAAGCTGCTTTGAAACAGTGTGTATCGTGAAAACAGCTTTACAAATAAACTTGAATTAAATTAAATTAAATGTAATAATTTGAGTCCAAACGGCTTGATTTAATCTGTTATTTGACTCACACACAGCGGGTAGTTTATTAAACATTTTTAGTCTATTACAGATTACATGACAACACTTTTATTTAGAAATAATCTATTAGATTTCAGATTTTAAGTCATGTATTCTGAGTACTTTTTGATTACTTTATAATTTAATGAATAATTGACTGGCATTGTGTTAATATGTAATCCATAAGAAAGTAACAGGCATCTGATTATTGGCATTTTAAGATGAAATGTAATCTAATTTCAAGTAGTGAATATTTGTAATCTGGATTACATGTAATCAGTTTCTCTCCAGCACTCACTTGACGCAGATGAAGTTGTTTCTCTCATTTTCAGGGCGGCTGATCCAGTGATTATCACTGGTCCGAATGGCTCCGGATCTGACCATCGTATCGCACTCGTCCAGTCCAATGTCGTAATCAGGAGCCCACTGATCGTAGCAGATGGTGTGACCGTTGACCCAGAACCAGATCCCCAGTGTGCAGGAGTGACGCAGACCCAGCCACACGTGATTGGACGAGGCGCTCGAGGTCACATTCATCACCCGCCGCTGCATCTGCTCCGAATCCACCGACACCAGGTCCATGCTTATGTTTCTGCAGTATCTCAGAGCTTCAGTCCACGTCTTATTCTCTCGGATCAGAACCAGATTATCTGCAACAAACAGAAAGTGAAGCATTTAAATACAGGAACTCAAATAAAGAGCATTGATTGGGTTTCCCAAACAGGCTTCCTGAGTTGTTGAAAGTTAATAATTAATTAAATGAATGAGAATTAATATCAATGAGGCTGCACAATTAATGTAAATAAATCTAAAATCCCAATATAGCTTAGTGCAATTATCAAATCAGTCTGGTGCATTGTGTTTTAGTGTGAAGTTTGAGTTTATTTTGTTTACTTATGTGCTAGTGATGTCAAAATTAACGCGTTAACGCAAGCAATAATTTTTTCAGTTTAACGTGTTAAAAATAGTTAACGCAGGGTCGGGGCTAGGGTTGGCCACCCGCCTCACAACTGCTGACTCTGTCACAGTTTTCTTGACAAAAATTGTGTTTATTTAAATGCAGAACGTCTTTTAAAGCTACTTCAAATGGGAGAAGTTTCAGACGCGTCCTTCAGTTTCTGAACTGGTACTGTGTTCATCTGTGCCGGCGCACACAGCAGCCTGTGTCATTTCATATCAAAGCATGAAATAAACTACAGTACGAGCATGCAACGTTATAGTTATGTCATCAGTTAAGACATGAAGTTACCAAAAAGATTATTAAAGCTGCCTTAGAGCTTAAGAGATGTGAGAAAATACAATGTGTGTCAGATCCGCATCAGGTTTAGCAGCAGCAGCTCTTAAAGTGATAGCAGCCAAATAAAAACTGCTAACTATGTGCAATGTCTGTTAATTATAATAACTACTCTCTTTTGCTCTCAGCGGAGGCGGTCGCATTTTTCTCTCCCCGTCCTCACCCTTATCTTCCCTGCTTTGCTCCCTTGTCTCGTGAGAGACTCTCTCTGCACTGCTCTCCAAACTAAAATATTAAGGATTAACTGGTCTCTTAATGCAATTGACACTATCGAAACTTGGGTTTCGGGGAACCTGACTGCCCTGACGGGACGTTCGCAGCCGGCTATACGATGGCGCGTGGGAGAGGTGGCGAATCGTGTGTCTTGCGGCTCTTTCCGTGGAGGACATTGATATCTACCTATTCAGAACCATGATAACAGGTATTTTGCTGATTGGATTAGGCTTTGCCCTGGGTTATCGAAGAATTCAGAAAACGGGAACAGCTGTCCAAAGCCCCACAAGGCTGCCCGTATGATTGAAGCTGTGGGAAGAGCGGTCAGCATTGAGACTGAGACTATAATCGCAATATGGATTCTACCAAGGAGAAGCTCACGGCTTTAAAGGAAAAATGATTATTATGGAGACCAAAATGGACAGAGAGAGTAGCCTGCAAAATTGGAATGCGTTTACTCGCCCCAAAGACAAAACAATCTTATCTTTTTCTGGCTCCCCTACAGTGGCCTTGGCAAGGCTGTTGTTGCAATCTACCTCGGGTGTGCAATGCAGTGAGACGCTCTTGCGTTCCTCCCCCACCCAACAGACATTACAGACATTGCCCCCCCCCCCCCCCGACCATTCGCCTCTGTTCGCTTCGATCCGCTGGCCTGGCTGGGCCGGATTCACTTCCCCTGTGGCTATGTGGTGTATGTGCTTTTGTGTTGCTGAGGTGTTTTTCCTGTTCTCACACTGTACTCCCCAAGGAGCATAGTCTGGGGGTTATTTTTTTTCTCCTCACTTTCCTCATGTCATGCTGTATTTTTCTTCAATTCACTTGCATTTCACTACTGATTATACTTGTATGATTGTGTATGTGACGAATAATAAAGAACCTTGAACCTTGAATAAAAGATAAAAATACTAAAATATTTTCAATACATTTTGTAGCTTTAAGGATTCATCTACTGGATATTTAATAAAAAATGTTGTGTTTGATAACTTTATTAAACTTCTGTATATTTAACTAATACATGTTCAAATTGATTGCTGTGAATTATACTGTAATGTTGAATGGATAGTCAATGAGTGAATATTAGGGGGGGGGGTAGAGACATCAGTAGTATTGGTATACGTCATACTGGCCTTCAGTCATAAAAAAATGCCATTATGCAAATATTAAAAGTATTCTATCTTTGTTGTTTCTACATTAATTTAAGGATTGAATGTGAAATTATTGCAATTAAAAATATATTATAATATTTTTAATGTTAGGTGGAATTAATCCCGATGAAAAAAAAGTTTGAAACTGAATAATTTAAGACATCAATATTAGTATTGTCACTTGTAGCATAAAATTAAATTGTTGCATTGCACACTGCAGTGCTAATTTACAACAATATCTGAATAACTAGGATTATATAATTGTATTTGTTTAGCTGCATGTCTAAATTTCATGACCACTAACTGACACCAGAGAACCACGAACGTGTGAATGTTGTGTCAAAGTATTGAGATATTAACTTCAGTAAAAACTCTCTCTGACAGAAAGTTTAGGAATTTCTGTGTTAAAAGAATACTGCAGTCATATGCAAAATCGCAATATTGAAATATTTCTGTTTTAAGAAATACGCTACACCACTGGAGAGCATTTCTGTAGTTTGACATGTAGATGTTCAGCAGATCAGATGATTGATGTACTCACCATCATAACACATAAAGTGATATGAATGTGTACAGTAATCATCTATCCAGCGTCCTCCATCACTCATACCAGTCGATGTGCAGATGCTGTTTCTGTTAGCTCTGATATCGGGTTCACCAGACTTCCAGTGTGTGAATGAAGCGGTGCTGTTATCAGACCAAACCCAGAGTCTGTACAGACCGATCCAGGCTTGATTAGGTGAAGTTAGGTTCTGCTTTATGATGGTCTTGATCTGATTATTCTCTCTCTCATTCCTCACACTGGCCAGATCTGTGTGTTTCTCTCTGCAGTATTTCTGAGCATCAGTCCAGTTCTTTTTCTCCTTTACGGGGACGAATCCTGTACTGGCTTTAAAACAGAAAGACATTTAGTCTGATATTGATTAAGATAAATAAATACTGGATACAAATACTGGAAAAAAAGACAAATCCACAAACACAATTGTGGTTCATTGTTCAAAACGGTTTTATTTTTATTATTGGACATTAAATATTCAGTTCTGTTTTTATTATATTTCTGTGTTGTGATAACTTACAGCTGAACTCACCATTATAGCAGATGAAAGGCAAAGTCTTAGTACAGTCTTCATCATGCCAATGTCCTTTCTTTCCTTTCGCACATTTCTCTCCACAATCCATGAAAACACAGTCTCCATCTCCTTCTGGTTGAGGCTGTGCAGTCGTTTTATCCCATTTCTCATACAATAAATCTCCTCCTGTGTAGAAGTCAGGGTCACTCCGAGACCAAATCCATGTGTTTGTGCTCTTCAGCCCAATCCAGACACGGTCAGATGTACTGTTTATGAGCTGGTTTATGTCATTCTGTTCTTGTATGTCATTGATAGTGACCAGATCTGTGTGTTTCTCTCTGCAGTATCTCTGAGCTTCAGTCCAGTTCATCTTCTGATTCACAAAGTGATACTGACGCGGAGATGAACTGACCACGGCTGAGGAGAGACACATTCACACAGATATCAGACTCATTATATCCACACTGTGTTTCAAGAGCTCAGAGTGTCAGTGTGTGTTTGATAACACTAACTATTAACACTAGTACTAGTCAATCACTCACCCGTGAGCAGAAGAGACATCAATGTGATTCTCTCCATTTCTGAGGGAAAAAACACAAATCAGTCTCAATACATTCAAATCCAGAAAACTAACAATAAAATCAGCTTTGGTTGCCAGAACTTTTCAGTAAAAATTCAACAGATTTTAGAGATTTGTACATTATTAGTAAACCTATTTAATGGACTGATATAATGCTACTGAAGTACTAAACTCTTTTGTGCACCAACAACCGCCTTAAAAACACAGATTGTAATGTATTTAAAAAGAGAAAACCTCGTAATGAACCCAAGAGCCTCACGAAATGTCCTGTTACATTTCTAACAGTTATGTACAGTATGTTATACTTATCAAACTATTACTGTATGATTTTTAGTGTTTTAAAGTTATTTTTTACAGTGTATTGTTTTATAGTTGAATTCACACAGACATTATGATCTGGTAATGCATTGCTGTTGTAAGTAGGTTTTGCTCATGAAATAATGAATAATTAGTTTGATAGATAAATACATTTGGGACAAACTTGGGAAATAAATGTGAGGAAGCCTTTATGGAGTTATTATCACCATCACCTTTGGATCAATCTCTGAATACTAAGTTCATTTTTTTGTCTATAAAAACCCAGATACCAGCAGATAAATGTGCAAACTCCACACATTCACTAGTTACACAGTGATCAGCTTGTGATATAAACACCGCTAAATCAATCATATTGTAATCAGTGTAAAGTTAAGACTCAGAGTTTCTTACCTGTAGATGTTGTGATTCAGGTGTGTGTGTTTCTTCTTTTATCAGGACAGACTGATATCACCGATCGTCTCTCTTTCTGCTCCTCCCATCTCTGCTTTCCCTCGACAGAAAAACTCCCTTCTGTGGTTTGTTTGTTTCTTTGTTCAGGTTTGTTTGCCTTCTTTCTTGCCCAAAGACAACCGCACTGAACAAGAGAGTGTGTGTTCATCTGTTCTCAGTTGTGTATGTTTACACAGGTAGAAATAAAACAGAATACACACTTGGTTTATTCTATTACACTTATTATTTGTGTCTTTAGATTTCAATTCCAATACGTATCTTCAAAGGTTTATTTCCTCCGCTTCAGAAGCACTTTTCTGTTTCGAAGAATTTTGGATCTGATTTTATCCAATGTTCAGATCTATTTACTGGAAGCAGATTAGTGCATGTTTAATTAGAAAAGGCCTTATTTTCATATTTAAACCTGACATTCCATAAAACATGTAATACAAAACAGTTGTCTTAATGTACAGTGTTGAATTAACTGGGGAGATATGGTTTTGTCTGTTAGTTCATATTTTTACCTTATTCACTGGTACGGTCTTGCTTTAAGCATATTTTGGGGACACGTTTGTAACCAGAAGTGAGTTAAACATGACAAAACCTTCTTTTGGAGACGTCCTCATTTGTAAAAACAGTATAAAATGTAATATCTTGCCTTATCTTTGCCTTCACTTTACAGGTCCAGTGCCTCTTCTCAGGGTTGGGAAGCACGCGCTGCGGTTTCTTCCGCCCCGATTGAGGCACAGACACTTCAACTATCTGAGTCTGAGGTTTTAGATGTTGTTAGTGCCTATGCAAGAGATACTGAGGATTTGCCACCTCAGTGTCGTGTGTATGTTTTGTACATGTTTTGTACAACCCTTGTTGAGGCTGTACCAAGAGCAGTTGAGAAATTGAGTATCGATTGGCCAGCAGAGAGGGAGAACGTTCGTTTCAAAGGAAAACTTGACAATTGGTTGATTCTAGCTCAGTCGCATTGAGATGTCGTTCTTGCCCTCAAGAAAGAGTTGGGGTTACGGCTAAATGCCAAGAGGAGTGTGCTTTCTCCACTACAGAGGCCAATTTTTTAGACGTGGCATGGCACTCAACATCGATGCAGGCATGCCTGTCACCGGTACGTATAGAGTCCATCCTGACGGCTGTGAAAAGAATAAGACAAGGCGAGTCACTCACTGTCAAACAGTTTAAGAGACTGTTAGGTCTTATGGCAGCAGCATCCAACATGATACCTTTTGGACTGCTGTACGTGAGGCCCCGGCAGCGGTGAGGGGCAACCCTTTTCACATAATCAAGATCACGCAGCGATGCTTACATGCCTTGGTAATGTGGAAGAAATATTGGTTCCTGTCCCAGGGTCCCGTGTTGGGAGCTTCATGTCGTCACAAGCTGCTTACAACAGATGCCTCTCTCACGGGCTAGGGAGCGATCCTAGAGGGACGCTCGAGTCAAGGTCTGTGGAAGGACATCATCTCTAATGGCACATCAACCGTCTGGAGATGTTGGCTGTATTTCTTGCTCTCAAGAAATTCCTAGCAGATCTAGCCCGGGGAATGGAGGCTCCACCCCGAGGTGGTGGAGTTGATATGGAGGGAGTTCGGCCAGGCACAAGTGGCTCTGTCTGCGTCTTGAGAGGTGCCCCAATGTCCACTCTGGTTCTCCCTCATGCATCCAGCTCCTCCCGGACTGGACGCGATGGTGCAGATGTGGCCGAGGCTTCATCTGTCTGCATTTCCCCCGATCGCTCTGCTCCCGGGAGTCCTGGAGAGAGTTCGCCGGGACCGGGTTCTACTACTTCTCATTGCCCTGCGGTGGCCGGGCAGAGTATGGATCCCAGATATAATATCCCTTCTCGACGGGCCTCCTCTGGAGCTCCCCGTCAGGAGGGACCTTCTTTCCCAAGCAGGGGGTTTGATATTTCACCACCAACTAGAACTGTGGAAACTGTGGGCTTGGCTTCTGAGGGGGCCCAGCTCATAGACTCAGGTCTCTCAACCGAGGTTGTTGAGACCATTCTACACTCCAGAGCCCCTTCCTTCTTTTCAGAATGTGGACGGGGAAAGGCCCAACTTGCTTTGCCCAGTGCGGGCATTAGATGCTTATGTCCACAGAGCTGCCCTGTGGCATAAAGATGAACAGTTGTTTGTATGTTTTGGACCTCTAACAAAGGGTCCCCTGCATCTAAGCAACAGATGAGCAAGTGGGTGGTCGAGGCCATCTCACTTGCTTATGAGTTGGCCAGTCAACCTTCTCCTATGGCTGTCCGGTCCCACTCGACCAGGAGTATGGCGACTTCGAAGGCTCTTATATCAGGAGTTGCTCTCCAAGAGGTTTGTGATGCGGCAGGCTGGTCCTCACCGCACACATTCGTCAGATTTTATTCTTTGGACCAGCACTCTACCCCAGGTTCCCAAGTGCTCTCATCCCAGTGCTGCTCTTTAGATTTCACACAGGACAGGCACTCGTTGCCTGTGGTGATGTTGTATTGACATTGCCTATGGTGATGTTGTATTGACGTTCCCAAAGCGTCAGTTTCAATGCAACGTTCATTCCCTCTTCAGGGAACCGAGGTTACAGTTGTAACCAAACGTTTTTCTTCAAAAAGTGGAACTTTCATATATTTTAGATTCATTACATATGAAATGTTTTTTGTTATAATTTTGATGATTAAAGTCACCACACTCAGACATCTTCAGGAAAAGGGCTACCAAGCCACTTCTGAAACAGAAACATCGTCAGAAGCATATTACCTGTGGCTACGTTGAAAAATAACTGGACTGTTGCTCAATGGTCCAAAGTCCTCTTTTCAGATGAAAGTACATTTAGCATTTCATTTGGAAATCAAGGTCCCAGAGTCTGGAGGAAGATTGGAGAGACACATAATCCATGTTGCTTGAAGTCCAGTGTGAAGTTTCCACAGTCAGTGATGATTTGGGCTGCCATGTCATCTGCTGGTGTTGGTCCACTGTGTTTTCTGAAGTCCACAGTCAACGCAGCCATCTACCAGGACATTTTAGAGCACTTCATGCTTCCTTCTGCTGACAAGCTTTATGGAGATGCTGATTTAATTTTTCAGCAGGACTTGGGACCTACCCACACTGCCAAAGGTACCAAAAATGGTGGTTTCATGGTGTTACTGTGCTTGATTGACCAGCAAACTCGCCTGACCTGAACCCCATAAAGAATCTGTGGAGTATTGTCAAGAGGAGGATGAGAGACACCAGATCCAACAATGCAGATGACCTGAAGGCCGCTATCAAAGCAACCTGGGCTTCATTACACTTGAGAAGTGCCATAGGCTGATCGCCTCCATGCCACGCCGCATTGATGCAGTAATTCATGCAAAAGGAGGCCCAACCAAGTATTGAGTACATATACAGTAAATTAACATACTTTTCAGAAGCCTGACATTTCTGTTTAAAATATCATTTTTGATTGATCTTATGTAAGATCTGGTCTGATGAGTCTTGATTTCTGCTGCGACATTCAGATGGTAGGGTCAGAATTTGGTGTAAAGAACATAAAAGCATGGATCCATCCTGCCTTGTCTCAACGGTTCAGGCCGCTGGTGGTGGTGTAATGGTGTGGGGGATATTTTCTTGGCACACTTTAGTACCAATTGAACATTTAAACACCACAGCCTACCTAAGTATTGTTGCTGACCATGTCCATCCCTTTATGACTACAGTGTACCTATCTTCTGATGCTACCTCCAGCAGGATAATGCACCATGTCACAAAGCTCAAATCATCTCAGACTGGTTTCTTGAACATGACAATGAGTTTACTTTACTCAAATGGCCTCCACAGTCCCCATATCTCAATCCAATAGAGCACCTTTGGGATGTGGTGGAACGGGAGATTCTCATCATGGATGTGCAGACGACAAATCTGCAGCAACTGCGTGATGCTATCATGTTAATATAGACCAAAATATCTGAGGAATGTTTCCAACACCTTGTTGAATCTATGCCACGAAGAATTAAGGCAGTTCTGAAGGCAAAAGGGGTCCAAGACGGTACTAGCAAGGTGCATCTAATAAAGTGGCCAGTGAGTGTATATATATATATATATATATATATATATATATATAAACAATAGAAGTCTATACAATTTAGATGGCAAGTGTGTGTCAGTCATCATCAGTTTATGGTTGTGTATCTCCTAAACAACAGTGAGATGAAATAGTGAAGAATTAAATACTTTTACTGAGGTTTTCCTGATGTTTGTACTTCAGCTTCACATTCATTGAACAGCTCTTGACTGGGTCTTTGACTCGTTTGCATCCTTTTTCAAAATTTTCCAAGGAAACATCTTGGTTAATTATTTTTAGTAAATGATTAATGAATACTGATATTATTCCCATACTCATTTCCACTGTTTATCTCCAGCGTTGTGTAACATTTGAATTTATTCCATTTTAATTTACATATTATTATGTTTTGGGTTTTTTACACAGCTGATAGTCATGAACGTCCCAGTGTCTCTCAGGGATGAATGATCAGATACGGGACTGAATTTGAATGTGTGCCATTGATATTCAAGGACAAACACAAAGAAACAATCCAACCAGGAGCGCTTTTCATGTAAAATGCAAAATCAGCAGAATCATAGTTTTTCTCTCTTGTATTTTGTCTTTTTTATTATTGTTGATTGATTCTGGTTAAAAATCTGGTTGGAAACAAGGCTATTAAAACTAAAATAATAATTAAAACAAAAACTTTTTTGCTTCATTTGCAAGCATCTGAAATAAAATTAACTCAAATAAAGTGTGTATGTATATAACAATGATAAAAAGTGTGTATATAATCAAACTGCAGCCAAATAATTATATTGTAAACACATTTGTGGTGCACACAGTTTGAACTGAATGGATGCACATATTATCTGCTATGTTGCCACTTTGTTTGCTATGTTACCATGGTAATATTCAGATTTGGTTGCAGTATGCCAGATATGGAAATATGAGACAGTAATTCATACACAGTTTACTGCCTTTTATGGTCCGATTATTCCAATGATTTACATCTGATGATGTCACACCACAAACAATGCTGTTCTTCAGTTGTATTTTCTTTTGTTTTCCAGTAAAACATTCTTAAATCAAGATATATTTACTGGAGATGCAAATGACGCAAGATATTGTCATTTTATTAGTCTTGTGTTCTGCTAAATAAATCATAATGAATTGAGTTTATGATTAAAACAACAACAAAATACATTTGTGTTTGTTCTTGTTTTCAATATAAACTCACTTAAACGAATAGTTCACCCTCAAGATTAGAACGAGTTTGTTTTTCATCAGATTTGTTTCTTCATCACTCTCTCAGCAATGGATGCTCTGCTGTGAATGGGTGCCGTCAGAATGAGAGTCTGATAAAAACATCACAATAATCCACAGCACTCCAATCCATCAGCTAACATCTGGAGAAGAAACAAATCCATGAAGACGTTTTTAACTTCAAACCCTTGCTTCCCGGATAAATTATAGTCTGCAAGTTTCAAAATCGTCACAGGAGGAAGTGTTATTATGGGTTATGTACTCATATTTTTGTCTTGTTGGAAAACAAGATGAATATACTGATGAGTGTACATTAGTGCATGTGTAGTATATATTCTGCATGTGAGTTTGAGTCCGTGTGTTGTTGTGTTTAGTGAGCAGAATAAACACATGACGCTGATATAAATGATAAATGAGCACTGAGCTCTGGTTCGGTCTAGCGTGAGATAGTGTTTCAAATGTGTCTGTCCTGATCTCAGATATGAGGAAGGGTTTTCTGTTAAAGACAGACGAGTCAGTCAGTCAGTTTAGGGAATTACTCTTCATCTGTTGCCCCTCTCATGTGTGGGGTTCCTCAGGGCTCAGTCTTGGGACCGGTTTTGTTCTCCTTTATATCCTCTCTTTAGGATCCATTTTTTAAAACATGGCACTGACTGCATGGGGTCATTTCATGGGAAACCTTGGTCTTATTTTTGACTCTAAGCTCAAATTTGATTAACAAATCAATGCCATTGTAAATGTGTTTTTTTTTTTTTTAATCTATCAACTATATCTAAGTTGAAGTCTATTCTTTCTGTTGATGATTTGGAGAAAGTTGTGCATGTCTTTGTGTCATCTCGTTTGGATTATTGTAATGCATTGTGTCTGTGTGTGAGTCAGGTCTCTCTCTCTCTCTCTCGTCTGCAGCTCGTTCAGAACTCAGCGGCTAGGCTTTTAACGGGTACCAAGAATAGAGAGCATATTACTTCTGCGCTTCTCAAATTACACTGGCTTCTTGTACAATACAAGATTTATTATAAAATGCTATTATATGTTTTTGAAGCTTTGCATGGTTCAGCACCAGAGTATATTTCTGATTTAATCAGTCTGCATCAGTCCAATAGGTCTTTGTGTTCTATTGATTGATTATTTGCGGCCCAGTGAAACACACCAAATTGAGAAAATGATGGAATTAGAGTGGCAAATGACCCGCTCTCATCATCTGATCGTGGTTTTCCATTAGTGCTCCTGGATCTTAGCGCTGCGTTCGACACTATCGCCAACAACATTCTTTTGAATTTACTAGAAAACTTTGTTGGTATTAGTGGAAGTGCACTAGCATGGTTCAAATCATAATTATCTGACCGCCATCAATTCGTAGCAGTGAATGAAGAGGTATTATATCGATCACAAGTGCAGTATGGAGTACCTCAAGGCTCAGTACTTGGGCCGTTACTTTTCATGCTATACATGTTATCCTTGGTAAATATCATCAGGATATACGAGGTTAGCTTTCACTGTTATGATGATGATACTGAGCTCTATATTTCTTCATGGCCCAGTGAAACACACCAAATTGAGAAACTTATGGAATGCATAGTCGATATAAAACACTGAATGACAAGTAATTTCTTGCTGCTAAATTCTGAAAAAACAGAGGTGGTAATTATCAGACCTAAACCACCACAAGAAATAACCTAGAACACTGTCTAACACTTGATGGCTGCTCTCTCGATTCTTCATCATCAGTCAGGAACCTAGGTGTGCTATTTGATAGCAATCTCTCCTTTGACAGACACGTTTCTAGCATTTGTAAATCTGCATTTTTTCATCTTAAAAATATCTAAACTGAGACCTATGCTCTCAATGTCAAATGCAGAAATTCTAATTAATATGTTTATGACCTCAATGTTAGATTATTATAATGCTTTATTGGGTGGTTTTTCTGCAAGCTTAATAAACAAACTACAGATGGTTAAAAATACAGCAGCTGAGTTTTTACTAGAACCAGGATGTATGACCATATTAGCCCGGTTCTGTCAACACTACACTTGTCACAGTGTCTAGTTGTTGTGCCCTAGACTGTCCACTTGAGGGCATTCTTTTGGACTTTGTTTATGTTTTATCTGGACTGCACTTCCTATAGTTCCCCTCACTCTGCTCTCATTATACCCTGCATAATCATTGTTTCATTAGTTTTCAGCTGTGTCTTGTTAGTTTGATTATCCTGTTGGTGTATATATATGTTGTGTGGTTTGTGTCTTTGGTTGCTGAAGTCTTCCTTTCTGTTACATGTTTCCGTGCACCGGGTTAGCTTGTGTTTTTGCCTTGTTTTTTCCCTGTTTTTGGATCTTTGTTGGAGACTCAATAGACTGCACTTGAATCTTCATTGTTTCCCTGGGTGATCTGTGACAGCACTGGTTCCCTATTAAACTTTGCATAGATTTAAAAATCTTGTTAATTCCATATAAAGCTTTGAATTGTTTAGCTCCTCAGTACTTGTGCGAGCTCTTATCGCATTATAGTCCTCCACGTCGACTGCATTCTCAAAACTCTGGCCATTTGGTAATACCTAGAATATCAAAAAAAACTACGAGCAGCATATCCTTTTTCTATTTAGTGCCCAAACTCTGGAACATTCTACCTAACACTGTTCGGGAGGCAGACACGCCTATCTCCTTAACCTGGCGTACACATAACAAACTAATACGCTTCTAATATTCAAATCCGTTAAAGGATTGTTAGTCTGCATTAATTAGGTCAACCGGAACCGGGAACACTTCCCATAAAACACAATGTACTTGTTACATCGTAAGAAGAATGGCATCTACGCTAATATTAGTCTGTTTCTTTCTTATTCCGAGGTCACCGTAGCCACCAGATCCAGTCCGTATCCAGCCCAGATGATCACTGCAGTCACCAGATCCAGTCCGTATCCAGATCAGATGATCACTGCAGTCACCAGATCCAGTCCGTATCCAGATCAGATGATCACCGCAGTCACCAGATCCAGTCCGTATCCAGATCAGATGATCACTGCAGTCACCAGATCCAGTCCGTATCCAGATCAGATGATCACCGCAGTCACCAGATCCAGTCCGTATCCAGATCAGATGATCACCGCAGTCACCAGATCCAGTCCGTATCCAGATCAGATGATCACTGCAGTCACCAGATCCAGTCCGTATCCAGATCAGATGATCACCGCAGTCACCAGATCCAGTCCGTATCCAGATCAGATGATCACCGCAGTCACCAGATCCAGTCCGTATCCAGATCAGATGATCACTGCGGTCATCAGATCCAGTCCGTATCCAGATCAGATGATCACCGCGGTCACCAGATCCAGTCCGTATCCAGATCAGATGATCACCGCAGTCACCAGATCCAGTCCGTATCCAGATCAGATGATCACTGCAGTCACCAGATCCAGTCCGTATCCAGATCAGATCATCACCGCAGTCACCAGATCCAGTCCGTATCCAGATCAGATGATCACCGCAGTCACCAGATCCAGTCCGTATCCAGATCAGATGATCACTGCAGTCACCAGATCCAGTCCGTATCCAGATCCGATGATCACCGCAGTCACCAGATCCAGTCCGTATCCAGATCAGATGATCACCGCAGTCACCAGATCCAGTCCGTATCCAGATCAGATGATCACTGCAGTCACCAGATCCAGTCCGTATCCAGATCCGATGGTGGATCAGCACCCAGAGACGACCTCTACGGCTCTGAATGTCAGTGGAGTCCAGGGCACCTAGATGAGCCCCAGAGACAGATCTCCAGTGAGGACCTCGTCACCTAGACTGCCATCAGGAAAAGACCACTGGAACCAGTGGAGCCCTTACAATCTGACTTTGATGCAGTTGGAACAAACTACTGGTTCGTCTGGCCGGAGGGGAACTGCCATCCAACTGCCATCTCTTCCTGAACTGTCTCTTCCAGCACTTGAGAGAGGTTTTCCAGCGTTCGAGAGCAGCAAACCTGAAGCTAAAACCAGCTAAATGCTCTTTTGCTGAACCACAAGTGACATTTCTGGGCCATGTGGTTTCATCTGCGGGTCTTCATCCAGATGGAAAAAATATTCAGAAGGTCAAGGATTGGCCAACTCCAGGAAGTCCTACAAAAATTCGAGCCTTCTCAGGTTTGTGTTCATATTACAGGCGTTTCATTCACTGCTTTGCTCAAATTTCAGAGCCACTGCATGCTCTAACTCAGAAAGGGAAGTTATTTGTTTGGACTGAGACAGAACAGGAAGCTTTTAATTCACTGCGACATGCACTTACAAATGCTCCAATTCTTTCTTACCCAGATTTTTCAAAAGAGTTTTTACCAAGGTTTTTTTCTCCGTTCTGTCACCGATATCACCGACTTTATTGCACAGATACTATTTAAACTGAACTGAGCTGGATGATGACATCACTCAATTCTATAATAAATGCCTTTAACTGAAAAAATGTAAAATTAATCTTGTAATTATACATTAGTGATACACTATTTTACTATTTTGATACTGAGCAGTTGCTTTGACAAAATTTGTATTGTTAAAAGCGCTATATAAATAAAGCTGACTTGACTTGACTATGGTGGCTGGCAGGTGCAGACTGGCCATTGTGATCACCGGGACTTTTCCCGGTAGACTGGCGTCTGATTTGGCCCGCTGCCCTGTTTTCATTTTGTTTTTTTTTGCCTTCCCCATGTGCCAAAGTGATCATTTCCGATTGTGGCATTCCCTAATAAATCAACAATAAATCATAAATGTATGATTAATCCGCCATCAAATGGTTTTGAACAGAGTCGATGCTCGGGACTGGACAAAGAAACGTAAATGTATGCGAGATTACTAACCTGTTCAGGGCTTCAAGTGCAGGTCAGTTTCATCTGTAATACGCTACTGTAATTTTGTCTTTATTAACCTAGTTGATAATTAAATTGCTAGCACCTGTTAGGCTATCAGTTGCACCCCATTATTATCATCAGTCAGATTACTCTGCTAAAGGACATCATGATTAATTGGAAAGTTACTTTAATACATTTAGCAGGCAGATATTCATATACATTTATTGTATAGAAAGGGAGTGATCAAACAGCAACACAAAAATATCAGTCAGCCCAAAAATACAAGAGTGTTTTCAGTATTATGATTTTCAATGCACAAATTTTGGCATTTAGGCAATTTAGTAAATGTGTTAATATTTTTTTTGTATGAATTATAGGTTAGTTAAATCTTGCGTAGCCTGTTTAAGTCATTTTTAGAGAAATGACATTATATGCAAACAAATTGCAATGAGGTGGTTGTTTTGCATCAAGGTGAACACAGTTCTGTTAAGAACAGTAGACCTGCTGGTGAAGAAGTGACAGGTACAAGAAAGAAGGGAGTGACAGAGATATTGGAGAAAATGAAGAAAATGAAAAGGGAAATGAAGGTGCAGTTCAAAAGAGAACCTTTAATTATTTTCCACGGCCCAGACTAAAGACTTCAAATAGGCTAATAGGGTTGTCCATGTTTCAGAATTTGTTGTGAGGTTTATGGGATGGCCTGGATGAGTGTGAGATTTCCAGGCCTGAAATGTTGTGCCAGTCCGCCCCCTGGTGTCTGGTGTCTCTATTTTCACGTTCCATATGTAACAGTGTTGTGTGTGTCTGCGTTGTGTTGAAGTCACACCAATTCGCACTTTGATGAATTATTTTATTCTGTTGACAACATAGAACAGCGGTGATCAGATTCAGGAATCACCCTTGTGCATATTTGCAGCCATTCACTCTCTCGGCTGGCGCGAATCTAAAAATGACTCTCGTTTACATAAACTACACAATAAACAGTTATAAATCAACAAATTTGAAACACATGGTCTGTACCTGTTGACAACATAGAACAGCGGTGATCAGATTCAGGAATCACCCTTGTGCATATTCTATAATGGAGGTGAACATTAAACTTGATATTACAATACATATAACAGTGGCACAAACCCAAATCATATAACGTACTTCTAAACACAAGTATAACTCAGTATTAACCCATAAAATGGTAATACATTTCATACAATATATTTAACTCATGGAGCACTCACTCACTGCAGCCATTCACTCTCTCGGCTGGCGCGAATCTAAATGACCCTACCGGAACCAGTTCATCACACTACCAGATCTGGGCGGAGAATGTGATTAAAGGGGCCATACATGAAAATAAATGTAGCAAGTGGAAGCACATATTTGACCCGTTACACTCCCCCCTGCTGAATTCCACTTGCTTCAGCACAAAATAGCACCAAAATAATGACAACAAAATTACATCAGGTACATAACCTCAAGAACCATATACATTAATAAGAGAAAGAAAAAAAAAAACGTAGAAAGTGTTCAAAATTTCTTGAAATTGTCAGTTCAATTCAGTGTAGACACTATTCCCCACAGGAATTAAAGTGAAAAGAGGGGTGGCCAATCCCCTAGACACTCGTAGACAAACATGCCCGTTACATGTTAGATAAACAATGACAATTCAGACATTTGGACACAAGTTGCTCAGCAGCAAGACTTCAATCCAGTCTCAAATTAATATATCACAATACTATCCAAAGTACTTCAAAATAAACATTACAGTTACATTTGCATCAACCAATACAGCAAAACGTATACCAGAAAGAAAAGACGAGAAGAAAAAAATTAAAAAAATAAAAGATGAGTTACCATATAAAACACAAGCAACATGTTTACCCCAGAACTTTTTGCTGGTTCATTATCTCAATGAATCTCGTCACTGGTTTAAACAATCTACCAGCTCTGGATCTCACACGACTTAGTGAACTTCCAGCAGGAAAGTTACGAACATTGATATTAGACACTGAATTGTCTTCTTCAAAACGACCACCAATAGGCATTGAGACACTCAAAGAAACAGGAGCAGATTCATCAACTTGTTCTTCAGCGGATTCAGGTACACTCCTGTCCATACTCTTAACATCCTCACAATCCTCTGGTCCCAGCTGGGTAGTGTTAGAGCTGTCAATCACATTATGGTCTGATTCATTAGCCTGAGTCGCATCCACAGCCTGTGTTGGTTCAAGAACATCCGTAGCTTCCTCCACATCGTCCAAGTCTGCATCATCAGAAGGTAGCTGTGACACCCACTCTCGTGTCCTGTAATTGGTAGCATCCACAGACACAGCAGCAACCACAGAATCAACACTCTCTGAGCCACTCAGGTGGCTTTCGGGCAGCTCTCCTTCCACGTAATCATCAGGAAGTGGAAGAAAGTTAACTGGCATTATAAGGTTACGATGTACAGTCTTCACAAAACCAGTACCACTGTGCTGAATTCTGTAGGTATGACTGTCTGTGTTAAGTCCAACAACAGTGTACACCGTATCCTCCCAAAGGTCAGCAAGCTTCCGTTTTCCACGTGCTCCCTTGTTGGCAAGCAAAACTCTATCACCAACATCAATTGGTCCTCCCTTGACTCTCCTATTGTACAAGTCAGCATGTCTCTTAAGCTGTTTCTTGGCAGATGCCTGTGCGACGCACATTGCCTCCTTCATATCTCTCCGAAGAGCCTGGACATAATTGTCATAGTTCACAACATCAGGATCGTCTAGAACAGTTCCAAAGACCAGGTCAATGGGCAGTCGTGGAATCCTCCCAAACATCAACAGGAAAGGAGCATACCCCGTGGTTTCGTGGATGGTGCAATTATACGCAAAAGTCAGAGATTTGAGTACTTGCGGCCATTTGTGCTTGGTCTTTGCCGGCAGAGCACGTATCATATTGCCCAGTGTCCTGTTCAGCCTCTCACAAGCTCCATTCCCCATTGGATGATATGGAGTTGTCCTCGATTTTTGGACTCCAGCGATATTCAACAGCTCAGCGATCAGAGCACTCTCAAAGTTGGCTCCTCTATCAGAGTGGATACGGCCTGGGAAGCCATAAACACAGAAGTAGTTATGCCACAGTTGATGTGCCACTGCTTTGGCAGACTGATTTGGACACAAAAAGGCATTGGCCATTTTTGTGAAGTGATCTGTTACAACAAGAACATCCAGGGACCGGTTGGCAGAATCCTCCGCTGACCAAAAGTCTATGCAGACGAGTTCAAGGGGCTCTGTCGTAATGATGTTCTCCAACGGTGCACGACCCTCCGGTTCTGGTGTCTTGCTGATCACACATCGACGACAGCACTTCACATACTCCCTCACATCCTTCTCTAGGCCAAGCCAAAAGAACCTTTGCCGAGCAAGATACAGAGTCCGCTGTTGACCTTGGTGTCCTGCTTGATCGTGAATGCCTTTCAACACCATGGTTTTCACTGCGTCAGGCACGACATACAGGTAGGTTTTTTTCTTGGTGACACTATTCTTTGAAACCCTGTGCAACACACCATTCTTCATCAGCAATTGCTCCCAGTGTTTCATAAATTTCAAGACAGCTGTCGGCTCATTCATTCGTTCAAGGTTCTCAAGGTTCTTTATTATTTGTCACATACACAATCATACAGGGTATAATAGGTAGTGAAATGTTAGTCAGGACAGGTCCGCTCAATGGAAAGTGCAAGAAAGAAAAAATAAAACATGATAATAAAATAAAAATAACATAAAAGCAATAAAAACTATGAAACAAAAACACGAGAGAGTATATATATATACAAATATGGTGAGAATGAAGTAAGAACAAATAATGAAATAAAATAAAATAAGGGGTAAGATGTGCAATGAGATAAAGTGTGCAGTGCATGAGAATGTGCAAATGGGTTGTACCGGGGATGTACACATAGCAGCAGTGTGGATGATGGGGAATAATGGTTGTGATTACAGTTTATTAAATTGAGCTGGATTAATTAAACGTTCCCTCCTATTTGGCCTCTGTCCTCTCTCGACAAAGTAAATCACCCTCTTTACAACATTATCCTCCTGTTGTCTCTTCATTAGATACTCATGGGACAGCACATCAACAACGTCTTGTGATTCAGATGGCATTATTGCTTGTGGAAGGTGAGGCAGCAACAAGGCGTGTGACTTGGAGTTATCACAATGCCTACATGAGTGCAGAACAGCCTCCACTTCCTGCTTTGACATTATTGTACCAGGTAAGGTATTTAAACTTTAGCTGTATGACAGGTAACAGCCACTCCTCCAGTATGGTAAGACAGGAAAGTAAGGGGGAAGTCGAAAGACTGTCAAGGGGGTGAGTAGTCCAACGAAAGACATCCTGGACACAGCCTGTGCGCACAGCTGCAGCTTCTGCCAGCAATTTATCATAAGGAACTCTCGTCAGACGATGAAGTACACTTGGGTGCACAAAGGGCTCTCGGCTCAGAGCGTCAGCAACTATGTTTTTTGGACCAGGAATGTACTTAATATCAAACTGGTATGGTGCTAGTTTAGCAACCCATCTGTGTTCACAAGCATCCAATTTTGCTTTGGACAGAATATATGTTAATGGGTTGTTGTCTGTCCAAACAGTAAATTTCTGACCCCTGAGCCAGTGATGGAATTTGTCACAAATGGCCCATTTCATGGCAAAAAATTCTAACCTATGCGCAGGATATCTCGACTGTGCATAGGTAAGCGACTTGCTCGCAAAGGCAATTGGCCTGGCCGTCGTCCCATTGCTAGGAACCTGTGACAATACAGCTCCAAGCCCATTACAAGAAGCATCCACTGAGAGTAGAAAGGGCTCATTGAAATTTGGATGAGCCAACAAGACTTGATCAAGCAAAGCCTGCCTTAATTTGTGAAACGCTTGACTGCATTCCTCAGTCCAATCCGAAGCAGACAACTCTCTCTGACACATTCGACGCTTCCATTTTCCACGAGGAGCCTTTCTTCCAGCTGTTAGACTGAACAATGGTTTGGCTATGGCCGAACAGTCTTCAATAAACTGCTGGTAAAATACAACCATACCCAGAAAAGACCTTATTTTCCGCTGGCAGGGGACATTGGTACCTTCAACCATGAGATCATCCTCAGTGACAGAAGCAATGGCTGTGACTTTTTCTGTATCGGTAGCAATACCATCCGCACTGATGATGTGGCCTAAAAATTTTACTGAACTCCGCAAAAGGTGACATTTCTTTGGAGCAAGCTTGAGAGTCTTCAAACGCTTAAACACCATTTCCAGGCGCTCTAACGCCAGCTCTTCGGTGGGTGCAAATACCAGGACATCATCCAGATAACATAAAAGGCTGTTGAAATTCTGATCCCCGAATATAGTCAACATCATCCGCATGAAAGTGGCCGGACTGTTACACAGGCCCTGCGGTAAACGATTATATTCGTATAACCCAAAAGGCGATGTAAATGCTGTGTATTTCCGGTCATCTTCATGAACTTCTACATTATAGTAGCCAGAGGCTACTATATCAAAGACTCCAGCCACCCGTCCCACAGTCTGCTCTCTCTGCTGCCCTCAGGGCGACGTTTCCGCAGCATCCGATCCCGCACTAGCCGACTGAGGGACAGCTTTTTCCCTCAGGCTATCAGGCTAATGAACAGTCACAAATAACTCACCTACATCACACTCCCACTCACACAACATGCCATGCACTGCACTTTAACACCGTTCAACTGGACTACACGCACACACTGCACTAACACAACCTATCTGCTATCACTGGACACCATACAATGCACATCCACGACACTGCATATGCATAATCTGTTGCACCTTTGCACATCTATCTGCTGCTCAACCAATCTGCTGTTAATTTATAATCTGTTGCACCTCACATTATTACTATGTATAGACTACATTATGTATAGATACTGTACATAATGTAGATGTGCCCATACGGTGTATAATGTGTCGTTGATAATTGAGTATGTCTCTATAGTACACTAAGTGTACTGAGTATATGTATGTGTATTTTGCACATTGTCTTCTGTACAGTCTGTAAATATGTACTGTCCATATGTAAATTGCTGTTGTTTTTTGCACTGTCTGTCCATATGTAAATTGCTGTTGTTTTTTTTGCACTGTCTGTCCATATGTAAATTGCTGTTGTTTTTTTTGCACTGTCTGTCCATATGTAAATTGCTGTTGTTTTTTTTTGCACTGTCTGGAGCACTGTAAATGCTCCAGTGCAGTTTTTTTGCACTGTCTGTCCATATGTAAATTGTTTGTTGTTTTTTTGCACTGTCTGTCCATAGGTAAATTGTTTGTTGTTTTTTTGCACTGTCTGTCCATAGGTAAATTGTCTGTTGTTTTTTTGCACTGTCTGGAGCACGCTCATAAGAATTTCACTCACCAAGGCACTTGTGCTGTGGTGATGTGACAATAAAAGTGATTTGATTTTGAGGTGAGGTCCATGGTTGAAAAATAGGCATTTCCACCCAACGCAGCAAGAGCGTCTGCTTGATGGGGAAGTGGATGTGCGTCTTTGATCGTGCGAGCATTAATCCAACGAAAGTCTGTGCATATTCTCAAATCTCCTGACTTTTTCCAGACTAGAACAAGAGGTGATGCAAACTCGCTACTAGACTTTCGTATGATCTCACGTTCTTCCATCTCATTCAAAGCTTGCCGAAGTTTGTCATATTGAGTCGGAGCAAGGCGTCGATACGGCAACCGAAAGGGCTTGTCGTCACTCAGACGGATACGATGAACAAAGCCTGTTGCCTTTCCACAGTCCAACTTGTGTCTGGAAAAGATAGAATGATACTGAGAGACAAGCTGCACCAGTTTGGCTTTGCATTCTGCAGACACATCACAAGACTCCACATCCAAGTCAGCTAAGCCCAAGCCGTGTAAGACTGCCGTGTCATCAGCAGAACAGGAGTTGTTAGGTCCAGATTTGACTGGTAAACTCAGAACATCTGTTACACTCATCTCATCCTGTCGGGCAGTTAAAACATCAGCTGTTCTCTGAACTTTTAGATCTAAATCAAATGAGGAACCATCAGAAAACTCAGAGCAGTCAAAATCCTGCAAGGCCATGCAAGGAAAAGCATCAGCAAGCGTAGAATTCCTCCTCAAAGTCACTGCTTTCTCTGAAGGGTTTATCACTTTAAGCGGAACCCATCCATCTTCACGTATCAAAGCTACCGTTTTTCCAACCAGCACTGTCCTTGGCCTTGATTTTACTCTACTGGGCTCCAAAATGACAGCGCTGCCAGCTGAGAGGTCATGAGTGCTTTGCAGTTTGCCCCAAACTAAGTTTTCAGTCATGGGTTCGAGTGACACTGCCTTTTTGATCTTTACTGTTCCCACTAAGTCAGGGACAGTGCCATTTTTCCACTTCTCAACATTGGCTAGTAGATCAAGTAACTTGTTTTTCTCATCGATATCACACTCTCGTTCAGATGCACTTATTAGTAACTCTGAACTTCTCAGCTGAAGAATCAAATGTTTCAATAGGTTACTGCCAAGAATGAGATCATCACCCTGGCCTTTGACTACCAAAGTTGGAACAGTGACATGACAGCCATACACATTCAAATCCAGCTCGCACACCCCTAATGGGTTCGTTCTGGTGCCTCCACATCCAACCAAAACAACATCTGTTGGGGCAAGTGAAAGGTTTGACAACACACCAGTACTCAGCAATTTAGGTAAGATCTTGGAGCTCATGGTGCAAGCCATTGACCCAGTGTCAAGCATCGCTCTTGCCTCTACTTTTCCACCAATAATCACGGAGGTGTAGAAGAGATCATCATATGGCTGAAGTTTCTGAGTATTTTGCAAGACAACTGTACATTGAGAACTATACTCTTCACATACGCTTTTATATACAGATTCCAGATCGTAATCCGACCATGATGGGGGGTCATCATTCGGCCATGCACTCACCCCCTCCACATGCAGGCCTAGTCGTTTCCCGAACGTGGAACAACATCTGTCTCAGGCATCACATTAGCAGTGCAGGCTTGAGCTTTAGGACACTCTGCACGTGCATGACCTGCTTTGTAACAAAGAAAACACAGATGATTTGCTCTGCAGTGAAAATGGGTGGTGTGGCCAACATCACCACAGACCTCACATGGTACAGTAGGCCTCACTCGGTTTCTCTGTGACTTGTACGCATGCCGCTCTGTACCAGCCTGGCGACTTGATTGCCCATGCTCCAAGACACGTTCCAACATTGCCAATATTCGTTCCATGGGTTCAACTGGTTCTTTAGGCTGAGTTTGACATGAATCAGGTTCAGGTTTAACAGTTTTGTTAACCTTTTTTTCAGGAGGCTGAACAGCAACTTCTTGTTGCAAAAGAGTAATGGCTGGGAGTGCTCTAGAAACAGAGCCACATCGTCTCTCTCTACCATACTCCTCCAAACGTGCATGAACATCTGCTGCTGTCCATTGCTCCACAGGCCTGCATTTAAATATAAGGGAAAGCTCAGGGTCAGGACAATGTCTGATAAACATTACAGTGAGCTCATGGGATAGATTGTCAATCTTCTTGTCCTGTCTCTTTAGACAGTCCTCAGCCATATCCATGGCCCTATTCAGCCTCAGCCAATAGTCAAAGGGATCTTCACCAGCGCGTGGAAGTGTGCCATAAAAATCCGCTAATGGCATGCTAGAAAAAGCGGTGTCACTGAAATGTTGTTTCAACAAATCAAAAATAGGGGTCGGGCCTTTGCACAAATCAATGGAAGGGTTACTTCGCAAGCCCACCCTCACAACTTCTCGAGCCCGCCCCAAAAGCCTGCTTATGACTTCATCAGCTTGTTCTTTGATTGGCGTCCCTATTTTGCGTAGATATGACAGCACTATGGCTTCCCACTCATGTATAGTGTACGGCTCAGCCCGATCACCCCTGAAACAAACAGGTTCCTTGATTTCAGATTTTAGAACTCTGCTCAAAATGGATGATTCTGCACTACTTGAACTGCACACTTTAGACTCTAAACAGGAAGCAATGCTCTCCCCAATAGAGCGTCCCATTCGTTCTACCATCCCCACTATTAATTCCATCGACTCATCCCCTCTCAAACTGGGTTGTTTCAGTCCACTTTCACCGAACTGGGGTGGTGGAGGACTTGAATTATCATTTATCTCTTGTACAGCCTCTAAGACAGACATTGGAGTAGAAGTGACAGGAGTATAGTCACGTCTGCCTCCACCAACTGATGGCATAGGAGAAAACATGAATAGACCTCTACCTCTTCCAAAGCTGTTGTCTGGATCCATGTCCTATATTGACAGCAGAAATGATAAGCAAAAAAATAAATAAAAATAATAATAATAAAATAATAAACCTTGAAATAAAATATGTAATTGTTGTTTCAAAACTTCAGAAAAGCACTTTCAGAAAAAAATAAAAATAAATTATTTCTCAAAAGATATACTCATTTCTGTGTTCAAAGTCCAGAAAAAAAAACGAAATTGCTTATTTTCAGTCTCTCCAATAATACTTTTCAATAAACTCAATGTCTATTGTTTACTCAAATAAACAAACTTAAAAAAAAAAAATCCTTCAAAGTTCAACGGCTATTATTTTAAAATAAGCCAATGTTGCTTTCAAATGGATACCACAATACCAGAGCTTTGTTCCTTTCAGCAGTGAAACGTGTTCCTTTACTCCTCCTTGTGGACAAAAACGGTATTGCACCAAACAGCTCCGGCGCGAAAACTCTCTTCACCCACGGTACGAATTCCTCCGGAAATCTCCGATCAGTCGGTTCACCACGCTGCTTCCAGAGTCACGATCACGGCACCATTGTAACAGTGTTGTGTGTGTCTGCGTTGTGTTGAAGTCACACCAATTCGCACTTTGATGAATTATTTTATTCTGTTGACAACATAGAACAGCGGTGATCAGATTCAGGAATCACCCTTGTGCATATTTGCAGCCATTCACTCTCTCGGCTGGCGCGAATCTAAAAATGACTCTCGTTTACATAAACTACACAATAAACAGTTATAAATCAACAAATTTGAAACACATGGTCTGTACCTGTTGACAACATAGAACAGCGGTGATCAGATTCAGGAATCACCCTTGTGCATATTCTATAATGGAGGTGAACATTAAACTTGATATTACAATACATATAACAGTGGCACAAACCCAAATCATATAACGTACTTCTAAACACAAGTATAACTCAGTATTAACCCATAAAATGGTAATACATTTCATACAATATATTTAACTCATGGAGCACTCACTCACTGCAGCCATTCACTCTCTCGGCTGGCGCGAATCTAAATGACCCTACCGGAACCAGTTCATCACACTACCAGATCTGGGCGGAGAATGTGATTAAAGGGGCCATACATGAAAATAAATGTAGCAAGTGGAAGCACATATTTGACCCGTTACACATACAACAGAATCAGCAATAACTAGAGCACTTTCATCAGGTTTCTCAGTGGGTGTGTCACTGAGTGTGGAGAACCTGTTTGATGTTCTGATCGGAACGGCAGAGCGGTGTTTTTATCCGTGACTAGGCCGCCTCACATATAGATAAAAAGTAATTTTTTTAAAGATTACACTGCATAAGTATTCATACCCTTATCTGGGACACTTAAAATTTATCTCAGGAGCATTAATTTTGCTTGTAAATGTCACCACACTTTGAGTGAAGTTAACTTGCAGCAAATTCAATTGAATTTGTAGAAACCTACAGAAGGACAAACATCACTGCAACACTCCACCGATCTGGGCTTTATGGCGGTGTGGCCAAACTCAATCCTCTCCTCAGTGTAGACACATGAAAACACACTTGGAATTTGATACACATCAGAATCTGAGTATTTTGTCTGATTAAACTGTGTTTTTAAAACTAATACAATATGTTAACTGAAATAAAATAAAATTAAGCATTATTATTTTAGCTAGTTTCCAAGGCAACATTTCTAATTTCTGTTTAATTTAACATATTGTACTAAAATAAGTAAATAAATTAAAATAATGAATAATATTATATAAAAAATATATAAATGTATGGTAGCAGAAATATTTCAGTTCCAAACAAATGTTTCTGATGTATTTATTTAAAATATATTACACTTGTTTCGAAATTATTTTATGTATAATTCAAAAACAGTTTCTAGTGTTCTTTAGTGTTTCTGAGTTCTGAGTTTTTGGTTTTTGTTGTTGTTGTTGCATCACTGAATATATTTGTAGATCCTGTAATTTGCTGTAACATTCTTTTACATTTTAACCTTCACCACTTCATTTACATGCTTCTGTTGATGTTCAAATATAGTGCAAATATTCCATTAAGTCACTCAATTAATATTTATTGTATTTATAAAAAATATTTACATTTGCCATTTTACCTTTACATGTATACATTGTAGATGATTTTATAGAAAGAAACATCACGCACACTTTGCCAAATTTATTCATAGTCTACAATACCAAGTGAGAGGAATAAAAAACACACAGTAATGAAGGAAATTAATGAGACACAGGTGAACAACATAATCAGTAACTATGGTGATAAATGAGAACAAACGTAGAAACCATAACAACCAAGGAATCCGAAAGGAAACAATGAGATGCAAACTTAAAGTCTATGAAAACAAAACTGAAAACAAAACTGAACGTGACACATACGTGACTCTGGAGCACAAAACCATCCATAAGCAGCACAGATATATTTGTAGCAATAGCCAACAATACATTGTATGGGTCAAAATTATACATTTTTATTTTATGCCAAAAAGGATATTAAGTAAATCATGTTCCATGAAAATATTTATTACATTTCCTACCATAAATATATCAAAACTTAATTTTTTGATTAGTAATATGCACTGGTAAGAACTTCATTTGGACAACTTTAAAGGCAATATTCTCAATATTTAGATTTTTGTGCACCCTCAGATTACATATTTTCAAATATCTCGGCCAAATATTGCCCTATCATAAAATGTAAAAAAAATAATAATAATCACATTTATAAGAGCATCTTGAATATTTTACATCACAGTCCCATTTAAGAAGGTTAAAGGTTATTTTAAAGGTTAAAATGCTGAAGTTATTTCATTTTTTCAAGTTTCATTGAAAACTGCATCATTTGCAGTAATTTTAGATGAAGTTCGCAGAACATAACAGTTATACAAAAGTAAATGTAAGTGCTACAGTAAGTACTAAATAATATGCATTAAACAAAAAACAGTAGTAAAGCAAACTGAAAGAAAACAGTAAGTGTTTGTATCCGTCACCTTAAACAATTTAAACATGATAGAAGCTCAAACAGACATGAAAATACATAAATGAAGATAATTCGAGTCCAATAACAGAAAACTACCTGATTGTAACATTAAAATATACATTTTCTGTGAAGCCGCTTTGAAACAGTGTGTATCGTGAAAAGAGATTTACAAATAAACTGGAATTGAATTAAATTGAATAATTTGAGTCCAAACGGCTTGATTTAATCTGTTATTTGACTCACACGCAGCGGGTAGTTTATTAAACATTTTTAGTCTATTACAGATTACATGACAACACTTTTATTTAGAAATAATCTATTAGATTTCAGATTTTAAGTAATGTATTCTGAGTACTTTTTGATTACTTTAGAATTTATTGAATAATTGACTGGCATTGTGTTAATATGTAATCCATAAGAAAGTAACAGGCATCTGATTATTGGCATTTTAAGATGAAATGTAATCTAATTACAAGTAGTGAATATTTGTAATCTGGATTACATGTAATCAGTTTCTCTCCAGCACTCACTTGACGCAGATGAAGTTGTTTCTATCATTTTCAGGAAGACTGATCCAGTGATTATCACGGGTCCGAATGGCTCCGGATCTGACCATCGTATCACAGTTGTCCAGTCCGGTGTCGTAATCAGAAGCCCACTGATCGTAGCAGATGGTGTGACCGTTGACCCAGAACCAGATCCCCAGTGTGCAGGAGTGACGCAGACCCAGCCACACGTGATTGGACGAGGCGCTCGAGGTCACATTCATCACCCGCCGCTGCATCTGCTCCGAATCCACCGACACCAGGTCCATGCTTATGTTTCTGCAGTATCTCAGAGCTTCAGTCCACGTCTTATTCTCTCGGATCAGAACCAGTTTATCTGCAACAAACAGAAAGTGAAGCATTTAAATACAGGAACTCAAATGAAGAGTGTTGAGTTAAAGCAGCAGGGTTTCCCAAACATGCTTCCTGAGTTTATCAATACCTAATAATTAATGAAACCGAATGAGAATTAATATATATATAAATGATGCTGCATAATAAATCTAAATAAATCTGAAATTGTGATTTAGCTCAGTGTGATTATCAAATCAAAGTCTGATGTATTGTGTATGTATTACACGTCAGCAGCTTTAACACTGAGTTTAATGTGTATTTGAGAATACAATGTGTGATAAGTTTACTTTATTTACCAATTTGCATAATTTCCAACTTTTTTAATGTCTACAGCTTTTCACTAATATTCACCAAAACAAACGCCTGAGGATTAAAAAGTTTGAAACTGAAGAATTTAAAACATCAATATCAGTATTTTAACTTGTAGTGTAGAATAAAATGATTTAACTGTACATGACAGTGGAATTAACAACAGTAATATCTGCTTTCATTTTTATAACTGGAGTTATATAATTTTATTTGTTCAGATTCATGTCTTGTGATCATTAACTGACATCAGAGAACCATGAATGTGTGAATGTTTTGTCAAATTATTGAAAGATTAATTTAAAGACTTGAAGAAATACTTTCACTGACAGAAACTCTGGGAATTTCTGGTTTAAAGGAATAGTGCAGTCGTACTGTAATAATGATGAGTTTCTGTAGTTTGACATGTAGATGTTCAGCAGATCAGATGATTGATGTACTCACCATCATAACACACAAAGGGATGCGGTTCTGAACAGAGCTCGTCTGTCCAGCGTCCTCCATTACTCATACCAGTCGATGTGCAGATGCTGTCTTGTTTAGCTGCGATACTGGGTTCACCAGACTTCCAGTGTGTGAATGTGAAGTTGCTATTATCAGACCAAGCCCAGAATCTGTACAGACCGATCCAGACTTGTTTAGGTGAAGGTAGGTTCTGGTTTATGATGGTCTGGGTCTGATTATTCTCACTCTCATTCCTCACACTGGCCAGATCTGTGTGTTTCTCTCTGCAGTATTTCTGAGCATCAGTGAACTTCTTTAGCTCCTGTACACAGATGAATCCTTTACTGCTGCCTTTAAAACAGAAAGACATTTGTCTGATATTGATTTAGATAAATAAATACATGTTCTTTCTGCTCTCATTTACCAAGAACAAAAAGACAAATCCAATTGTGGTTCATTATTCAAAACTGAAAGCGTTTCATGATGATTTTAAAACTTTTCTGTTTTAATCACAAAGTCAAATCACATGTATTTCTGTCCTATTTAAAATAAAATAAGTGTCAGTGTTGCAAAGTTCATCAATTACTCAGAAACCAATCCAGGTCAGCTATAAGCAACTCGACAGAAAATAATATCAATTTGGTTAATTAATAGTGTTCTAAGTTCATCAGATATGAAACATACAGCTGATCTCACCATTATAGCAGATGAAATGCATTGGACTATCACACTTTATATCATGCCATCGTCCATCATTATTCATGAAAACACAGTCTCCATCTCCATTTGGTTGTGATGGTTCCCAGTTTCTATACTGAGACTCATCTCTTCTGTAGAAGTCCGGGTCACTCAGAGACCAAATCCACGTGTCCTTCAGCCCAATCCAGACACGGTCAGATGTACTGTTTATGAGCTGGTTTATGTCATTCTGTTCTTGTATGTCATTGATAGTGACCAGATCTGTGTGTTTCTCTCTGCAGTATCTCTGAGCTTCAGTCCAGTTCTTCTTCTGATTCACAAAGTGATACTGACGCGGAGATGAACTGACCACGGCTGAGGAGAGACACATTCACACAGATATCATTATATCCACACTGTGTTTCAAGAGCTCAGAGTGTCAGTGTGTGTTTGATCAAGTGCTCTGAATGGTGCTTTTGTACGTTCAGTGTTTCCACAGGATTTGGTGACACTGTGGACCTCTAGTGGAAGAAAACTGAGTGCGTTTTAAAGTTAAACCCATCAATGTGGGGCATTTCCAGAGCAAAACGATGAGCTCCAACCTTTTCAATGACCAAATTGAATTCTTTACATCGACTTTAACTAGAAAGTCGACTCAAACCTGTTTTAGTTGTGATCTAAATGCTATCACATCACATTCAGAAGGCAAATGTATTATATTTAAATATAATAATAATGAAAATAATCATACTTTTACTCAAAAAACTATTTTTTTTTATATTTTAAAAACATTTATTCAGAAATTGCTAGTAAATATTACAAAGAATTACAAAGAATCAGCAAATGTCACTCAACTCAACTCAACTCAACCTTTATTTATAAAGCACTTTCAACACCATGACTGGAACCAAAGTGTTGTACAGAGAAGGATCAAAAAAAAAAAAAACAAAGGATAGTAACAAATGTAACATACACAGCGAAAAAACATTATCAAAGGCTAAAGAAAACAAATGAGTTTTAAGCGCCCTCTGAAAACCACCTATAGTTGGAGAAGATCTAATAGACAGAGGAAGGTAATTCCAGAGCCTAGGAGCTGCCACAGAGAAAGCACCATCACCTCTACATTTTAGACGAGATCGCGGAACCATTAGCAGTAATCGATCATTTGAGCGCAGATATCTACTGGATTGACAAACACTAATTAAATCGGGGACATAGTCAGGTCACGTTGAATTGAATGTGAAATGTAAAGTACAAAGACTGAAATAGTATCTTCTTGAAAAACTTACTGCAGTATTTTATTTTACATCTTTTAAATATATTTTGTATAGTGCTTTATTAGAAATATATTGCTATTTTAACACAACTGTTATGTACAATAAAACACATGCGCACACACACACACACACACACACACACACACATGTTGGTTTTTATGGTTTACGGGGACTCTCCATAGGCGTAATGGTTTTTATACTGTACAAGCTGTATGTGCTATTGCCCTACACCTACCCTACACCTAAACTGACCCCTCACAGGAGACGGTGCATTTCTACTTTCCCCCCAAAAAACTTACTTTGTATGATTTATAAGCATTTTGAATTATGGGGACACTGAAAATGTCCTCATAAATCACCTTCTCCTTGTAATACCTGTCATACCTATGTCATTATACAAATGTGTGTTCTCATAAACCACATAAACATGCACACACACACGCATACATACACACACACACTCTCACTCACTCACTCACACACACACACACACACACACACACACACACACACACACCCATACATATATATATATATAATTTTTGAAAATAACAATTTCAATACGTATTTCTCAGTATCTTCACATGCACGAGTTAAAAGCTCTAATTTGGACTGAAATCTTCAGGCCGGCACAGTCTCGAGGACTCGTGGGAAACACTGATGATGTTTTGTGGTTTTTACGGGGTTTATTACAATAGCAGCTCAATCTCTACAGGTATCATTGAAACACACTTGAACACTGTCAGCACAGCACTAACACTAACTATCAACACTAGTACTAGTCAAGCACTCACCTGTCATCAACATCAGCAACCAGATTCTCTCCATTTCTGAGAGAAAAACACAAATCAGTCTCAATAAATGATGCAGACGCTGAACATCTGACCAGATCCAGAACATCAGATCATGTCATTTCTGCTTTATCATTGCTTATTAGATTCTCCATCAGTAATAAATAGACACATGAACTCCTGAAGCTGACGTGTTTCATGATTCAGAGTGAAAATACATCAAACTTACAGTAAAAGCAGCTGTGGTTGCCAGAACTTTTTTACTGATTTAAGTTGCATTTACAGTAAAACATTTTACTGTACATTATTTGTAAACATATTTCCTTTACTGATGTTAATGCTAATATACCAACCAACTGAAATACAAAAAGATTTAGTACACTGACAACCGCCTTAAAAACACAGATTGTAATGTAGTTAAAAAGAGAAAACCTCGCAATGAACCCAAGTGCCTCACGAAATGTCCTGTTACATTTCTAACAGTTATATACAGTATGTTATACTTATCAAACTTTTACTGTATGATTTTTTGTGATTTACCGTTAAGAATTATGTTTTTGTTTTTACAGTGTATTTTTTTATGCTTCAAATTTCTGCTTTTCAAATCTCCAGAGTTAAATTCACACAGATATTATGATCTGGTAATGCGTTGCTGTTGTAAGTAGGTTTTGCTCATGTTATAATGAATAATTAGTTTGATACATAAAGACATTTAGGACACACTTGGGAAATAAATGTGAGGAAGCCTTTATGGAGTTATTATCACAATCACTATCTCTGGATACTAAGGTAATTTTTGAAGTTTATATATTTTTTTTCCATAAAAACCCAGATAAATATGCAAAGTCCACACATTCACTAGTTAAACAGTGATCAGCTTGTGTGATATAAACACCGCTAAATCAATCACATTGTAATCAGTGTAAAGTTAAGACTCAGAGTTTCTTACCTGTAGATGTTGTGATTCAGGTGTGTGTGTTTCTTCTTTTATCAGGACAGACTGATATCACCGATCGTCTCTCTTTCTGCTCCTCCCATCTCTGCTTTCCCTGAAAAACTCCCTTCTGTGGTTTGTTTGTTTCTTTGTTCAGGTTTGTTTCCTTCTTACGTGCCCAAAGACAACCGCACTGAACAAGAGAGAGTGTGTTCATCTGTTCTCTGTTGTGTGTGTTTACACCGGTGGAAATAAAACAGAATACACACTTGGTTTATTTTTTTACACTTATTATTTGTGTCTTTAGATTAATTATATTATGTAAGAAAATTAGTGCATGTTTAATTAGAAAATGCCTAATTTTTATATTTAAACTTGACATTCCATAAAACATGTAATACAAAACAGTCTTGATGTACAGTGTTGAATTAAGTAGGGAGATATGGTTATGTCTGTTAGTTCATATTTTTACCTTATTCACTGGTACTGTCTTGCTTTAACCATATTTTGGGGACAAATATTTAACCAGAAGTGAGTTAAACATGACAAAACCTCCATTTGGAGAATCCTCATTTGGAAAAACTGTATAAAATTAAAGATTTGTATTATTTATTAAAATACAGGTAGTTGTGTCTTAGGGTTAGAGTGTGGGTTAAGGCTGGGTTATAATATTTATAACTAGCTATATATATATATATATATATATATATATATATATATATAAACAATAGAAGTATATGCAATATAGACGGCAAGTGTGTGTTTTTGTGTGTGTGTGACAGTCATCATCTGTTTATGGTTGTGCGTCTCCTAAACAACAGTGAGATTGAATAGTGAAGAATTAATCAGGTTTCAGGTTTTCCTGATGTTTGTACTTCAGCTTCACATTCATTGTACAGCTCTCGACTGGATTGTTGACTCGTTTGCATCCTCTTTTTAATTTCTTCTGGGAAACATCTGAGATAAAGTTGATACTTCGATGAGAATAATGAGGTCTGAAAGAACACAAGCACATTTTGGGTTATCTTTTGGTAAATTATTTTGAGTAAAGGTGTAATGAATACTGATATTATTCCCGTACTCATTTCCTCTGTTTATGTCCAGCATTGTGTGACGTTTGATTTGTATTTCCATTTGAATTTACATATTGTTATGTTTTTTGTTTTTTACACAGCTGATAGTCATGAACGTCCCAGTGTCATTCAGGGATGAATAATCAGATACGGGACAGAATTTGAATGTGTGCCGTTGATATTCAAGGAAAAAAACAATCCAACCAGTAAACCAGGAGCGCTTTTCAGGTAAAATGTAAAACCAGCAGAATAACAGAGTTTTGACTCTTGTGTTTTGTCTTTTTTATTATTGTTGATTGATTCTGGTTAAAAATCTGGTTGGAAACGGGGTTATTAAAATTAAAACTATAAAAAAGTATTTTGTTTTCAGTTGCAAGCATCAGATATAAAATAAATGTTAACTAAAATAAAATATATATATATATTTATTGTTTTTTGTGTATATACAGTGGGGAAAAAAATATTTGATCCCCTGCTGATTTTGTACGTTTGCCCAATGCTAAAGTAATGATCAGTCTATAATTTTAATGGTGAGTTTATTTGAACAGTGAGAGACAGAATAACAACAACAAAAATCTAAAATAAATGCATTTAAAAAAAGTAATAAATTGATTTAAATTTGAATGGGTCAAATAAGTATTTGATCCCTATCAATAAGCAATATTTCTGGCTCCCAGGTTTCTTTTATACGGGTAAGGAGCTGAGATTAGGAGTACTCTCTTAAAGGGAGTCTCAGGTTGTTACCTGTATAAAAGACATTTGTCCACAGAAGCAATCAATCAATCAGATTCCAAACTCTCCACCATGGCCAAGACCAGAGAGCTGTCCAAGGATGTTAGGGACAAGATAATAGACCTACACAAGGCTGGAATTGGCTACAAGACCATCGCCAAGCAGCTTGGTGAGAAGGTGACAACAGTTGGTGTGATTATTCGTGCATTGATAATGAAAAAGATGCATTAGGATCAGCATTCATAGACATTCTGAACTATATCGGGGTTAGATAACACGTGCCAGGACCTATTCATTGTCGAAATCATTCTCTATATTTTCTATACACCATTGATGTTAATGGTGTTGAAATTCTGTAGCAAAGCGATGATATATAAGATCATTATCTAGTCTTGTGTAAACTCCATATAGCTAAAGCTGTAAAATCAACTCCTTGTTAAAAGTATCGTAGAAGCATCACTTCTACCACAAAAGACTGCTTTGTTAAAGAGTTAGTTTGCCCATATAAACATTCGATAATCGAGTAAACTTATTTGGTTTGCTGTTCGCTGATGAGGGGCTCGATGAAGCAGCTTCAGCTCGAGCTCTGATATACCCAACAGGGACTTGGTAAAAGGTGATTACGAAGGGCAAGGTACCTAAGAAGGAGGTGGAGATTGGGGAGGTGGAGGGATGCTGAAACAGCTGGGACTAGAGAGAGGTAAGCAGCTGCTTATATACTCTATACTACTTATATACGCTGTTGATTGAACGATTAGATGGGCTCGCTCCTCCCTAACTTACGTTTGGAACTTCATTAAGTATCTTCCTGATTTATCTCAATTCCTCAGCACATCCAACAGCGCAGGAAAATTTGATGATGTAACTGAAACTATGGACTCTCTCTTTTCTAGCACTTTAGATACGGTTGCTCCTTTACGCTTAAGGAAGATTAAGGAAAAGAGTCCAACACCGTGGTATAATGAGCACACTCGAAAGAGAGCAGCCCGGAAAATGGAGCGCAGCTGGAGGAAAACTAAACTAGAGGTATTTTGTATTGCTTGGCCGGAAAGTACCCTATCCTACAGAAAAGCATAAAAAACTGCTTCTGATTACTTTTTTCTCTCTTTTAGAAGAAAACAAACATAACCCCAGGTATTTATTCAATACAGTGGCAAAAATAACAAAAAAATAAAGCATCAACAGGTTTTGACATTTCCCAACAGCACAGCAGTAATGACTTTATGAACGATTTTACTTACAAAATCGATACTATTAGAGATCAAGACAAAGCAAGTTTATTTATATAGCACATTTCATACACAGTGGTAATTCAAAGCGCTTTACATAAAAGGAAGTAAAATAGACATTAAAAATAAAAACAATGAATAAAAAAACAACAATAAAAACAAAATTATATAAAAAATAGATTTTAAATGAGTTCAAAACAGTTAAGAATAGAAAATTATTTTCTTTTTAAATTGTAACCATGCAGCCAAAAATTTCAGCTAAAGTATTGCATCAAATATGGCACTATAGATCCCCTGAGGAACAATTCCACTCATTCTCTACTATAGGAGAGGAATAATTGTATAAACTTGTAAAATCTGCAAAACAACAACATGTATGTTTGACCTTATTCCATCTAAAATACTAAAAGAGCTTCCAGAAGTCATAGAACCTCTTTTGGCTATTATTAATTCAACATTGTCATTATGATATGTCCCCAAAACCTTTAAATTGGCTGTTATTAAGCCTAACATTAAAAAACCACAACTTGACCCCAAAGATCTAGTTAATTACAGACCCATCTCAAATCTCCCTTTTCTGTCAAAGATACTAGAAACGGTAGTATCCTCACAATTATATTCCTTCTTAGAATTATTTTTTATATGTGAGGATTTTCAGTCAGGATTTAGACCATCTCATATTACTGAGACTGCTCTCCTTAGAGTGACAAAT
This sequence comes from Schizopygopsis malacanthus, assembly GCA_027474115.1. Classification (NCBI taxonomy): domain Eukaryota; kingdom Metazoa; phylum Chordata; class Actinopteri; order Cypriniformes; family Cyprinidae; genus Schizopygopsis; species Schizopygopsis malacanthus. Next base: position 486,257 of record CM049864.1, on the reverse strand, counting down.
TATCTGTTCTTGTCATCTGATCGTGTTTGTATCTCTTTATTAGTGCTACTGGATCTTAGCGCTGCGTTCAACACTATCAACCACAACTTTCTTTTGAATAGACTAGAAAACTCTGTTGGCATTAGTGGAAGTGCATTAGCATGGTTCAAATAGTACTTATCTGACCGCATCAATTCGTAGCAGTGAATGAAGAGGGATCATATTGATCAAAAATGCAGTATGGAGTACCTCAAGGCTCAGTTCTAGGGCCATTACTTTTCACGCTTTACATGTTACCCTTGGGAACTGTTATCAGAGATCACGGTGTTAGTTTTTACTGTTATACTGATGATATTCAGCTCTATATTTCTTCGCGAGCCGATGAAACATACCAAATTGAGAAACTTATGGAATGCATAGTCGATATAAAAAACTGGATGATGAGTAATTTATTACAGCAAAATTCTGAAAAAAAACTGGTGTTCATTATTGGACCTAAAACCCCCACAATTAATAACCTAGAACTAGGGGTGTGCGATATATATCTTCTGCGATAATATCGTAATTGTTGTTTCAACGTGACATTGACATCACTCAATTCTATAATAAATGCCTTTAACAGAAAAAATGTCAAATTAATCTTGTTATTATACATTAGTGATACACTATTTTCCTATTTTGATATTGTGCAGTTGCTTTGACACAATTTGTATTGTTAAAAGCGCTATATAAATAAAGCTGACTTGACTTGACTATGGTGGCTGGCAGGTGCAGACTGGCCATTGTGATCACCGGGACTTTTCCCGTTGGCCTGGCGTCTGATTTGGCCCGCTGCCCTGTTTTTATTTTGGGTTTTTTGCCTTCCCCATGTGCCAAAGTGATAATTTCCGATTGTGGCATTCCCTAATAAATCAATAATAAATCATAAATGTATGATTAATCCTCAGTCAAATGGTTTTGAACAGAATCGATGCGCTGGACTTGACTCGAGGAAGGAGAGGAAATGGACAAAGAAACGTAAATGTATGCGAGATTACTAAACTGTTCAGGGCTTCAAGTGCAGGTCAGTTTCATCTGTAATATGCTACTGTAATTTTGTCTTTATTAACCTACTGAGTAATAAACTCCTAGCACCTGTTAGGCTATCAGTAGTACCCCATTATTATCATCAGTCAGATTACTGTGCTAAAGGACATCATTATGGATTGGAAAGTTACTTTAATAAGTTTAGCAGGCAGATATTCATATACATATATTGTATAGAAAGGGAGGGATCAAACAGCAACACAAAAAAATCAGTCAGCCCAAAAATACAAGTGTTTTCAGTATTATGATTTTCAATGCACTAATTTTGGCATTTAGGCAATTTAGAAAATGTGTTAATATTTTTTTTTTTTTTATTATAGGTTAAATCTTGCGTAGCCTATTTAAGTCATTTTTAGAGTAATAACATTATATGCAAACAAATTGCAATGAGATGGTTGTTTTGCATCAAGGTGTACACAGTTCTGTTAAGAACAGTAGACCTGCTGGTGAAGAAGTGACAGGTACAAGAAAGAAGGGAGTGACAGAGATATTGGAGAAAATGAAGAAAATGAAAAGGGAAGTGAAAGTGCAGTTCAAACGAGAACCTTTAATTATTTTCCACGGCCCAGACTAAAGACTTCAAATAGGCTAATAGGGTTGTCCATGTTTCAGAATTTATTGTGGGGTGTATGGGATGGCCTGGATGAGTGTGAGATTTCCCGGCCTGAAATGTTGTCCCAGTCTGCCCCCTGGTGTCTGGTGTCTCTATGTTCACGTTCCATACAACAGAATCAGCAATAACTAGAGCACTTTCATCAGGTTTCTCAGTGGGTGCGTCACTGAGTGTGGAGAACCTGTTTGATGTTCTGATCGGAACAGCAGAGCGGTGTTTTTATCCGCGACTAGGCCGCCTCACATATAGATAAAAAGTACTTTTTTAAAGATTACACTGCATAAGTATTCATACGCTTATCTGGGACACTTTAAATTTAGCTCAGGAGCATTAATTTTGCTTGTAAATGTCACCACACTTTGAGTGAAGTTAACTTGCGGCAAATTAAATTGAATGGGTATGATTTGGTAAGCAAACATGTCTTAATAACAGCTGAAAATGCATATTAGAGCAAAGACAAGCCCTGAGAAAAAAGAAGACGCCTGTAGAGCTCAGAGACCGGATTGCGTCAAACAATACGTCTGAGGAAGAGTTCAGAAAAAAATCTGCTGCATTGAAGGGTCACAGAAGCGTGTAGCCTTCATTATCCACAATGGAAGACGTTTGGAACAACTAGGATTCTTCTTAGAGCTGGCCTCCTGACCAAACTGATCATGTGATGGAGAAGGGCTTTGGTTAGAGTGGTGACCAAGAACCTGATGGTCACTCAAGTTGAGCTCCATGATCATATGTGAAGACCGTAGAAACCTACAGAAGGACAAACATCACTGCAACACTCCACCGATCTGGGCTTTATGGCGGTGTGGCCAAACTCAATCCTCTCCTCAGTGTACACACATGAAAACACACTTACTATCAGAATCTGAGTATTTTGTCTGATTAAACAGTGTTTTTAAAACTAATAAAACATGTTAACTGAAATTAAATAAAATTAAACATTATTTTAGCTAGTTTGCAAGGCAACTTTTCTCATTTCTGTTTAATTTAACATATTGTTCTAAAATAACTAAATAAATGAAAATAATAAATTATATTATATTTAAAAAATATATACATTTATGGTAGCAGAAATATTTTAGTTCCAAACAAATGTCATGTTTCTGATGTATTTCTTTAAAATATATTACACCTGTTTTGATATTTTCTTTATGTATAATTCAAAAACAGTGTTTCTAAGATTTTTGTTGTTGTTGTTGCATCACTGAATATATTTGTAGATCCTGAAATTTTCTGCAATATTCTTTTTTTTATTACCACATTTTAACCTTCACCACTTCATTTAAATGCTTCTGTTCATGCTCAAATATAGCACAAATATTCCATTAAGTCACTCAATTAATATTTATTTTATTTATATAAAATCTTTACATTATACATTTCACGTTTACATGTATTTATTGTAGATGATTTTATAGAAAGAAACATCACACACACACTTTGACCAAATTATTCATAGTCTACAATACCAAGAGAGAGGAATAAAAACACACAGTAATGAAGGAAATTAATGAGACACAGGTGAACAACATAATCAGTAACTATGGTGATAAATGAGAACAAACGTAGAAACCATAACAACCAAGGAATCCGAAAGGAAACAATGAGATGCAAACTTAAAGTCTATGAAAACAAAACTGAACGTGACACATACGTGACTCTGGAGCACAAAACCATCCATAAGCAGCACAACAGGTATATTTGTAGCAATAGCCAACAATACATTGTATGGGTCAAAATATACATTTTCTTTTATGCCAAAAAGGATAAGTAAATCATGTTCCATGAAAATATTTTGTAAATTTCCTACCATAAATATATCAAAACTTCCTTTTTTGATTAGTAATATGCATTGGTAAGAACTTCATTTGGACAACTTTAAAGGCAATAATCTCAATATTTAGATTTTTGTGCAGCCTCAGATTCCAGATTTTCAAATAAATCAATTCATATTATATCATAACAAATAAAATAAAAAAATACATTTATAAGAGCATATTAAATATTTTACATCACAGTCCCATTTAGGAAGGTTAAAGGTTATTTCAAAGGTTAAAATGCTGAAGTAATTTCATTTTTTCAGGTTGTATTAAAAACTGCATCATTTGCAGTAATTTTAGATGAAGTTCGCAGAACATAACAGCTATACAAAAGTAAATGTAAGTGCTACAGTAAGTACTAAATAATATGCATTAAACAAAAAACAGTATTAAAGCAAACTGAAAGAAAACAGTAAGTGTTTGTATCCGTCACCTTAAACAATTTAAAACATGATAGAAGCTCAAACAGACATGAAAATACATAAATGAAGATAATTTGAGTCCAATAACAGAAAACTACCTGATTGAAACATTAAAATATACATTTTCTGTGAAGCCGCTTGAAACAGTGTGTATCGTGAAAAGAGGTTTACAAATAAACTGGAATTAAATTAAATGTAATAATTTGAGTCCAAACGGCTTGATTTAATCTGTTATTTGACTCACACACAGCGGGTAGTTTATTAAACATTTTTAGTCTATTACAGATTACAAATTACATGACAACAATTTTATTTAGAAATAATCTATTAGATTTCAGATTTTAAGTAATGTATTCTGAGTACTTTTTGATTACTTTATAATTTATTGAATAATTGACTGGCATTGTGTTAATATGTAATCCATAAGAAAGTAACAGGCATCTGATTATTGGTATTTTAAGATGAAATGTAATCTAATTACAAGTAGTGAATATTTGTAATCTGGATTACATGTAATCAGTTTCTCTCCAGCACTCACTTGACGCAGATGAAGTTGTTTCTATCATTTTCAGGGCGGCTGATCCAGTGATTATCACAGGTCCGAATGGCTCCGGATCTGACCATCGTATCGCACTCGTCCAGTCCGGTGTAGTAATCAGAAGCCCACTGATCGTAGCAGATGGTGTGACCGTTGACCCAGAACCAGATCCCCAGTGTGCAGGAGTGACGCAGACCCAGCCACACGTGATTGGACGAGGCGCTCACTTTCATGAACAAGATCTTCACCCCTCGCTGCATCTGCTCCGAATCCACCGACACCAGGTCCATGCTTATGTTTCTGCAGTATCTCAGAGCTTCAGTCCACGTCTTATTCTCTCGGATCAGAACCAGATTATCTGCAACACAAACAGAAAGTGAAGCATTTAAATACAGGAACTCAAATGAAGAGTGTTGAGTTAAAGCAGCAGGGTTTCCCAAACATGTTTCCTGAGTTTATCAATACCTAATAATTAATGAAACCGAATGAGAATTAATATATATATAAATGATGCTGCATAATAAATCTAAATAAATCTGAAATTGTGATTTAGCTCAGTGTGATTATCAAATCAAAGTCTGATGTATTGTGAAGTTTACTTTATTTACCAATTGTCATAATTTCCAACTTTTTTAATGTCTACAGCTTTTCACTAATATTCACCAAAACAAACGCCTGAGGATTTAAAACATCAATATCAGTATTTTAACTTGTAGTGTAGAATAAAATGATTTAACTGTACATGGCAGCGGAAATAACAACATTAATATCTGCTTTCATTTTTATAACTGGTGTTATATAATTTTATTTGTTCAGATTCATGTCTTGTGATCATTAACTGACATCAGAGAACCATGAATGTGTGAATGTTTTGTCAAATTATTGAAAGATTAATTTAAAGACTTGAAGAAATACTTTCACTGACAGAAACTCTGGGAATTTCTGGTTTAAAGGAATAGTGCAGTCATACTGTAATAATGATGAGTTTCTGTAGTTTGACATGTAGATGTTCAGCAGATTCAGATGATTGATGTACTCACCATCATAACACACGAAGGGATATGAATATGTACAGTCCTCGTCTGTCCATTGTCCTCCATCACTCATACCAGTCGATGTGCAGATGCTGTTTCTGTTAGCTCCGATATTGGGTTCACCAGACATCCAGTGTGTGAATGAAGCGGTGCTGTTATCAGACCAAACCCAGAGTCTGTGCAGACCGATCCAGACTTGTTTATCTGTTAGCTTTTTCTCAATCTGGTTATTCTCACTCTCATTCCTCACACTGGCCAGATCTGTGTGTTTCTCTCTGCAGTATTTCTGAGCGTCAGTCCAGTTCTTTCCCTCCGGTTCACGGACGAATCCTGTACTGGCTTTAAAACAGAAAGACATTTAGTCTGATATTGATTTAGATAAATAAATATTGGATAAAAATACTGGGAAAAAAAAGACAAATCCTCAAATAGAATTGTGGTTCATTGTTCAAAACGTTTTATTTGTATTATTGGACAAGAAATATTCAGTTCTGTTTTTATCACATTTCTGTGTTGTGATCACTTACAGCTGAACTCACCATTATAGCAGATGAAAGGCAAAGTGTAACTACAGTTTGCATCATGCCAATGTCCTTTCTGTCCTTTCGCACATTTCTCTCCACAATCCATTAAAACACAGTCTCCATCTTCTTGTGGTTGGGGCTGTGCAGTCTTTTTATCCCATTTCTCAAACAATAAATCTCCTCCTGTGTAGAAGTCCGGGTCACTCAGAGACCAAATCCACGTGTCTGTGCTCTTCAGCCCAATCCAGACACGTCCAGATGTGCTGTTTATGAGCTGTTTTATGTCATTCTGTTCTTGTATGTCATTGATAGTGACCAGATCTGTGTGTTTCTCTCTGCAGTATCTCTGAGCTTCAGTCCAGTTCTTGTTCTGATTCACAAAGTGATACTGACGCGGAGATGAACTGACCACGGCTGAGGAGAGACACATTCACATTCAAGACAAGAAGTGCTGGTGAAGTATGTTAGTATTTTACTGAGATCACTTAATAAAGGATCAGCTCAATCTCTACAGGTATCATTGAAACACACTTGAACACTGTCAGCACAGCACTAACACTAACTATCAACACTAGTACTAGTCAAGCACTCACCTGTCATCAACATCAGCAACCAGATTCTCTCCATTTCTGAGAGAAAAACACAAATCAGTCTCAATAAATGATGCAGACGCTGAACATCTGACCAGATCCAGAACATCATGTCATTTCTGCTTTATCATTGCTTATTAGATTCTCCATCAGTAATAAATAGACACATGAACTCCTGAAGCTGACGTGTCATGATTAAGTGTGAAAATACATCAAACTTACAGTAAAAGCAGCTGTGGTTGCCAGAACTTTTTTACTGATTTAAGTTGCATTTACAGTAAAACATTTTATTGTACATTATTTTTAAACATATTTCCTTTACTGATATAATGCTAATATACCAACCAACTGAAATACAAAAATATTTAGTACACTGACAACCGCCTGACAAACACAGATTGTAATGTATTTAAAAATAGAAAACCTCGCAATGAACCCAAGAGCCTCATGAAATGTCCTGTTGCATTTATAACAGTTATATACAGTATGTTATACTTATACAATTTTTACTGTATGATTTTTAGTGTTTTACAGTCAAGAATTATGATAATTTTTTACAGTGTATTGGAAACTAAGTTCATATTTGAAGTTTATTTTTTTCTCTATAAAAACCCAGATACCAGCAGATAAATGTGCAAAGTCCACACATTCACTAGTTAAACAGTGATCAGCTTGTGATATAAACACCGCTAAATCAATCATATTGTAATCAGTGTAAAGTTAAGACTCAGAGTGTCTTACCTGTAGATGTTGTGATTCAGGTGTGTGTGTTTCTTCTTTTATCAGGACAGACTGATATCACCGATCGTCTCTCTTTCTGCTCCTCCCATCTCTGCTTTCCCTGAAAAACTCCCTTCTGTGGTTTGTTTTACTTCTTTCTTGCCCAAAGACAACCGCACTGAGAGTGTTCAAGAGAGAGTGTGTTCATCTGTTCTCTGTTGTGTGTGTTTACACCGGTGGAAATAAAACAGAATACACACTTGGTTTATTCTATTACACTTATTATTTGTGTCTTTAGATTTAAATTCCAATCCGTATCTTCAAAGGTTTATTTCCTCCACTTCAGCAGCACTTTTCTGTTTCCAAGACATTTGGATCTGACTTTATCCAATGTTCAGATCTATTTACTGGAAGCAGATTAGTGCATGTTTAATTAGAAAAGGCCTTATTTTCATATTTAAACCTGACATTCCATAAAACGTGTAATACAAAACAGTTGTCTTAATGTACAGTGTTTAATTAACTAGGGAGATATGGTTTTGTATGTTAGTTCATATTTGTACCTTATTCACTGGTACTGTCTTGCTTTAACCATATTTTGGGTACACGTTTGTAACCAGAAGTGAGTTAAACATGACAAAACCTTCTTTTAGAGACGTCCTCATTTGTAAAAACAGTATAAAATGTAATATCTTGCCTTATCTTTGCCTTCACTTGACAGATCCAGTGCCTCTTCTCAGGGTTGGGAAGCACGCGCTGCGGTTTCTTCTGCCCCGATTGAGGCACAGACACTTCAACTATCTGAGTCTGAGGATTTAGATGTTGTTAGTGCCTATACAAGAGATACTGAGGAGTTGCCACCTCAGTGTCGTATGTATGTTTTGTACATGTTTTGTACAACCCTTGTTGAGGCTGTACCAAGAGCAGTTGAGAAATTGAGTATCGATTGGCCAGCAGAGAGGGAGAACGTTCGTTTCAAAGGAAAACTTGACAATTGGTTGATTCTAGCTCAGTCGCATCGAGATGTCGTTCTTGCCCACAAGAAAGAGTTGGGGTTATGGCTAAACGTCAAGAGGAGTGTGCTTTCTCCACTACAGAGGACCATTTTTTAGACGTGGCATGGCACTCAACGTCGATGCAGGCATGCCTGTCACCGGTACGTATAGAGTCCATCCTGATGGCTGTAAAAAGAATAAGACAAGGCCAGTCAGTCACTGTCAAACAGTTTAAGAGACTGTTAGGTCTTATGGCAGCAGCATCCAACATGATACCTTTTGGACTGCTGTACGTGAGACCCCGGCAGCGGTGAGGGGCAACCCTTTTCACATAATCAAGATCATGCAGCGATGCTTACATGCCTTGGTAATGTGGAAGAAATATTGGTTCCTGTCCCAGGGTCCCGTGTTGGAAGCTTCATGTCGTCGCAAGATGCTTACAACAGATGCCTCTCTCACGGGCTAGGGAGCGATCCTAGGGGGACGCTCGAGTCAAGGTTTGTGGAAGGACCATCATCTCTAATGGCACATCAACCGTCTGGAGATGTTGGCTGTATTTCTTGCTCTCAAGAATTTCCTAGCAGATCTAGCCCGGGGAATGGAGGCTCCACCCCGAGGTGGTGGAGTTGATATGGAGGGAGTTCGGCCAGGCACAAGTGGCTCTGTCTGCGTCTTGAGAGGTGCCCCAATGTCCACTCTGGTTCTCCCTCATGCATCCAGCTCCTCCCGGACTGGACGCGATGGTGCAGATGTGGCCGAGGCTTCGTCTGTCTGCATTTCCCCCGATCGCTCTGCTCCCGGGAGTCCTGGAGAGAGTTCGCCGGGACCGGGTTCTACTACTTCTCATTGCCCTGCGGTGGCCGGGCAGAGTATGGATCCCAGATATAATATCCCTTCTCGACGGGCCTCCTCTGGAGCTCCCCGTCAGGAGGGACCTTCTTTCCCAAATGGGGGTTTGATATTTCACCACCAACTAGAACTGTGGAAACTGTGGGCTTGGCCTCTGAGGGGGCCCAGCTCATAGACTCAGGTCTCTCAACCGAGCTTGTTGAGACCATTCTACACTCCAGAGCCCCTTCTTTCTTTTCAGAATGTGGACGGGGAAAGGCCCAATTTGCTTTGCCCAGTGCGGGCATTAGATGCTTATGTCCACAGAGCTGCCCTGTGGCATAAAGATGAACAGTTGTTTGTATGTTTTGGACCTCTAACAAAGGGTACCCTGCATCTAAGCAAAAGATGAGCAAGTGGGTGGTCGAGGCCATCTCACTTGCTTATGAGTTGGCCAGTCAACCTTCTCCTATGGCTGTCCGGTCCCACTCGACCAGGAGTATTGTGACTTCGAAGGCTCTTATATCAGGAGTTGCTCTCCAAGAGGTCTGTGATGCGGCAGGCTGGTCCTCACCGCACACATTCGTCAGATTTTATTCTTTGGACCAGCACTCTACCCAGGTTCCCAAGTGCTCTCATCCTAGTGCTGCTCTTTAGATTTCACACAGGACAGGCAGTCGTTGCCTGTGGTGATGTTGTATTGACGTTCCCAAAGCGTCAGTTTCGATGCAACATTCATTCCCTCTTCAGGGAACCGAGGTTACAGTTGTAACCAAACGTTTTTCTTCAAAAAGTGGAACTTTCATATATTTTAGATTCATTACATATGAAATGTTTTTTGTTATAATTTTGATGATTAGAGTTACCACACTCAGACATCTTCAGGAAAAGGGCTACCAAGCCACTTCTGAAACAGAAACATCGTCAGAAGCATATTACCTGTGGCTACGTTGAAAAATAACTGGACTGTTGCTCAATGGTCCAAAGTCCTCTTTTCAGATGAAAGTACATTTAGCATTTCATTTGGAAACCAAGGTCCCAGAGTCTGGAGGAAGATTGGAGAGACACATAATCCATGTTGCTTGAAGTCCAGTGTGAAATTTCCACAGTCAGTGATGATTTGGGCTGCCATGTCATCTGCTGGTGTTGGTCCACTGTGTTTTCTGAAGTCCACAGTCAATGCAGCCATCTACCAGGACATTTTAGAGCACTTCATGCTTCCTTCTGCTGACAAGCTTTATGGAGATGCTGATTTATTTTTTCAGCAGGACTTGGGACCTACCCACACTGCCAAAGGTACCAAAAACTGTTTCATGGTGTTACTGTGCTTGATTGACCAGCAAACTCGCCTGACCTGAACCCCATAAAGAATCTGTGGAGTATTGTCAAGAGGAGGATGAGAGACACCAGACCCAACAATGCAGATGACCTGAAGGCCGCTATCAAAGCAAGCAGGGCTTCATTACACCTGAGAAGTGCCATAGGCTGATCGCCTCCATGCCACGCCGCATTGATGCAGTAATTCATGCAAAAGGAGGCCCAACCAAGTATTGAGTACATATACAGTAAATTAACATACTTTTCAGAAGCCTGACATTTCTGTTTAAAATATCATTTTTGATTGATCTTATGTAAGATCTGATCTGATGAGTCTCGATTTCTGCTGCGACATTCAGATGGTAGGGTCAGAATTTGGTGTAAAGAACATAAAAGCATGGATCCATCCTGCCTTGTCTCAACGGTTCAGGCCGCTGGTGGTGGTGTAATGTGTGGGGGATATTTTCTTGGCACACTTTGGGCCCCTTAGTACCAATTGAACATTTAAACACCACAGCCTACCTAAGTATTGTTGCTGACCATGTCCATCCCTTTATGACTACAGTGTACCTATCTTCTGATGCTACATCCAGCAGGATAATGCACCATGTCACAAAGATCAAATCATCTCAGACTGGTTTCTTGAACATGACAATGAGTTCACTTTACTCAAATGACCTCCACAGTCACCAGATCTCAATCCAATAGAGCACCTTTGGGATGTGGTAGAACGGGAGATTCACATCATGGATATGCAGCTGACAAATCTGCAGAAACTGTGTGATGCTATCATGACAATATGGACCAAAATATCTGAGGAATGTTTCCAACACCTTGTTGAATCTATGCCACGAAGAATTAAGGCAGTTCTGAAGGCAAAAGGGGTCCAACACGGTACTAGCAAGGTGCACCTAATAAAGTGGCCGGTGAGTGTATATGTACAGTATATATATATATATATATATAAACAATAGAAGTCTATGCAATTTAGATGGCAAGTGTGTGTCAGTCATCATCAGTTTATGGTTGTATATCTCCTAAACAACAGTGAGATGAAATAGTAAAAAATGATATACTTTTACTGAGGTTTCCCTGATGTTTGTACTTCAGCTTCACATTCATTGTACAGCTCTGGGCTGGATTGTTGACTCGTTTGCATCCTTTTTCAAAATTTTCCAGGGAAACATCTTGGTTAATTATTTTGAGTAAATGTTTAATGAATACTGATATTATTCCCGTACTTATTTCCACTGTTTATCTCCAGCGTTGTGTAACATTTGAATTTATTCCATTTTAATTTACATATTATTATGTTTTTTTTTTTTTTTTACACAGCTGATAGTCATGAACGTCCCAGTGTCTCTCAGGGATGAATGATCAGATACGGGACAGAATTTGAATGTGTGCCGTTGTTATTAAAGGACAAAAACAAAACAAACAATCCAACCAGGAGCGCTTTTCATGTAAAATGCAAAATCAGCAGAATAACAGAGTTTTGTCTCTTGCATTTTGTCTTTTTTATTATTGTTGATTGATTCTGGTTAAAAATCTGGTTGGAAACAAGGCTATTAAAACTAAAATAATTCAAAAAAAAAAATACATTTGTTCATTTGCAAGCATCTGAAATAAAAGTAACTAAAATAAAGTGTGTATGTATATAACAATGATAAAAAAGTGTGTATATAATCAAACTGCAGCCAAATAATTATATTGTAAACACGTTTGTGGTGCACACAGTTTGAACTGAATGGATGCACATATTATCTGCTATGTTGCCACTTTGTTTGCTATGTTACCATGGCAATATTCAGATTTGGTTGCAGTGTGCCAGATATGGAAATATGAGACAGTAATTCATACCCTGTAACATTCAAATACAGTTTACTGCCACCATTTATGGTCCGAGTATTCCAGTGATTTACATCTGATGATGTCACACCACAAACAATGCTGTTCTTCAGTTGTATTTTCTTTTGTTTTCCAGTAAAACATTCTTAAATCAAGATATATTTACTGGAGATGCAAATGACGCAAGATATTTTGTCATTTTATAAGTCCTGTTTTCTGAAAAATTGGTCATAATGAAGTGAGTTTATGATTAAAACAAAAAAAACAAAAACAAAAATTCTTGTTTGTTCTTGTTTTCAATATAAACTCACTTAAACGAATAGTTCACTCTCAAGATTAGAATGAGTTTGTTTCTTCATCACTCTCTCAGCAATGGATGCTCTGCAGTGAATGGGTGCCGTCAGAATGAGAGTCTGATTAAAAACATCACAATAATCCACAGCACTCCAGTCCATCAGTTAACATCTGGAGAAGAAACAAATCAATGAAGAAGTTTTTAACTTCAAACCCTTGCTTCTGGATAAATTATAGTCTGCAAGTTTCAAAATCTTCACAGGAGGAAGTGTTATTATGGGTTATGTACTCATATTTTTGTCTTGTTGGAAAACAAGATGAATATACTGATGAGTGTACATTAGTGCATGTGTAATATATATTCTGCATGTGAGTTTGAGTCAGTGTTGTTGTGTTTAGTGAGCAGAATAAACACATGACGCTGATATAAATGATAAATGAGTGCTGAGCTCTGGTTCGGTCTAGTGTGAGAGTTTTTCAAATGTGTGTCTGTCCTGATCTCAGATATGAGGAAGGGTTTGCTGTTAAAGACAGAAGAGTCAGTCAGTCAGTTTAGGGAATTACTCTTCATCTGTTGCCCCTCTCATGTGTGGGGTTCCTCAGGGCTCAGTCTTGGGACCGGTTTTGTTCTTCTTTATATCCTCCCTCTAGGATCCATTTTTAAAAACATAGCATTCTTATCATTTGAATGCTGATGACTCACAGATTCATTTACTATTGAAACGCAACGATCAGTTATCCATTCAATTTCTGTATGAACGCTTGGCTGAAGTTGGTTGGCGAACAATTTTCTCCAACTGAATCCGAACAAGTCTGAGTTTATTTTATTTGGTAAAAAGGGATGTGTGGAGGATGTCACTGAGGTTATTTCATGGGAAAAATCTTTCTGGAGTTAAAAACCTTGGTCTCATTTTTGACTCTAAGCACAAATTTTATCAACAAATCAATGCCTTTGTTAAAAATATTTCTTTCCATCTTATATCTATATCTAAGTTGAAGTCTATTCTTTCTGTTGATGATTTGGAGAAAGTTGTGCATGCCTTTGTGTCATCTCGTTTGGATTATTGTAATGCATTGTATCTGTGTGTGAGTCAGGTCTCTCTCTCTCTCTCTCGTCTGCAGCTCGTTCAGAATTCAGCAGCTTGGCTTTTAACGGGTACCAAGAATAGAGAGCATATTACTTCTGCGCTTCTCAAATTACACTGGCTTCTTGTACAATACAGGATTCATTATAAAATGCTATTATATGTTTTTGAAGCTTTGCATGGTTCAGCACCAGAGTATATTTCTGATTTAATCAGTTTGCATCAGTCCAATAGGTCTTTATGTTCTATTGATTGATTAGATCTGACGGTTCCTAAATCTCGTTTAAAATGCAAAAGTAACCTTTTCTGTTGCTGCTCCAAGGCTTTGGAAAGACTTTCCTCTGTCTGTGAAATCTTCTCCTACACTTCTTGTGTTTCTGAGTGTGCTTATATGTTAAAAACATCATGTTTAAAATGTTTTATGTTTGATTGCATTCTTATATTTTTATTTAGTCTTCCTATAATGTACTTTGGTCTCCAAAAAGTGCTTTATAAATGAAGTTGAAGGTTTTGTATTGTTTTGCTTGAAGCGTGAACTTGAAAAGGATTGTTTGTCGAGAAGGTTATCTGAAGGTTTCTGAAGTCTTGAAGTTCAGTGTGAAGTTGAGAAATGTATTTGAGAATGAACATAAGCTGTAACTGAATGTCAGTAAGTCACGCCATGTGCAACTTTCAACTACTGAATGTGTTTAATTTTTTTTTATTGTTTTTATTCCCACTAATGGCATGTCTTATATGAATACTATTTCATTAAGCTGCTACTTCTTTTAGCTAAATTGAGTACAAATGTAAATATGACTTTATTTTTAGTGCCTGCCAAAATACAAAACCTAAAAAATTGTCAATTTGAAAATTAAGAAGGCTGTAAATGTGTCAGGATTTGCAAACGTTATATGGCCTGTATTTAGCCATTTTTATTTTATTGTAATGTACCCTTGCAGTTGTTTAAGCCATTTTATATGCCATTTATCATTAACCTTGTGCTGAGAATCACATGCATTAGTGTTTGCATGCATTATAATTTCTCTGAAGGTCTGTTTATCTGTGCAGATATCAGTCCATCATCTTGACTTGACAAAAACATGATGAAACTAGCTGTTATTGTTATGTGTATTACCTTACTCTTTGGTTTTGTTGTTTGTGTATTTTCTCATATTGATTATCAGCAGTCACGCGTGTAAAAGTTATGCAAATAATAATATCCACTGAAAATGACAGAACTGACCGTTTATGTTGGGTGTGACTGACGGAGCTCTTATCAGTCTCTCACACACGCGCGCGCGCGCGCGCACACACACACACTCACACACGTGTGCGCGCGTGAGTTCTCTAACATCATATTTGCAGTTCGTATCATTTTTATGCGCTTATTGTTGCAGTAGATGATTCTATATTAATATAAAATATAAGAGCTCCTGTCAGACTCACGGATCCTTCGCTCACATGCCTCGGATTTAAATGTAACACAGGTAATGTAATATCATTCATCATATAGTTATGAACTATAATGTAATTCATAATTCAGATGCTACACGAGCGCTTGGATCGTGCTGTGACTGAAGCAGACTTCAGAACATCATTAACACAAAGGTGAGTTTATTTTCTTCATCACTGAGCAGTGTGTTAATATATTACACTATGTTATGTATTATCTCTTTCATGAGGAACTAATAGATGAAATATTAGTGTGTAGAGAAGCGAATACAAAGGCGTGTTATCTTGAGCTGCGTTTGGTTAGTTGTTGATTCACTTGTCTTGTTTAGTTGTGCTGAGGGGATTATTTGTGTTTAGTTGTTTGGTTAGCTGATGTGATTTCTCAGTTTAAGACAGGAAGCACTACAGGTGAGCAAAATAAGGAAAAAGTGAACTAATGCATACTTTAACCAACTGATTAATATACTACATCTACTCATTATCGAAGCACATTTCTGCCACTGAATAAAACAAATAAAAACTGTTTTTGCGACTTTTTATCTCACAATTCTGACTTTTTTCCCCCTCACAATTGCAAGTTATAAAGTCCGAATTGCGAGATAAAAAGTACGAATTGTGAGATAATAGTCCAAATTGCGAAATAAAAAGGCACAATTACCTTTTACATGTTTTATTCAGTGGTGGAAACGGGCTTCCATAACTAATATACTAAAATCTGATTTACTACAATTACATTTTAAAATAGAAAAATAAAAACTAATCAAAATATTATTCATATGCTTTAGGCCAGCCTATATTACAAGCATAAAGATCACATGATAACAGTGTCTTAATCAAACTCTGAATATCCCAAAAGTGTCTGTTAAAAGGTTGGAACGCTTGTCATTTCTTTCATTTAGGAATGATTGAAAGTATTTCAGCACATGCACGGTCATTGCTCCTCCTTATGTAAGTGCTCATGCATCATTCAGGACAAACGGGAAGTGTGTTCTAGAAAACAAGGATGGGTTTGGCATGCGTTCGGTCCAGAGAGAATCTCTGTTTCCAGCTAACAGGGAACAATCTGACAAGGTTTTCTCAACGTTATGAACCAATGATCTTCCAGTAACATTAATAGAGCATTCTTTCAAACGTCTCTGGTATTTAATAATCCTTTCAAATCATTTGCAGAAAAACGCTTATTTATACATCATTCGGAATGTTTTTTGTTCCTGAAAAGTTTATGTTCGGGTAACTTTTTTAAATGTTACAATTTGTTTCAGAACTTTCAAAAGTAACGTTCCCGTGATGTTTGCAAAATGATCAAATGGAATGTTCCCTTGACAATAACAAAGTAAAACATTTAAAAAAAAAAAACTTTTTGGAATGTTTAGAGAACATTCAGAAATAACCCATTTTTACCTTATAGGAACATTAGCAGAACGTTATTAGATCATGATATGTTTGGGTTTGTATCTGCGCTGTGTTTGATTGTGTGTGAATGATGCCAGCAGGTTCATTATGTCGTTTAATGACACCTGAGCATTTGCATATAGGATATTCTACTCATTTCTGAAAGAAAATAGAAACAACTCTGAACTGAAGGTGTTTAAACAGCCAAAATCTGGATCATTCAATGCATTTAGAAGATGCTTTCATACATTTTATTCGTTTTAAGGTGCTTTATGTGCAGTTTGTATTGTGTTTTGTTTTTCTCGTATTACAGAAGCTACGTCTGTTGTTTGAGCTCATTGGATCTTCATGTTGGTGTTCAACCGTCCATTTGTGGGGGGCGTGGCTTTAAGAAACTCTCTGATGATGTCATGCGGTCAGCCAGTGCTGCTGTCAATCATCTTCTGACCCCGCCCACATCCCCTTCTACTATGAGCAGCAGTTTTGAGAAAGAGGGCGGGGCTGTTGCATCTCCTCCCTCATTATATGACCACACCCCTCAAAGCATCCCACCTCTGGCTCCTCCCCTTCCCCCGCCCCTTCCTGTGAGAAACCCTGTGGGGAGAAAGAGGAGGGTGAGGAGCTTCTACTGGAAACCAATTCCTGAAGACCGAGTCAAGCAGCAGAACGGACCGAACCTGTGGAGTAGCAGGGATCCGTTCCACATCGACATCAGCGCCATCGAGGAGCTGTTTGGACACGAGGACACACCCTCATTCACCTCCTCCAGCGACGTGATTGGACGAAGATACGCTTCTATAAGACATCTCAGACCGCAGGTGAGTCATAAAACATGAGGAGTTAACTCAAACTAAAACCATTAACAAAAACTCCACGAAAATGAACATAAACAAATTCAAAATCTTTATATATATAAAATACAGTATATATAGACATATTAAATAAAAAACTGACAAAACACACAACAAAATGGCTAAAATGTTAAATTAAAAGGAAAAAGAAAAAATAAGTCAAAATATTAGTAAAAACTGTATAGACATAAATATAAAAAGCTATTAAAATGACAAAAACAACAACATTATAATTAAATGGAAAATATAACAAATAAAATTCAAAAAATGAATAACTGCATGTATAATAATAAAACCAACAAAAACACACAACAAAATGACCAAAACCTATTAAAACTATTAATATAAGAAAACAGTAATAATGTTAAAGATGACAAAAACACAACTAACTGCTGAAACTTCACCTAAAAGTAAAATGAATGTTGAAAATATATCAAACTAATTTAAAATGTATATCTATACAGACAATAAAAACTAAAACAAATTGAAAAAAACACAAAAAATTACTGAAACTAACTAAAATTAAAATTAATAATCAAAATATTAAATGAAAGTGAATATTCTAAATATTAATAAAAAACTACTAAAACGAACAAAAGCTTATATAACTGACAAAAGCACAACAAAACTACTAAATATTCCAGATTAAAATGGGAAACATAAAAATAAATATTCAAAATATGAATAACTGTATAGACAGAAAAAACTGACAAAACAGTTTTACAAGTTTAAAAAGATAAAAAAGATAATAAAGAAAATAATAACATAAATATAATTCAAAACCTACCATAGTATGTAATATATTAGTGTGTGTGTGTGTGTGTGTGTGTGTGTGTGTGTGTGTGTGTGTGTGTGTGTGTGTGTTTCTCCATAGATCACCATCCTGGACTCCAAGAGAAGCCTGAATATCTGCATTTTTCTGAAACACTTCAAAAAGTAAGACTGGATCGTGTGTGTGTGTGTGTGTGTGTGTGTGTGTGAGAGAGAGAGAGAGAGAGAGTATGTGCATGTTTATGTGGTTTGAGGACACAAATTTGTATAATGACACAGGTATGACAGGTATTACAAGGAGAGGACATTTTCAGTGTCTCCATAATTCAAAAGTGAGTGTGTGTGTGTGTGTGTGTGTGTGTGTGTGTGTGTGTGTGTGTGAGTGAGTGAGTGAGTGAGTGAGTGAGTGAGTGAGTGAGTGAGTGAGTGAGTGAGTGAGTGAGTGAGTGAGTGTGTGTGTGTATGTGTGTTATTTGTATGCTCTCATTGATTCTCTGTCCAGGTCCAGGTCCAGTGAGAGTCTTCTGGATGATATTCTTCATGGAAACACAGGCGTCTTCAGCGTGGAGTCTCTCAGAGAGATGCTGAAGCTCCTGCCGGAGGAGGACGAGGTAAAGACTCGACTGACTCTTGAGCACAGGATTGCTTCATGATTGATTGATTGATTGATTGATTGATTGATTGATTGACAGGTGAAGAATCTGCAGATGTTCAATGGGAATCCTAAAGACCTGGCTCAGCCTGATGCCTTCATACACAAACTGATCCATTTACCCAGGTACACTCCGATGGAAACAGGGTGTGATCCGGTCTGGTCCAGATCTAACATGAGCTGGTTCTTCTGCGTCTCTGCAGGTACGAGATCCGTCTCGAGGCTCTGCTGTTAAAGGAAGAGTTTTTCCCTTCATGCACCGCCATGAAACATGACATGACCGTCATTTTGAGCGCCATCAAAGGTGATCAAGTCTGATTCCACCAGTCCAGTGTTGTGTTCAGATGTGTGTGTGTAAACACCTTCAGCTTCACATTCATCTGCTGAACTGTTGTTTCTAGAGCTGTTGAGCTGTGAGGAGCTTCACGATGTCCTTCATTTAGTGCTGCAGGCTGGAAACATCATGAATGCTGTAAGTCTGGTACACATTTACAAATGCATGCATATTCATATGCATAGAGCAGTGTTTAACTACTTTAGTAAATAATTAACTAAATAACAAGCTACTAATAAAGACTACATCTAAACACACTTACTGTAATGCATTCTGCAGATGTGTTTGCATGGCATTTAAAATATACATTCAATCAGTTCATGCTTTTCCTGGGAATCAAACCTGTGACATTGACGTTGCAAGCATAATGATTTACTGTTCAAATTACGGAAATGATACTAATATAAATATATAAAATATTTTTTGGCATTAGTTTAAAATTCTTGATGTAATTGTTATTATGTTCTGGGTCAAACATACCATAATTGGATTTATTGAATCACAAAAACACTGGAAAAAAAAATCTGGTAAATACTGTGAAAATTCAACATTAAAACTTCTTACACATTACAAAATCAAGCAAGAAAATATATGATTTTTAAAGCTGTATTTAGAAGAGGTTTTGTAAACTTTTTTGTGATGTAAAAAATCTGAACAATATTCAGTTTATTTTATTTAACATTGAAATTTTTTATTTTTATTTTATAAATGTAATGTAAATACCCTCAGAATATAGCTGATACATTTACATAACACATTTCATACACTGCTGGTCAAAACTTTGGAACTGATTTTTTACGAGAGTCTTAACGAACTGGTAGATCACTGTTCATTGGTTATATGTGAACCATCCAGATTAACTGATTCTCTCTCTCTCTCTTTCTCTGTGTGTGTGTGTCAGGGTGGATCTGCTGGTAACGCCGTGGGCTTCAAACTCTCGTCTCTGCTGTCATTGGCTGATACTAAAGCCAACAAACCTGGAATCAACCTGCTGCACTTTGTCGCTCTGGTAAGTGTATCACTCTAAGCTTGTCTGAGCTGGTCTCTATCAGTCAGAGGCTCTGTGCTGGTCTCTGTTAGTCTGTGCTGGGCTCTGTCCGTCTGTGCTGGTCTCTATCAGCCTGTGCTGGTCTCTATCGGTATGTGCTTGTCTCTACCAGTCGTCTCTATCAGTCTGTGCTGGTCTCTGGCTGGCTGTGCTGGTCTCTGGCTGGCTGTGCTGGTCTCTGTCTGTCTGTGCTGGTCTCTGTCTGTCTATGCTGGTCTCTTTTAGTCTGTGCTGGTCTCTATCAGTCTATAATGGTCTCTATCAGTATGTGCTGGTCTCTATCAGTCTGTGCTGGTATCTATCAGTCTGTGCTGGTCTCTATCAGTCTGTGCTGGTCTCTGTCAGTCTGTGCTGGTCTCTATCAGTCTGTGCTGGTCTCTATTGGTATATGCTGGTCTCTATCAGTCGTCTCTATCAGTCTGTGCTGGTCTCTGTCTGTCTGTGCTGGTCTCTGTCTGTCTGTGCTGGTCTCTGTCTGTCTGTGCTGGTCTTTTTTAGTCTGTGCTGGTCTCTTTTAGTCTGTGCTGGTCTCTATCAGTCTGTACTGGTCTCTATCAGTCTGTGCTGGTCTCTATCGGTATGTGCTGGTCTTTATGAGTCATCTCTATCAGTCTGTGCTGGTCTCTATCTGTCTGTGCTGGTCTCTTTTAGTCTGTGCTGGTCTCTATCAGTATGTGCTGGTCTCTATCGGTCGTTTCTATCAGTCTGTGCTGGTCTCTATCTGTCTGTGCTGGTCTCTTTTAGTCTGTGCTGGTCTCTATCGGTATGTGCTGGTCTCTATCATTCGTCTCTATCAGTCTGTGCTGGTCTCTGTCTGTCTGTGCTGGTCTCTGTCTGTCTGTGCTGGTCTCTTGTAGTCTGTGCTGGTCTCTTTTAGTCTGTGCTAGTCTCTGTCAGTCTGTGCTGGTCTCTATCAGTCTGTGCTGGTCTCTATCGGTATGTGCTGCTCTCTATCAGTCCGTGCTGGTCTCTGTCTGTCCGTGCTGGTCTCTGTCTGTCTGTGCTGGTCTCTGTCTGTCTGTGCTGGTCTATTTTAGTCTGTGCTGGTCTCTTTTAGTCTGTGCTGGTCTGTATCAGTCTGTGCTGGTCTTTATCAGTCGTCTCTATCAGTCTGTGCTGGTCTCTGTCTGTCTGTGCTGGTCTCTGTCTGTCTGTGCTGGTCTATTTTAGTCTGTGCTGGTCTCTTTTAGTCTGTGCTGGTCTGTATCAGTCTGTGCTGGTCTTTATCAGTCGTCTCTATCAGTCTGTGCTGGTCTCTGTCTGTCTGTGCTGGTCTCTTTTAGTCTGTGCTGGTCTGTATCAGTCTGTGCTGCTCTCTATCAGTTGTCTCTATCAGTCTGTGCTGGTCTCTGTCTGTCTGTGCTGGTCTATTTTAGTCTGTGCTGGTCTGTATCAGTCTGTGCTGGTCTTTATCAGTCGTCTCTATCAGTCTGTGCTGGTCTCTATCAGTCTGTGCTGGTCTCTATCATTCATCTCTATCAGTCTGTGCTGGTCTCTATCAGTCTGTGCTGGTCTCTGTCTGTCTGCGCTGGTCTCTTTTAGTCTGTGCTGGTCTCTATCGGTATGTGCTGGTCTCTATCATTCATCTCTATCAGTCTCTGCTGGTCTCTGTCAGTCTGTGCTGGTCTCTGTCTGTCTGCGCTGGTCTCTTTTAGTCTGTGCTGGTCTCTTTTAGTCTGTGCTAGTCTCTTTTAGTCTGTGCTGGTCTCTGTCAGTCTGTGCTGGTCTCTGTCAATCTGTGCTGGTCTCTATCAGTCTGTGCTGGTCTCTTTTAGTCTGTGCTGGTCTCTTTTAGTCTGTGCTGGTCTCTTTTAGTCTGTGCTGTCTGGTTTCAGGAAGCTCAGAAGAAAGATCTGCTCATGTTTCCAGAGAAACTTCAGCTTATTCAGCAAGCAACGCGGTGAGAAAACAATCATCCGATCGAACACTCATTTCACTGATGAAACATAGGTTTCTGTGAAGGTTATGCTTAGGGGGTTTTGTTAGGAGAAAATATAATTCTCTGATATTAAAACAATGGACGTCTACTGTACAAACCTGTGTGTGTGTATGTGTGTGTGTGTAGAGTGTGTGTTGACAGCATCCATGATGAGTTTCACACTCTGACCAGAAGAGTTCATCAGTTACAGCAGAACATCCAAACAGATGATGAGCTCCTGACGCAGCTGCAGTCCTTCCTACAGGTGACCTCTGACCTGTGGCCTGTCTGATTTTAAATGCCGTGTTTCATGTATGCCACAGTGATGTCTGATTATGTGTCGGTGTGTCTCAGAGTGCTGCTGGAGCTCTGGAGGATTTGAGGATCCGTACAGATGAGGTTCAGAGGGAAGGAGATGCTCTGATCGATTTCTTCTGTGAGGACAGAGACGTCTTCAAACTGGACGAGTGCTTTCAAATCTTCCAGAATTTCTGCTCCAAATTCAAAAAAGCAGTTCAGGTAGAAAAAAAATAATAATTACTTGCCATGCGTGGCTGCTAAATATATTTCCCATGTTTAAACACTTAGTTTAGACTAATTTACTAATGTATACTGTACTACAATACAGATTTTAAGTATTAAAATATTGGGTAAATAAGCATAATTAATTAACTTTTCCTACTCATATTTTCTATTAATATATTATTTATTTTATTTAATAATTTTTTACTCAATTATAATTTTCATGTTTAAAGACCATATTATAACTCTCTCTACTTACAATAGTACAGTATTGTTAAATATAATATTTTTGTATTCATCAAATTGTTATTGTTTTAATGTTCAAGGCCTGTTTAGACTCATTTAAATTTGTAAACTATTTACTATAATTAAAAAAATCGAAACATTGGGAAAAAGGCATAGTAAAACAAACGTTTTTTACTCACCATAGTACTGTATTGTTAAATGTACTAATTAATTAATTTAATTTATATTGTACTTACTAATATTTGAATGTTTAAAGACTTAGTTAGCAAATTAAAATTAACTTTTTTTTCCACTCATTGCAGTACTATACTATAAAATTAATTTAATTAATTTTAATAATTTTATTTTTTAATTTAATAAAATTGTATTTCTTTATTTATGCTAATGTTATTGTTCACTAAAGTATTTACATATAATAATTATTTATTTAATCAAATGTTATTATTTAGTTATTTTTTTTGTAAAACATTCTAATCATTTATTCATTTAATTCTTTATTATTGCATATTTATTTTTCTCTAAATGTTTCCATGAATCCCCCAGCACTCCCTAGTCTTTTATATATTATATGTTCTTTAGTTCAGGCTCTGAACTTAAACTCGTTTAGTAATCATCAGCGCTCTTTTCTCTCCTCAGGAGAACACAGAGCGAGGAATGTGGGAGGAGTCTCGGCGCAAGCGTCTGATGGAGTCGGAGGACAAGCGGCACTCATGGGCGGGGCATGAGGATATGGGCGGAGTCTCCGGCTTGAGGTCCAATAGTGAAGCAGATGTTGCGGCAGCATTTAAGAGGGAGCTGCTCAAGATGAGCCGTCACATTCCACGTCGCTCACCACAACACAGGAGCGTGACCTTTGACCCCTGTGGATCGGATACACTTGTACTTCCTCCAATACACTCGCTCTCCATCACAAACCCGACAGAGGAGCCGGAGATCCAAAAGAAGACTCTTTGCATTCAGGAATCGCAGAACAACGACCTTCAAACACAAAGCCAGGAAACATCGGGAAATACAGAAGTGACTCCATGCGTGACCTCTGACCCTTCTCAAATCAGTTTAGTAGAGGTTATTAATGACGATTCAGAGAGAAAGACTATAGATAAAGTCCAGCCTACAAAAGAGCCAATCAAAAACGGCACTGGAGCGAAACAAACAATCAGCAAACGAACCTTCAGCTCTAAAAACAGAGCATCTCTTTCTGCGAAATTACCTTCGTCTTCTATTAAACCATCATTATCATCATCATCATCTCCTAAATGTGTGTCCGGCTCTGAAACCGCGAGTTTGAGGAAGCTCGTTCCTCTCCGTTCTTCTGCGCAGATTCAGAAGCGACCCGTAGGAAGCAGCGAAAAGAAGACGCAAGTGTTTCGTCCGGAGGAGAAGATGTGTCGCGTTACACTCCGCACCCTCGACCGTCCCAGTCCTCAAACCTCAGCGTGCAATTCCACGGTCAAACCGCCCAGCTTCGCTCGCAACACCGTAGCGTCAACGACACGCCACGCCACCGCTCCTGGAAGCCAGGCTAAAGTGCCTGCGCTGACCCGCACAGCTTCACTACGGCTTTCTCAGGTCCTCAAACCGACGCAGACGCCAGCAGAAACTGTTCGCCCGTCGCCCCCTGCTGGACGCCTGAGGAAGAGCAGCGCCGCCTCTCAAAGCGCAGGAGAAACTGTTCGCGTCCGTCGCCCCCTGCTGGACGCCTGAGGAAGAGCAGCGCCGCCTCTCAAAGCGCAGGAGAAACTGTTCGCTCGTCGCCCCCTGCTGGACGCCTGAGGAAGAGCAGCGCCGCCTCTCAAAGCGCAGGAGAAACTGTTCGCCCGTCGCCCCCCCCTGCTGGACGCCTGAGGAAGAGCAGCGCCGTCTCTGAAATCTCAGCAGAAACTGTTCGCCCGTCGCCCCCTGCTGGACGCCTGAGGAAGAGCAGCGCCGCCTCTGAAATCTCAGCAGAAACTGTTCGCCCGTCGCCCCCTGCTGGACGCCTGAGGAAGAGCAGCGCCGCCTCTCAAAGCGCAGGAGAAACTGTTCGCCCGTCGCCCCCTGCTGGACGCCTGAGGAAGAGCAGCGCCGCCTCTCAAAGCGCAGGAGAAACTGTTCGCCCGTCGCCCCCTGCTGGACGCCTGAGGAAGAGCAGCGCCGCCTCTCAAAGCGCAGGAGAAACTGTTCGCCCGTCGCCCCCTGCTGGACGCCTGAGGAAGAGCAGCGCCGCCTCTCAAAGCGCAGGAGAAACTGTTCGCCCGTCGCCCCCTGCTGGACGCCTGAGGAAGAGCAGCGCCGCCTCTCAAAGCGCAGGAGAAACTGTTCGCTCGTCGCCCCCTGCTGGACGCCTGAGGAAGAGCAGCGCCGCCTCTCAAAGCGCAGGAGAAACTGTTCGCCCGTCGCCCCCTGCTGGACGCCTGAGGAAGAGCAGCGCCGTCTCTGAAATCTCAGCAGAAACTGTTCGCCCGTCGCCCCCTGCTGGACGCCTGAGGAAGAGCAGCGCCGCCTCTGAAATCTCAGCAGAAACTGTTCGCCCGTCGCCCCCTGCTGGACGCCTGAGGAAGAGCAGCGCCGCCTCTCAAAGCGCAGGAGAAACTGTTCGCCCGTCGCCCCCTGCTGGACGCCTGAGGAAGAGCAGCGCCGCCTCTCAAAGCGCAGGAGAAACTGTTCGCCCGATAAACATGTCAAACCCACGAGGAGGTAGAGAGAAAGTTATGCTAGTGTTGTTGAAAGAGTCTCTTCTGCTCATCAAGGCTGCATTTATTAGATCAAAAATACAGTAAAACTGTGAAATATGATTATAAAATAAAACAGCTGTTTTCTATGTGAATATGTGTTAAACTGTAATTTATTTCTGTATTTTCAGCATCATTACTGCAGTCTTCAGTGTCACATGATCTTCAGAAATCATAATAATATGCTGCTCAAGAAACATTTCTGATTATTATCAATGTTGAAAACAGTAATATTTTTGTGGAAACTGATGCATTTTATTTCTCACGATTCACAGATGAATAGAAAGTTCAAAAGAACAGCTTTTATTTGAAACTGAAATATTTTGTAACATTATAAATGTCTTTACTGACAGTTTTTAGATGGATTTAATGCCTCCTTGGTTAATAAAAGTATTAATAAAATCTTACTGACACCAAACTTCTGAACAATAGCTTAATTAGGAATATTATTTTGTTTAAAAAAAGAAAGCTTATATATTTATATCCTAAATATTAATTGTATAATTTATTCTCTTAATTACTGATTGAGATATTGCATTGAAAAAATTGTATATTGGATTTTTTGTTAACAAAAAGGGACAATATCGTTGATTTATATACATAACTTCATACTTGTTTTATCTGAAGCAAATAAATGTTTATTAAACAACTTTTAGCCAACAATTAGCCATTTTTTCAAATTCTCAGT
>CM049864.1:442500-455000 GCA_027474115.1 Schizopygopsis malacanthus | reverse complement strand
CCTTAAGTAGAGTGAGCCTTGATTCCCAAAGGCGAGGGGAGATCAGAGGACTCGAGGTCATAGGAGAGCATCCAGATCCACTACTTAGCATAAGCACCCTGGCCTCCACCGGAGGAAACGTAAAAAGAGAGTTTGCCTATTGAAAGGCCACCAAGAGGGGCGTGGTAGGTGCTATAGCCGCCACGTAGACCTTCAGGGTGGAGTGGGCTAACTCTGCGGAGAAACGGGCCTGCGAGAGCTCCAGCACTGTCCCAACAGGCAGTTAACTGGATCAAGCTGGCGGTCTCCGCACCCGGAGTCTCAACTTCAGGGCGTACAGTTTCCTTATTGAGGGAGCTCTAGATTGGAGGATGGTCTCAGCAACCTCAGTTGAGAGACCAGAGGCTATGAGTTGTGCCCCCT
This sequence comes from Schizopygopsis malacanthus, assembly GCA_027474115.1. NCBI lineage: Eukaryota > Metazoa > Chordata > Actinopteri > Cypriniformes > Cyprinidae > Schizopygopsis > Schizopygopsis malacanthus. Next base: position 454,598 of record CM049864.1, on the reverse strand, counting down.
CGGGAGCCACACCCATGGTTTCCACAACTCCGAGCAGGGGTGAAAGATCATGCCCGCTGCCAGTGAGAGGATATCCCTCCTGACGGGAATCCCCCATGGAGAGCCGTCGAGGAGAGAAATCGGGTCAGAGACTATACTCGGCCCGGCCAGAACAGGGGTTTTCAATAGAAGGACCCCGTCCATGCGCACTCTCTCTAGAACTCCCAGGAGCTGAGCGATCGGGGGAGGCGTACAGACGAAGCCTCAGCCACGATTGTACCATAGCATCCAGCCCCTTAGCGGAGCTGAATGCCTGCCTCGACAGGATGGCTGCTCCTATCCTTTACGAAGGGAAGAACCCGATATTAATACGCTTTGCCCCCAAAGCACATTTCAGGAACTTCCTGTGATGGGGAAGGAGTATGCATCTTTAGATCGCTCGTGACCACCAGTCCTCGGATCTGGTGAGAGAACGTGCTCGAAGAGAGCTTTCTGAACTTCAGTCGTGTGACTGAGCGGTTCAGTTAGCTTAGATCTAAGACGGACGCAACCCCTTCCCCCGGAACAATGAAGTACGGCTGTAGAACCTGGACTCTTTGTCTAGAGCAGGGACCACCTCGATGGTCTCCTCCCTCAGGAGAGTGCCCACTTCTTGTTCCATTACCAGAGCCTGCTCGCCCGTAGAAAGGCTGCGGCAGAGCGCCACATAGCCTTGTTCTACAGTGTGCGTGACCCATCGAGACACATTTGGCAGCAGTTCCACGCTGCCCAATAGTCTACTAAGGGAACCAGTCTCTCGAGACTGGTCTCTGGTGTACTTAGAGCGGCTTGCTCGGTGCCCTGGAACGGAGGACCGGCAGGGGACGGCCGATCTAGCTGCTCTAGAGACCCCCGAAGGGGTGGCGAGCCTCCCAGCTCCGCTACATTTCTGGGCGGAAGAGACTGAGAGAAACGCTCGCTGGAGACCGCTGCGCCCTGGAACACTGCAGGGTTAGCAGACTGATCTCCTGAGGGCACTGAGGAGAGACGGGCACCGTGTAATGCGGTGTAAACCGCTCTTCCCCAGAGGGGCCTGCCCTCATAAGTCCTGGGATGTAGCATCAGGACTGCCTTAGAAGTCTCCTATTGGAAACGACGGTCCTCAGACCCGCGTCATCTCTAGGAAGACTAAGGAACCAGAGTCTGCTCAGGCAGGACCCAATAAGACACGCTTGGCAAGGGCTCCCACACCGCCAGATGACTTACTAAGGAAACCAGTCTCTTGAGACTGGCCTCTGGTGTACTTAGAGCGGCTAGCTCGGTGCCCTGGAACGGAGGACCGGCAGGGGACGGCCGATCTATCTGCTCTAGAGACCCCCGAAGGGGTGGCGAGCCTCCCAGCTCCGCTACATTTCTGGGCGGAAGAGACTGAGAGAAACGCTCGCTGGAGACCGCTGCGCCCTGGAACACGGCAGGGTTAGCAGACTGATCTCCTGAGGGCACTGAGGAGAGACGGGCACCGTGTAATGCGGTGTAAACCGCTCTTCCCCAGGGGGGCCTGCCCTCATAAGTCCTGGAATGTAGCATCAGGACTGCCTTAGAAGTCTCCTAAGGGAACGACGGTCCTCAGACCCGTGTACTTAGAGCGGCTAGCTCGGTGCCCTGGAACGGAGGACCGGCAGGGGACGGCCGATCTAGCTGCTCTAGAGACCCCAGAAGGGGTGGCGAGCTTCCCAGCTCCGCTACATTTCTGGGCGGAAGAGACTGAGAGAAACGCTCGCTGGAGACCGCTGCGCCCTGGACACTGGCAGGGTTAGCAGACTGATCTCCTGAGGGCACGGAGGAGAGACGGGCACCGTGTAATGCGGTGTACACCGCTCTTCCCCAGAGGGCTTGCCCTCACCAGTCCTGGGCCTTGGCATCAGGACTGCCTCAGAAGCCTTCTAATGGAAATGACGGTCCTCAGACCCACGTCATCTCTAAGGCCTCAGACTAGGAACCAGAGTCTGCTCAGGCAGATCCCAATGAGACACGCTTGGCAGGGGCTCCCAAGCCGCCGGGTGGCCTACTAAGGGAACCAGTCTCTCGAGACTGGCCTCTGGTGTACTTAGAGCGGCTAGCACGGTGCCCTGGAACGGAGGCCGGCAGGGGACGGCCGATCTAGCTGCTCTAGAGACCCCCGAAGGGGTGGCGGGCCTCCCAGCTCCGCTACATTTCTGGGCGGAAGAGACTGAGAGAAACGCTCGCTGGAGACCGCTGCGCCCTGGAACACTGGCAGGGTTAGCAGACTGATCTCCTGAGGGCACTGATGAGAGACGGGCACCGTGTAATGCGGTGTACACCGCTCTTCCCCAGAGGGGCCTGCCCTCACCAGTCCTGGGCTTTGGCATCAGGACTGCCTCAGAAGCCTCCTATTGGAAATGACGGTCCTCAGACCTACGTCATCTCTAAGGAAGACTAGGAACCAGAGTCTGCTCAGGCAGATCCCAATAAGACACGCTTGGCAAGGGCTCCCACACCGCCAGGTGACTTACTAAGGGAACCAGTCTCTTGAGACTGGCCTCTGGTGTACTTAGAGCGGCTAGCTCGGTGCCCTGGAACGGAGGACCGGCAGGGGACGGCCGATCTAGCTGCTCTAGAGACCCCCAAAGGGGTAGCGAGCCTCCCCTCTCCGCTACATTTCTGGGCGGAAGAGACTGAGAGAAGCGCTCGCTGGAGACCGCTGTGCCCTAGAACACTGGCAGGGTTAGCAGACTGATCTCCTGAGGGCACTGAGGAGAGACGGGCACCGTGTAATGCGGTGTAAACCGCTCTTCCCCAGGGGGGCCTGCCCTCATAAGTCCTGGAATGTAGCATCAGGACTGCCTTAGAAGTCTCCTAAGGGAACGACGGTCCTCAGACCCGTGTACTTAGAGCGGCTAGCTCGGTGCCCTGGAACGGAGGACCGGCAGGGGACGGCCGATCTAGCTGCTCTAGAGACCCCCGAAGGGGTGGCGAGCTTCCCAGCTCCGCTACATTTCTGGGCGGAAGAGACTGAGAGAAACGCTCGCTGGAGACCGCTGCGCCCTGGACACTGGCAGGGTTAGCAGACTGATCTCCTGAGGGCACGGAGGAGAGACGGGCACCGTGTAATGCGGTGTACACCGCTCTTCCCCAGAGGGCTTGCCCTCACCAGTCCTGGGCCTTGGCATCAGGACTGCCTCAGAAGCCTTCTAATGGAAATGACGGTCCTCAGACCCACGTCATCTCTAAGGCCTCAGACTAGGAACCAGAGTCTGCTCAGGCAGATCCCAATGAGACACGCTTGGCAGGGGCTCCCAAGCCGCCGGGTGGCCTACTAAGGGAACCAGTCTCTCGAGACTGGCCTCTGGTGTACTTAGAGCGGCTAGCACGGTGCCCTGGAACGGAGGCCGGCAGGGGACGGCCGATCTAGCTGCTCTAGAGACCCCCGAAGGGGTGGCGGGCCTCCCAGCTCCGCTACATTTCTGGGCGGAAGAGACTGAGAGAAACGCTCGCTGGAGACCGCTGCGCCCTGGAACACTGGCAGGGTTAGCAGACTGATCTCCTGAGGGCACTGATGAGAGACGGGCACCGTGTAATGCGGTGTACACCGCTCTTCCCCAGAGGGGCCTGCCCTCACCAGTCCTGGGCTTTGGCATCAGGACTGCCTCAGAAGCCTCCTATTGGAAATGACGGTCCTCAGACCTACGTCATCTCTAAGGAAGACTAGGAACCAGAGTCTGCTCAGGCAGATCCCAATAAGACACGCTTGGCAAGGGCTCCCACACCGCCAGGTGACTTACTAAGGGAACCAGTCTCTTGAGACTGGCCTCTGGTGTACTTAGAGCGGCTAGCTCGGTGCCCTGGAACGGAGGACCGGCAGGGGACGGCCGATCTAGCTGCTCTAGAGACCCCCAAAGGGGTAGCGAGCCTCCCCTCTCCGCTACGTTTCTGGGCGGAAGAGACTGAGAGAAGCGCTCGCTGGAGACCGCTGTGCCCTAGAACACTGGCAGGGTTAGCAGACTGATCTCCTGAGGGCACTGAGGAGAGACGGGCACCCAGAGGGGCCGGCCCTCAAGGCCCTGCATCAGGGCGTTCTGGCCGAAGACTATCGATCCGCAGATCCGTCTTCGGCCCGGGCGCGTCACTCTGACTCCGATTCTGGCGAGTACGAGAAGTGACATTCCCCGAATAAGGAGCTGGAACACAATTGGGGTTGCTCCGCCCAGCAGCCCAAGCTGACCACCTCAACCTCCTTGGAGGAAGAGAGGTAAACATTGTGCTCTCACTTGAGAAGCATCCCAAGAGGCTCTTGTATGTCATATACAATATATAATTGTATATATTTCTCTACAATATATATATATATATATATATATGTATAAATATATATCTAACTTTCATAGTCGGATAAAATGCATAGTTAATTATTCAAAATTAAATGCAGTCAAACACCCAGACAAGTAAACACGGTCTGAAGTGCATAAATGAACCGAGAATCAGAGCCGCTCGGAACAAAACAAATAAATCTTCTTGGAGAGAAACTGCTGCAAATTAGCGCACTCTCACTCAAGGGGGAAGAACTACAGCTTAGGCTTCCGCCCCGGGAGAGCGCTAGACCTGGGGAATACAGGTGGAAATAAGGCGAACCCGTCTCCAACCCGTCCGCCAGATCTATGTGCGATCCCCGTGATCTCACTCGCCGCGGTGCCTCAGCAGCAGCGGGAGCGCGAGATTCATAGGCGCGGACACACTCCTTGGAGCGTGCCCGGCGGGAGTACAATGCATTGCAGCGGACGCTGGATCTGATGGGAAAAGAAGATAGGGGATCACCCGTCTTAATCTCCCATCTAATCCATCTGCGAGCACAGCCACTGCTCCGCCTCAGCGGCAGCGTGGCAGGTGCTGCGAGGAGCGCAGGTGAAAACTCCCTCCTCAAAGAGAGTTTTCGCCTCCAACCAGATCATCGCAAAAACTGTGTGTATCCCGAGAGAGCGCTAGACCTGGGGAATACAGGTGGAAATAGGGCGAACCCGTCTCCAACCCGTCCGCCAGATCTATGTGCGATTCCCGTGATCTCACTCACCGCGGTGCCTCAGCAGCAGCGGGACTGGGAGATCATAGGCGCGGACACACTCCTCGGAGCGTGCCCGGCGGGAGCACAATGCATTACAGCGGACGCTGGATCTGATGGGAAAAGAAGATAGGGGATCACCCGTCTTAATCTTCCCATCTAATCATCTGCGAGCACAGCCACTGCTCCGCCTCAGCGGCAGCGTGGCAGGTGCTGCGAGGACGCAGGTGAAAAACTCCCTCCTCAAAGAGAGTTTTCGCCTCCAGTCAGAGAGGAACACACAGTCTGTAACGTGATCTACTTTCGCCCTCATTGGCCTTTGATATGTCTGCTTCTAGTCTTTCTTTGCCTATCTTTTTAAGAATAAACTTTCTTATTTCCTATCTGATAGTAACAGACTCACAGAACACATTCGACTGACACACACAGAGAGCTTTGCTGAATGACAAAAAAGCTGGCGCCGGCTGCACATCACGTGCTTTTAAGCATCCTGGTCGTGACGTCACCGCACCTGACGTCTGGCCGTCAATTTTGACTGATTACACATATGATTCAGAGCTGGACAACGCTGATGGCGTTCCCCTAGCGTTTCGACGCAGCGTCTCGTTCCCGGAGGGGAACTGCTGTTTTTTTATTGAATTGTGTCACACTTGAGCACAGAGCACACACACACAAACATTGAGTCGATTCGATGATTTTATGTGGGTGTAATAAAACAAATAAAAAGTAGTAACAAAAGTGTCTCTCGTGGGTCAATTTGACCTGGCCATAGAAATCAATGGAATATCCGAAAATAAACAGCATTTTTATGGGGGGGGTTACCATACAAAATCTGACACAATCCAGAAAAGATGCACGCTCAAACGAAGGGCTGAGACTGCAGAATGCAGAAAACCTCACATACACACACACACACACACACGGTACACACAGTCTAGATATACATTATAACATAATGTTTCTGCTGGGAAATTAATATCATTTTGACTTTTTTTGACCAAACACAGTTAAATTTGAGTGATGAGGTAAAGACCAATGATTTGATTTTAAATAAAACAAATCCAGAATTTAAGGTAAATCAAATAAAACAAATCATCAAAAATAATAACAAAACCTATATAAATAATTAGAAAAAAATGGATAACAAAATTTCAGGACTGAAAAAATCACTGTAACGTTGAAGGCCTTCGGGCCATTTTGACCCGCGAGAGACACTTTTGTTTTAGGTTCGGGAGGGACGGATGGGTTTAACATTATTAATGTTTATTTTCACACTGATGTTGTTTGCTGTAGTTTTGTTGTGAAGTGTCGACGCTGTGAAGGTTGTTGGTGTCTCAGATGGAGGAGGCGTGAGCTTTGCAGATGTAGCGGTAGCGGCGAGAGCAGTGGTCGTCGTTATAGCGTCCGTCATGATGAAAGTGAGCGCAGTCTTCACCGCCTCCCAAACCGTGAGCAGTCCAGTCATCCGGCTGACCGGGCATCCATTCACTGCACACACACACACACACACACACATGTGATGAACGCTGGAGTGTGAACGAGTCTCGTGACGGCAAACACAGACTCACCTCCGGAGGATCGTGAACGGTGTCCCATCCAGCCATTCCCACTCACCGGTGCGGCCGTCGGTCAAACCCAACCAGTAGAGCAGAGGCCTGGTATTACTGACCACGAAACTCTGAACACACACACACACACACACACACACACAATTACTAAAGCACTGATTCAGTCTGAATAAACATGCTGCTTTACATTTACATTTAGTCATTTAGCAGACGCTTTTATCCAAAGCAGCTTACAAAGTAGAAGCAATCAGACCAATGAGAGCAACAATATACTAGTGCTGTGACAAGTCTCAGTTACAGTAGTCTAGTACAGTGCACATAGCAAGGATTTTTTTATAAATTAGACCAAAATTAATAGAATGGATTGTGCTGGTTTAGTTGTGTTGGTTTAGTTGTTCTGGTGAAGTTGTGTTGGCTTGGCTTGGTTGTCCTGAGTAGTTCTGTTAGTTTAGTTGTTCTGGTTAAGTTGTGTTGAGTAGTTCTGTTGGTTTAGTCGTTCTGGTTAAGTTGTGCTGGTTTAGTTCTGCATCGGTTTATTTGTTCTGATTAAGTTGTGTTGAGTAGTTCTGTTGGTTTAGTTGTTCTGGTTAAGTTGTGTTGGTTTAGTTGTCTTAAGTAGTTATGTTGGTTTAGTTGTGTGTCTGGTCGTGCTGTGGGTTAAGTTGTGCTGGTTTAGTTCTGTATTGGTTTAGTTGTTCTGGTTAAGTTGTGTTGGTTTAATTGTGTTCAGTATTTCTCTTGGTTTAGTTATGTGGCTGGTGCTGCTGGTTTAGTTGTTCTGGTTAAGTTGTGTTGGTTTAGTTGTTCTGGTTTAGTTGTCTTAAGTAGTTATGTTGGTTTAGTTGTGTGTCTGGTCGTGCTGTGGGTTAAGTTGTGCTGGTTTAGTTCTGTATTGGTTTAGTTGTTCTGGTTAAGTTGTGTTGGTTTACTTGTGTTCAGTATTTCTCTTGGTTTAGTTATGTGGCTGGTGCTGCTGGTTTAGTTGTTCTGGTTAAGTTGTGTTGGTTTAGTTCTGTATTGGTTTAGTTGTTCTGGTTAAGTTGTGTTGGTTTACTTGTGTTCAGTATTTCTCTTGGTTTAGTTATGTGGCTGGTGCTGCTGGTTTAGTTGTTCTGGTTAAGTTGTGTTGGTTTAGTTGTTCTGGTTTAGTTGTCTTAAGTAGTTATGTTGGTTTAGTTGTGTGTCTGGTCGTGCTGTGGGTTAAGTTGTGCTGGTTTAGTTCTGTATTGGTTTAGTTGTTCTGGTTAAGTTGTGTTGGTTTAATTGTGTTCAGTATTTCTCTTGGTTTAGTTATGTGGCTGGTGCTGCTGGTTTAGTTGTTCTGGTTAAGTTGTGTTGGTTTAGTTGTTCTGGTTTAGTTGTCTTAAGTAGTTATGTTGGTTTAGTTGTGTGTCTGGTCGTGCTGTGGGTTAAGTTGTGCTGGTTTAGTTCTGTATTGGTTTAGTTGTTCTGGTTAAGTTGTGTTGGTTTACTTGTGTTCAGTATTTCTCTTGGTTTAGTTATGTGGCTGGTGCTGCTGGTTTAGTTGTTCTGGTTAAGTTGTGTTGGTTTAGTTGTTCTGGTTTAGTTGTCTTAAGTAGTTATGTTGGTTTAGTTGTGTGTCTGGTCGTGCTGTGGGTTAAGTTGTGCTGGTTTAGTTCTGTATTGGTTTAGTTGTTCTGGTTAAGTTGTGTTGGTTTACTTGTGTTCAGTATTTCTCTTGGTTTAGTTATGTGGCTGGTGCTGCTGGTTACGTTCTGCTTGTTTTTTTTGTGTTGGTTTAGTTGTTTTTGTTAAGTTGTACAGTATGAATCAGCTCTGACCTTCTCCTGTTTGCTTTTTAAGACGAGCAACTCTGATCTCTTCTTCTTACACTCGTCTCTGGCCGCATCCCATGGCATCCCATCATCAGAGAAGAAATAACAGTGTGAGGAGAAGAGAAGCCATCCATCAGGACAGCACAGCTCCTCCGTGTCTGAACATACACATATGTGTCACTCTGCACAAGACATGTGGACACACAACTATAGCCTCACTTACTGTTGTTCCTTATCTTGTTAATCTGGCATTTCAGATGTGAAACCCTGTCACTGAGTGCTTGCGCTGAATCCGACACTAAACAACCACACATATATTATTACATTAGTTTATATAGTTTGGTTTGTCTGCATGTGTATTTGTGTGCTACTTACTATCATTAATCATGCTTTGCATCGTCTCTTGGTTAAGCTCCAGATTACTGATCTCAAAAAGCAGCTTATGTCCTGAACACACATAATTTCAAAACACATTTTACTTCTATATTGTGACATAGTTGAAAAAAAATAAGTGAATAAAAGAATGTAGGTGGGACTTGATTTTCTTCAATTTATAGTTGATTAACTAGTTGATAAATAAGAGCGATGACGTCAGATGAGAAAGTAATTTCATTTGGATGAAAGATGATGAATGCTACATTACCGTGTTCCTCTAGGTCACGTGTTCTGGTTATGACGCTCACGAGCGTTTGCGTCAGATTCTGTATGTTCATCTCAGTAGTTGAGAACTTCCTGTCGAACTTCACATCTAACAAAACACAGGTACACTTATGAAAACAATTAACATTATTTTTTATTGATAGCTCTAGTTTGAACTGTGTAAAATGTATGAAAATATGCACTTATTCGTGTGCATGTTCCTCGTTACGCTTTGGTCAGGTTCGTATTTACGAGTTGGGAAGAATAGTAACAATCCCGATGTATCTTTTCTACCAACAAAAAAAAAGTTTTTAAAAGTAAAAAATAAATAAGTTTGCTTTTTTTTTAACCCTTGTATTTAAGAAGTTATAGGTATAATGTTGACGGTATTTTTTATATATATTTTTTTAATAATATCTAGCAAAATTGCATTTATTTTGAGAATTTGAACCCTTTAAATTCCAGTTTATACTGTTGTGTGTATATATATACATTATATTACTATTTATTTATTTATTATATATTATTATTCTAATAATAGTTTTGATCAAATAATTAAATATACGTGTATGTATCCACTGTTGTAGTAATTTCGGCTGCATCTGAAATAGATCATACATTGATATTACCTGAGAAGTTAAAGTAAATACGCTAGAAAACTGCACGCTTTTAAGGACACATATTTAATACATGTGCAAAGCAAAAACATATGAGCGAAACATTCGAGCACAGGTCAGCTGAATGATAGATTTGACCCTCTTTAACTTTATTAAACTCAATGTACAAAGCATACGATCACACTCTATTTAAGGTCCAATTCTCTCTATTAACAAGACCATTAACTACAACTTTTGCCTCAATAAACTCCTAATTAGCTGCTTATTAATAGTTAGTAAGGTAGTTAAGTTTCATTATTGGGTAGGATATGGGATGTATGGCCTTGCAGAATATGTGCTTAAGTATTAATAAACAGCAATGTTCATAAAAGACATGCAATTAAGATCAGAACTTCAGAGTGCATATCGCAAATAATTTGATTAGATCGGAAATTCGGAGCAGATTTGTGAATCATTATTCAAATCGGGACTTCGGAGTCGGTTCGCGAATCAGTTGATTCAGATCGGGACATCGGAGTCGGTTCATGCATCAGTTGATTCAGATCGGGACTTCGGAGTCGGTTCGCAAATCAGTTGGTTCAGATCGGGACTTCGGAGTCGGTTCGTGAATCAGTTCATTCAGATCAAGACTTTGGAGTCGGTTCGCGAATCAATTAATTCAGATCGGGACTTCGGAGTCGGTTCGTGAATCAATTAATTCAGATCGGGTCTTCGGAGTCGGTTTGCAAATCAGTTGATTCAGATCGGGACTTCGGAGTCGGTTCACAAATCAATTAATTCAGATCAGGACTTCGGAGTGAGTTCACAAATCAATTAATTCAGATCGGGACTTCGGGGTCGGTTCACAAATCAATTAATTCAGATCAGGACTTCGGAGTCGGTTCACAAATCAATTAATTCAGATCTGGACTTCGGAGTCGGTTCACAAATCAATTAATTCAGATCGGGACTTCGGAGTCGGTTCGCAAATCAATCAATTCAGATCGGGACTTTGGAGCATGTAATGCTAATCTTTTTTTTTTCTGAATTATTTTATCAGTGTTTGAAGTGGCACCCTTCTATATTTTAGCCTTTAGAGTACCTGCACTTTTTTGTGCGTACCGGCTCTTCTGACATGTTGCCGGTACTCAGAGTAAAATCATCAGGGTCTGGGGGATTAGGCGATATGATCCCATATATGATTATAAATTATATAGAAACTATATAAAGCACACTACCCAGGCGGGATCACCTCTCATCTCGACCCATCACGTGAATGAATGCAAGCAGAGTCGGTATACTTCATTGTGTGGTGCACGAGTTGTAGAATAATTATTGATTACTAATTTGAATCAGTACTTTATAACGAAAATCATATCTTAAAATGAAAAGAAGCAGGCTTTTGCAATCACATGATTTTAAACCGTAAACTCCTGGAAAGTCCAAGGATCCAGTGAACTAATTAAAACGCTTAAAACAGCGCTAATGCAGAGAAAACACGATTTAATCAGCGATTACACAGAGAATAGTGACTTATAGCAGTTAAGGCAGTTGTTGGCCTAATGGATAGAGCGTTCGACTTGAAACCCGAGGTAACCCAAGGTTGTGGGTTCGAATCCCGACTCCGGCAGGAAGTCCACGACTGCTCCCCGGGCGCTGCACAGTCGGCTGCCCACTGCTCCAAGTGTGTACACTTGGATGGGTTAAATGCAGAGAACTCATTTCACTCCTCATTATACTCTGTATAATTGTGTATGTGACAAATAAAGCTCATACGATACGATACTTATAGATGTCAGTAACATTATTATTTTCAGCGAGTATCATTATGACGTGCTGCCACCTGCTGGCGGTTTTAATTTTACATTTAAAGTATCTTTTCATTTTTTTAATCATTGCAAAATATCGGTATTGAAAATGTCATATTTAAAATATAAAAACTTTAATAATACTGCAGGTTTAATAAAGCTCATACGATACATACGATACAATACGATACATACGATACATACGATACATACGATACAATATAAAAACTTTAATAATACTGCAGGTTTAATAAAGCTCATACGATACAATACGATACATACGATACATACGATACATACGATACAATATAAAAACTTTAATAATACTGCAGGTTTAATAAAGCTCATACGATACATACATACGATACGATACGATACGATACTTATAGATGTCAGTAACATTATTATTTTCAGCGAGTATCATTATGACGTGCTGCCACCTGCTGGCGGTTTTAATTTTACATTTAAAGTATCTTTTCATTTTTTTAATCATTGCAAAATATCGGTATTGAAAATGTCATATTTAAAATATAAAAACTTTAATAATACTGCAGGTTACTGCAGGTTAAAGCATGCCCCATAAGCTGCAGTAACATGTGAAAATACATCTAAATGCCATAAACTTCTGCAAAGATGAATTTTTCTTGACACTGATTTCA
>CM049864.1:420000-425000 GCA_027474115.1 Schizopygopsis malacanthus | reverse complement strand
ACACCACACACACACACTCTCACTCACTCTCTCACACACACACACACACACTCACTCTCTCACACACACAAACACACACACACACACTCTCTCACACACACACACACACACACACACACACACACACAACACACACACACACACACACACACACACACATACTCACACACACACACACGTTAGAGATGATCAGTCCTGATGATTGAGTGTATTGAATGAGCAGATCTTTCCCCTGATTCATTGACTGTGTTTGTGTTTCAGTGAGGCGTGTAAGAAGGACGTCTCCTGCGATTATTTCTTCAGCATCGACTCTGATGTTGCTCTGACCAATCTAGATATTTTGCGGATTCTTATTGAAGAGAACAAGTGAGTTAACATGCCACATTATGAGTCACTTATTTCTTATTTCATGATGTGTTATCATGTAGCACATTATGATTTTCTCCATGATGACTTTTTAAGGATTTCATCATTTTATTTGCTAAAAACTTTCATCTTATAAAACCTGTAACTCAAAGATCATCATCCATGTTTTAATTTATTATTAAAATACCTCTAGTGTGCCGAACTTGTATTTTACAAATAAAAATTAAAATATATTTTCATATGATTACATTTTGAAATTCAATTTTATATTTTTTATTTATTAAGTTTGTATTATTGTTGTATTAAATTGTATTAATTAATTTTAAAACGGATGACACGGAAAAAAAATATAAAGCAGATTTCAGTAAATTATTATGTTGTGAAGGTTTTATAAAGTTAAAAAGGCCCTGATTTTTTTATTGTTACACATTTAATCAACCTTTTAGAAACAGAATCAAAATAAAGGGGAAAACATAGAATTTATGAAGTACGAATGAAATAAAATGTTAGTTGTAAAAACAGATTGTAGTGCCTTATTATTTTTTAATTATAATTAATTATTATAATTGTAACAGTTTTACAAACTCAGTTGATGGTTAACATTTTATGATTCTTTAAAACCAGAAAAGAAATGCATTTAAAAATGCTAAATAAATGCAAAACAGAGAATTAATAAAAAATAATAAAGTAAAATTTGTGGGTGAAAACTGATTTCATAGGGCTCTATTATTGTAAAAAAAACATATATAAATTAAATTAAATAAAGTAATTTTATTTTTCATGGTTATAACTGAATTAAGTTTAGAAACAGAATTTAGGAAAATGAATTTTGAGGTGGAAAAACAGATTTCATAGGGCCCTATATTGTTAAAATGTCAATAAATTATTAAATTAATACTCATTTAATAGTCTTTGATAGTTACAAAATATTTTACCTTTTAAAAACCTTTTAACATTTCAAACAGACAATACAGATTTTTTGGAATCAAATGTATGGTCGGAAATTTATTTCATGGCTCTAGTCATGACATCAGGATTTATTCAGGAGTAAAACTGGATTCAAATATGAGTATCTTCTTTCCTCGCTGCTCCTATTTGATCATAATCATCCCACAGATCTTTTGTTTTCCCCTCCTGATGCTGTGTCTGATGTGAACAGGGCTGTGATCGCACCCATGCTGTCTCGACACGGGAAGCTCTGGTCCAACTTCTGGGGCGCTCTGAGTCCGGAAGGCTTTTACTCTCGATCGGAGGACTACATCGACATCAAGAGAGTGTGAGTGTCCAGTGTGTGTGTGTGTGTGTGTGTATGTGTGTGTGTGAGAGAGAGAGAGAGTGTGAGAGCTGTGGTGTGTGTGTGTGTATGTGTGTGAGTGAGAGAGAGAGAGAAGAGAGTGTGAGTGTCATGCACTGTGTGTGTGTGTGTTGTGTGCGTGTGGTGTGTGGTGTGTGTGTGGTGTGTGTGTGTGTGTGTGTGTGAGAGAGAGAGAGAGAGAGAGAGTGTGTGTAGTGTGTGTGTGTGTGTGTGTGTGTGTGTGTGTGGGTGTATGTGTGTGAGAGAGAGAGAGAGAGAGTGTGTGTGTGTGTGTGTGTGTGTGTGTGTTGTGTGTGTGAGTGTGTGTGAGTGTGTGTGTTTGAGTGAGTGAGTGAGTGTGCGTATGTTCTTAGCAATGCATATTACTAATACAAAAAAATAAAGTTTTGATATATTTACATCATGGAACATGATCTTAATATCTAATGATTTTTGGCATGAAAGACAAATCTATAATTTTGGCCCATACAATGTATTGTTGGTTATTGCTACAAATATAGCTGTGCTGCTTATGACTGCGTCTGTGCTCCAGGGACACATATACATCATGTTGACAGCTTAATGTGTGCTGCACTCAGAATAGAATTCTCTGTAACCGGAGGGCTAATAAAAAAAAGTTCCTCGAATCATGTCATAGTTACATTTTCAAGTTCAATCAGTACAACAGCCTGACGTCTCTCCTGTCCTCCAGCGGCCTGTGGAACGTGCCCTACATCACTCAGGTCTATCTGATCCGCGGAGAGACTCTGCGCTCGCGTCTGGCCGCCGTTTCTATCTACCAGCAGGACGGCATGGATTCAGACATGAGCTTCTGCAGGAGCGTGCGCGAGCAGGTGAGCGTGCAGGGAAATATCTTCTCTTTCTACACCAGTCAGACAATATTTACCCTGGATTTGACTTTAATGAAGCTGCAGGGCCTTATGATTAATGCAGAATACAGTCATAAAAATAGAATTTACTGAATTACACTGAATATCATTGAATCTGGCAAGATTTTGATAAACAAATCAGCAGAAGAGCTGTACATACATTTAATAAGTCTGGAGTATACTCTATTGCACATTTTACTCTTTATTTATTTATGTTTTTTTTATTTACCTATATTTATATATATATTCTCTTGTGTTGTGTTACATATTTTGCACTGTCCATTGAGCGGACCTGACCTGATTTACATTTCACTACTGATTATATTCTGTATAATTGAGTATATGACAAATAAAAGAACCTTGACCCTTGACATCAAATCTCAGTGTCTGTAAATATTAAAATATTAAATAAGTGTCTGTAAATATTAAAGCGCGCAAAGAAAAAAAGGTTCAGTTTAACTCGAAGAATGTATGATAAATTACTATTGTACAGTGGAATGTAGTTTTGAAAGTTATTAATATTATTATAATTAGGAATATTTCACAATTTGACATTTTACAGTATATTACTTTTTTATTTTCTAGAAAGTAAAATAAATTAGAATTCGTTTTTTTAAATGTTATTAAATTTGTAATGTTTTATGATTACCACCGTTTTATAACACATCTGTATTAAACCATAAATGCAGAAAAATTTAAACGTACAGCACAATATTTCTGAAAAAGTGAAATATGTTAAGGGCCCTGTTATTGTACAAATTTATAAATCATTAAATTTAGTTTTTTTTTTCTCTTACAAACACCAAACTGTGAAGTTTTATTCCTCTCTATATTCTGAAGCTTTGATCATATTTCATTCACACGGATTTATAAACATTTAACTCCTAAAAACATGTGAAAAATTGTATTTTCTGATTTATGATAAAAAGAGAAATCCAGAATGCCTTCTGGAAAAAACCTTTATCTCTAATATGACAACACATTCAAAATGAATTATGGATCTGGATTTAGATTTATGTTCTGGACATTGGTGCATGTTAATGCAATTCCTCATTTGCATATTTAAACAGAACATTTGCAATACAAAAAAGTTTGCAAGTATGCTGCTATTTATAATTAGTTAATATTTGACCCTGTTCACCTGTCGTCTCTGTGAGGACAGATGCACTAAGTATTCCCGTCATCATATGGAGTGAGGTGTATGTGTTTCGTCCTGCAGGGCATCTTCATGTTCGTGTCCAACAGGGATGAGTTCGGCCGTCTGATCTCCTCCACGAATTACAACATCAGCCGTCTTCATCCGGACATGTGGCAGATATTCGACAACCCAGTGGTGAGAGATTGACTTGAAACACACGAGTGTATAGACACACACGTGACGGACTAACCCTGTGTGTGTGTGTGTGTGTGTGTGTGTGTGTGTCCGTCCGTCCGTCCGTCCGTCCGTCCGTCCGTGTGTCTGTGTGTGTGTGTATCTCTGTGTGTGTGTGATCTCAGGACTGGAGAGAGAAATACATCCATGAGAATTACTCCAAGATTTTTGATGACGATGAGAACGTCGTTGAGCAGGTAAGGCTGAAGATCTGATGTGTCTGAATGATCACACTTTGCTGTCACACTCGATCTCCTCATATCTTCTGTGTGTTCTGAGTGTGTTCTCCAGTAAAAGCTCTTTTAGTGTAATTGTGTTGGACTGGTTTTGATCAAGTAAGCGTCAGAATAACTGCAGTCATATCTCCAGATCAACACTTTCTGAAGCAGCTCAGCTTTACTTGATTCTCCATCAATCATGTTTTAGTCTCAAATCTGATCATCAGATGATCTTTTGAGGAGCGTTTGTTACTTTCACTGTTCCTCAGCGGGGGAAGGATCTTCTGAGGAGCGTTTATTTCTTCATCTCTCAATCAGCATTGCATTATAATGTTTGGATCATTTCCATCTTACCTTACTTAGACATATTACTGGAGATATAGATTGACCGCTGATATTTAGATAATTTTATGTAAGTATCTGATCTACTGCTATAAAGATCTCATTGATTTACATTACACGCATCAGAATGTCTTCATAGAAATGCATCATCTGCAGAAAATTCATTTTTGAATATTTCTGTTTGTCTCTGGACAAAACGTAACTGTTTTTTTCCTCCATATTATCACTATATCATACTACATGAGCCTGATTGTTTAAATATAAAACAATAAACGCATTTGCAAACTTTTGCTTTAAAATTTTCTTTAATATTTGTCTAAAGGTTCAATAAACTGTTTTATTTGAAGACATTAGATCTTCTATGGCAGGCTTTACAGAGTTGTGCTTGAACGAGTGCTTGAGAGTGAGCGAGAGTGTGAGCACGAGAGTGAGCGAAAGAGCGAATGTGAGAGTGTGAGCGAATGTGAGCGAGCGAGAGTGTGTGAGAGTGAGCGAGAGTGTGTGAGAGTGAGCGAGAG
>CM049864.1:312500-415000 GCA_027474115.1 Schizopygopsis malacanthus | reverse complement strand
GTGAGGGCAACTGGACGATAGTCATTCAGGCAAGAGGGTTTACTGTTCTTAGGCACAGGGATTATGACAGATTTTTTAAAGGAGGTGGGAACCACAGAGATAGCAATGGACTCATTAAATATGGAAGTAAACAAACCAGCAAGCTGATCAGCACAGGACCTCAGAACGCGGCCAGTAATCCCATCAGGTCCTGCTGCTTTCCTGACGTTCACTCTCCTTAGTTCCCTCCGAACCTCGTCTTCCGACGGAGTGAATACATGATCGCTGCTCTGTCTGCTGCTTGCTGACGCACTGCTCGGCAGAGTCGCGCCGCCGCCGTTACATTCAAAGCGGCCGTAGAAGGTGTTTAGCTCTTCGGCCAGCAGCGGATCTGCTCTCACCTCGGCGGAGGAGTTATTTCCAGAGGAACAGATGGTCTTCAGTCCCTGCCACATGCGTCGAGAGTCATTGAGCTGACAATGAGACTCAATTATCTCCCTGTACCGGCGTTTAGCGGCTCTTACTGCCCGACGGAGAGCGTAGCACGATGCTTTGTACTCGCTCATGTTTCCCGTCAAAAGACTGGCGTTGTATGCGGCAGTGCGATGGTTAATCGCATCACAGATTGATCTGTGAACATGTCCCGGTCGACGTCATCAAGAGCCGCCTGTAGCATAGCTTCGGAGTGGGAGGACCAGCGCGTCACTTCCCTCTCCACCGGCGGTTCCTGCACGAGCCTTTATTTATAATCCGGTGTGAGGAAAATGGCAGCATGTTCCAATTTGCCAAAAGCCGGCAGGGAACAAGCGTTGTAGGCATTCTTAAACTGTGTGTAGCAATGATCCAGTGTATTCTGTCCTCTGGTTGGACAGGATACATGTTGATAAGTTAGGCATGACCTGCCTGAGGTTGGCTTTGTTAAAGTCCCCCGCGATGATAGAGGTAGCGTCAGGTTGTTTGTTAATGTAGCCGCTGAGCACATCGTGAAGTTTGGACAAAGCCAAGCCAGTATCTGCCTGTGGTGGGATGTAAACAGCAGTAACGACGATCGATGAAAACTCCCGGGGCAGATAGAATGGGTGACAGATAATGGACAGATGTTCTAGATGAGGAGATATTCCTGGGGTCACACCATTTCTTGTTGAGCACGTGACTTACTCCTCCACCTTTGTTTCTTCCGGCCTCGGCTGTTCTGTCCATCTGTAAAACAGAAAAGTTATCAGACGGCGTTACAGCAGTGTCCGGGACCGAGGTCGTGAGCCAAGTTTCAGTCAAACAAAGGATGTTACACTCCCTTATGTCCCGTTGGAAACTTATCCTGGCTCTAAGATCGTCCATCTTATTCTCCAAGGATTGGACATTAGTGAGCAGGATACTCGGTAGAGGAGGACTGTGAGCCCTTTCCATCAGTCTGTTGTGGATCACAGCGTGTTTCTCGCTGTGTTTCTTGATCCGTCGCCTCGGGGGTTATTCAGATGGCCTTCGTTCACCTCGGTGTTCTGAAGTATCTCCAATGGCCACGCTGGATTCGTGGATAAAGTGTCCTGAAGCAGGTTAGTGTAGCGGCGTCCAATGTCCAAAAGTGTTCTTTTGTCGTAAACAATCAGTGCAGACGTTATACGTGTAAAAAGAGAAAGCAAAAATATGTCAAGAAGTAGATAAGAGCACAATCTGAGCGGAGCAACCCGAACATAGCGGCGCCATTGAAGCATTCCAGTGGCATCAATCAGACCATCTCGTATGAGACACAAAACACACTGAATGAATGCAGCCATTCACAGCATGCTGCTGAGGTGCGTGTGTATTTATTTTCCTTTTTCTCAATACTTCTATTAAGCAAGGGTGTGTTAAATTGATTAAAGTCATAGTAAAGATATATATATATGGTCCCACTTTATATTAGGTGGCCTTAACTATGATTTGCTTGCATTTACACTAATCAATTGATACAATGCACTTATTGTGTACATACATGTTTTTGCATTATTATATTTTTTGCAGCTATTGAGGTGGGACACGGGTTCATCATACGGTAAACACATCCCATCATGCCTTGCTCCTCACTGACCACAGTTATGTGCTCAAACAAATCCCACAGATACACACACAGAAAGAGGAACCCGAGTCTCATCCACAGAAGATCAGAGAGACTTTGAACTCTTTCTATTAAAACACAATTCATCTGTTCAGTTGTTTCTCGTACAGTATCTCTGAAACACTGAACAGTTTAAAGCGTTTATGGCTGTAGTGTGTGTTATAGTTACACACGTGAACCTTCTCTAAAAAAAAAAACTTTACTCAACCATATTTGTTGTAGATTTAGTGTGACAGATTGTGATCATTGCATTTACAGTAATTGTATAGGTTTAATAAGCGGCAAGAAAATAAACGTGTGTGTGTACGTGTGTGTGTGTGTGTGCATTTGTGTATGTATGTGTGTGTGCGTGCGTGCATGTGTGTGTGTGTGTGTGTGTGTGTGTGTGTTTGGTGGACGCTTCTGTCCAAACTGATGAAGCTGAAACACCTCGATGGTGCATATTCTTTTGTTATCTTCATCTCCCAGTGAGGTGAAGTTGAGGTTATTGAGAAACACTAACCCTAAAGAGATCATCTCATGCAACTTCATTCAACATTTTAAGATAGTTTGGTAAAAAAAGCTATTTAACTAACTTAATTCAATTATGGCCAGTGGTTCCACATTACAGAAATACTTCATGCATGATGAACTAAACTGAATTGAGTAATGTGCAAATAACTCGAATCAATCAAGTGCATCCTAACTAAAGTATTTGAGTCATAAATATGTTTCCATTATGTGGAACTACTGTCCATAAAGTAATTGATTTATTCTAAGGTATTTTTTTTATGCAGCTGCTATTTATAATGCATACTAAACAAGCTAAGTATAGCTCTTGGTGAGTTAACCAGAAGGCGGTTACGCCCATGACATGTCCATTAGTTGTTAAACTAATGTAGTTAAAACAATTAAAATTCTAATCAACCCCGCTCTACACTTCACCACAATGGCAACCCCCAAAAACACTAACATACCATTTCACACAACTAAAATCATTTAACTCAAATGGATCAAGTAATGTGGTTGAATATAAGTGTGTTAGTTAACTTGATTTAAGTAAACTAAACAAGCACCTTTATTGACACGCATTCAATCAAGCTGAAAACATTTAGTTGAACCAAAGCATAACTGTTTTAAGTTCGTTTACCACAATGCAACTGTGTTTGAACCAAGCGGCAACCCCCCCCCCCCCGCTCTCTCTCGTGAAGCCAACACGTACGTGACTAAAACTGAAGTTCATCGATTGGGAGTCAAAATTACCAAATTCATGTTAAAATTACCAAATTTACAGCAGAAAAAAACATGTTTACAGCCTGGTGCAAAAAGTGGTTTTGGTCTATATAACTAATTTTGCCTTTCATGACAACTGGGGGGGGGGGGGGGGGCAATTTTTGTATAACTCATCCGTTTAAATTCTATTAAACCTTAAAGTTCTGCATAATTAAGGGCGTGGCTAGTTGAGTGACAGGTGGATTGCCGCTGCTTTTACCACTGTCATGCTTGGTGGGCGTGGTTCCAGCAACCAGCTCCACCCACATCCCGCCTTTTTACCCACTTTTGGATTATCCGGGAGTGACGCACAGCCAAGATGGCGACGGCCCGCTCCGCCCACTTTGAGCATTAAAACTGCTCTTCAGAAACCGACGGGTGGCGTCACGGACACTACGTCCATGTTTTTTACAGTCTATGGTTTGAACGAGGAATCTAATAAAATTTTTGTGAGAAGAAAGATGTATTGTGATATTCTCAAATAGGGGTTGTTCTGAAATCTTCAGAAATGTCAGCGATGCTGATTCAGGGCGTCAGTTTTTTTTTTTGTCTTCACAAATTCCTGATTCTGCACAAAATGATTCCCTCACAAAATGAGTGTTTTATCAAGTCTAAAGTCAACGCAGCCGTCGACCAGGAGATTTTAGAGCACTTTATGCTTCCATCTGCTGACAAGCTTTATGGAGATGCTGATTTCATTTTCCAGCAGGACTTTAACACCTGTACACACTTCCAAGTCGTCTCCTGACCATGATATTACTGTGCTTGATTGGCCAGCGTGCCTGACCTGAAGCCCATCTGGTATCTATGGGATATTATCAAGAGAAAGCTGAGAAACAGTGGATCCGAGCTGAAGGCTCATCAGTGCCTCAGGCTGATCTCTTCTACACCTCACTAATGCTGGAGCTTGTGCTAACGAGAAATCAACATGCTTTAAACAACTACAACTTTTCTGTTATGCAAATCCTTTTTTTTATTATTGATCTTATCTATTCTAATATTTTGAGATATTGGTTTTGTGACTTTCATCAGCTGTAAGCTCAAATCATCAAAATTAAAACAAATAAAAAACCTTTGAAGTTTTTACTTCAGTTTGAACTTAGAATATTTGAAAGTTCCACTTTTGCAAAAAGATAATTTTTTCACAATATTCTAATTCTTTGAGATGCGCCTGTATATTTATACATATGATTTCATTTGTATTTTTGATTAATATATTTATTTATTCGTTTGCTTGTAATTAATAATTAGACTGTAAGTAAGTTTGAGAGTTATACTTACATTGGTATTAGTTTTTGCACCTGTTTTGAAATTATTATTTTTAAACATAGTGGCAGCTTTTAGCTTCAAATATATATATTTTTGTATTAAATCTCTGCAGTAATCATTTTTATAGGTCCAAAAACACCTAATTAGTTTCTAATTATTCAATGACCCGTTGTCAATTATTCCTTACATAATGAAATTTACTAACTATAAATGCATTCCAAAATAAAAGTTGGCAGTGAGTTATGGGAAGTACATGACTCCTCACATAACTGTAGAAGTGCATAACTGTTCCTGTGACTCAGTGGTAGAGCATTGCGTTAGCAGCACAAAGGTCATGGATTCAATTCCCAGAGGACACACATACTGACAAAAAATGTATAGCCTGAATGCACTGTAAGTCGCTTTGGATAAAAGCATAAATGTAAGTACACATAGGGTTTTTATACACACAATGTGTGCCATTGTAGGTTTATTCCAAGAAAATGCCAAATACCCCAATTAAGGGTTAACCATTCGTCACATAAAACCCTAGACACATACAGCCACAATCAGAGATAAGAGGTGCATATTCTGCCCTCCAGGTCCCATTCACAAAGCTGCCCCCCCCCCCACCCCCACCCTCAAGTTCATACATGTACATTAGTAAAGTCAAAGTTCAATTCAGAGCTACTTCACTCTGAAATATGTCAGCCATAACTTCTGCTTGCAGAGCAGCACACTAATTATAAGATGATGTAATATGAAAATGGCAAGATGCAATAGAGCTTTGCTTTTGTTACATATTTAAATTGCCATTGCATTCTAGTTGCAAAGAGTAAAACAAGGTTAAGATACCGACAAACCATACAGTTTTCATTCGACTCGATCTCGGCCCATTTGGACTCGGACAATTTTTGGACTCAAACTCGAGTCCGACTCGGCCAATTTTTGGACTCAAACTCGAGTCCGACTCGGCCAATTTTTGGACTCGGACTCAAACCCAACACTACCGTTAAGACACCAGCAGACAAGCTAATCACGCACAAATTGGTGCATAAAAGCTCACCAAAATGTCTCCCACCACTTCACTGGGCTGGCTTTCTTACACAACACAAATGAGAAGTTATTTAACATCCGACTGGATCACAGGTTAAGTCAGCAGGTTCTGTGAGGGGTTGGGTTATGCAGGTGTATGTGTGTGTCATCTTAAACCTCTCTCCCCCTCTCTCTGTCTTTGTCTCTCTCACACACACACTCACACTCATTCACGGTTTCTCTGATGGCATTGGTGTTTCTCCGGTGGATCTTCCAGCTGCTGACGGTCCTGATCGTCTTTCAGGGAGTGTGTGTGATGTTTTATTACACACCCTACACACACTCATCCAGGTGAACAACTTAAACATTTATTTGTAATTCTAGCCAATTTAAATGAGACTCATTGTTATAAAGTCGAAGATTCACATGAGTTTCTAAGGCTTAAGTGAGCTGATAATTGACTGCTTTCTTAATCGTTGAATAGCTATAACAACATTATGCTTGCTGTCTAAGGTAGTTTTTAGTGGAGTCTAAGAAATACAGGTATATTGTTGTTTAAATGTCATTTTTATGGTCTAAAGGTCATGGTAATTATTATCAGGACAGATACAGTTGCTGTTCAGGAGTGTAATATAGTAATATATAGTGATTTGTTCAGGACTGGAGCGTCAGATAGTAAAGTTTGTACACATGTTTCGTTCTCTAGAGCTCTGCTTTATTTCTGGACTCCTTCAGTTTATTGCAGTAAAATCATGTTTAAACCGCCGTGTGAATAATTCAGTAAAGCGCAAGTTAAATCCCGTTTATTTGACATTCATCACTTTATGGGAACGTCCAGAAAAACACAATTTTTATTAGTTGGGTGTATTTTAAATATCGGTTTACTTGAGCGCACTTAATATGAGGATTAAGTTGTATATACTTACAGTAGGATTTACCGACTTTATATTATAGAGAGCTGGAAGATCATTTTATGCAGATACTCAAACTGACCAAAAATATGATTTTGCTGCAGATATTGATATTCACAGCAGTAGCCAAACTTATTAGAGCGCTGGTATTATCAGCAGATAAAAATGGAATTAAGTCAGTTATTTCTTTATTTTGCTGTATATGTGTCAGTAGGAAATATAATTAATTGTAATAATCCAGTGATATTTTTGAGAAGTGATCTGATCATCATCAGTCATGAAGAAACTGAGACGAGGACAAAAGATGCTCACCAAATATGGATTTAGTTTAATTCATAGAAGTTATTTGATCAAGAAAATCTATTTATGACAGCATCCTAAAACTGTGCCTGCAACTTTTAACAGCGCTGTAGCTTTGCAGGAGGTTTCTTGAAGCATCAGTTCTTCTGGATTTAGTCCGTCTTGTTTTTTTCAATGAATGATGATGATCAGATCCCATCTCATAAATCTCACTGGATTATTACAATTAATTATATTTCCTACTGACACACTACAGCAAAAGATAGAATTAACTGACTTAAAACCATTATTTAGCTGCTTAAAATAGTGTTCTAATAATTTTGATTAATGTAAATCTATGAGACATTTATAACAGTAGAGACATAAAATCATATAAATATCAGTGGTCGCTCTATATCTCCAATAATATGAGATGAGATGTAAATGATCCAAACTTATAATGCAATGCTGATTGAGAGATGAAGTAATAAACGCTCCTCAAAAGATCATCTGATGATCAGATTTGAGACTAAAACATGATTGATGGAGAATCAAGTAAAGCTGAGCTGCTTCAGAAAGTGTTGATCTGGAGATATGACTGCAGTTATTCTGACGCTTACTTGATCAAAACCAGTCCAACACAATTACACTAAAAGAGCTTTTACTGGAGAAAACACTCAGAACACACAGAAGACACGAGGAGATCGAGTGTGACAGCAAAGTGTGATCATGCATCATTTAGAGAATTAAAAATGTAATCAATTTCAAATATGATGCAGTGGCTGAAAACTGTTTTCTTTCAGAGATGGGATGACGGACACGCTTCAGCTGCTGCGCTGCGCTAAACTCAGACACAAGTTTTCCATCATTAAACCGGCCAAAAGGTGCGTGAGGATCAAGACCAAGCAGCTTTCCTTCTGTCTCAGAGCACTGATAACTTACATGTGTTTGTCTCCTTCTGTCTCAGAGCACCGATAACTTACATGTGTTTGTCTCCTTCTGTCTCAGAGCACTGATAACTTACATGTGTTTGTCTCCTTCTGTCTCCGAGCACTGATAACTTACATGTGTTTGTCTCCTTCTGTCTCAGAGCACTGATAACTTACATGTGTTTGTCTCCTTCTGTCTCAGAGCACTGATAACTTACATGTGTTTGTCTCCTTCTGTCTCAGAGCACTGATAACTTACATGTGTTTGTCTCCTTCTGTCTCCGAGCACTGATTACTTACATGTGTTTGTCTCCTTCTGTCTCAGAGCACGATAACTTACATGTGTTTGTCTCCTTCTGTCTCGAGCACTGATAACTTACATGTGTTTGTCTCTTCTGTCTCAGAGCACTGATAACTTACATGTGTTTGTCTCTTCTGTCTCAGAGCACTGATAACTTACATGTGTTTGTCTCCTTCTGTCTCAGAGCACTGATAACTTACATGTGTTTGTCTCCTTCTGTCTCAGAGCACTGATAACTTACATGTGTTTGTCTCTTCTGTCTCAGAGCACTGATAACTTACATGTGTTTGTCTCCTTCTGTCTCAGAGCACTGATAACTTACATGTGTTTGTCTCCTTCTGTCTCAGAGCACTGATAACTTACATGTGTTTGTCTCCTTCTGTCTCTGAGCACTGATAACTTACATGTGTTTGTCTCCTTCTGTCTCAGAGCACTGATAACTTACATGTGTTTGTCTCCTTCTGTCTCAGAGCACTGATAACTTACATGTGTTTGTCTCCTTCTGTCTCAGAGCACTGATAACTTACATGTGTTTGTCTCCTTCTGTCTCAGAGCACTGATAACTTACATGTGTTTGTATCCTTCTGTCTCTGAGCACTGATAACTTACATGTGTTTGTCTCCTGTCTCAGAGCACTGATAACTTACATGTGTTTGTCTCCTTCTGTCTCAGAGCACTGATAACTTACATGTGTTTGTCTCCTTCTGTCTCAGAGCACTGATAACTTACATGTGTTTGTCTCCTTCTGTCTCAGAGCACTGATAACTTACATGTGTTTGTCTCCTTCTGTCTCAGAGCACTGATAACTTACATGTGTTTGTCTCCTTCTGTCTCAGAGCACTGATAACTTACATGTGTTTGTCTCTTCTGTCTCAGAGCACTGATAACTTACATGTGTTTGTCTCCTTCTGTCTCAGAGCACTGATAACTTACATGTGTTTGTCTCCTTCTGTCTCAGAGCACTGATAACTTACATGTGTTTGTCTCCTTCTGTCTCAGAGCACTGATAACTTACATGTGTTTGTCTCCTTCTGTCTCAGAGCACTGATAACTTACATGTGTTTGTCTCCTTCTGTTGAGCACTGTCTCCATGTGTTTGTTCTGTCTCAGAGCACTGATAACTTACATGTGTTTGTCTCCTTCTGTCTCAGAGCACTGATAACTTACATGTGTTTGTCTCCTTCTGTCTCTGAGCACTGATAACTTACATGTGTTTGTCTCTTCTGTCTCAGAGCACTGATAACTTACATGTGTTTGTCTCCTTCTGTCTCAGAGCACTGATAACTTACATGTGTTTGTCTCCTTCTGTCTCAGAGCACTGATAACTTACATGTGTTTGTCTCCTTCTGTCTCAGAGCACTGATAACTTACATGTGTTTGTCTCCTTCTGTCTCAGAGCACTGATAACTTACATGTGTTTGTCTCCTTCTGTCTCAGAGCACTGATAACTTACATGTGTTTGTCTCCTTCTGTCTCAGAGCACTGATAACTTACATGTGTTTGTCTCCTTCTGTCTCAGAGCACTGATAACTTACATGTGTTTGTCTCCTTCTGTCTGTGATAACTTTTGTTTCTCCTTCTGTCTCAGAGCACTGATAACTTACATGTGTTTGTCTCCTTCTGTCTCAGAGCACTGATAACTTACATGTGTTTGTCTCCTTCTGTCTCAGAGCACTGATAACTTACATGTGTTTGTCTCCTTCTGTCTCTGAGCACTGATAACTTACATGTGTTTGTCTCCTTCAGAGCACTGTCTCATGTGTTTGTCTTCTGTCCGAGCACTGATAACTTACATGTGTTTGTCTCCTTCTGTCTCAGAGCACTGATAACTTACATGTGTTTGTCTCTTCTGTCTCAGAGCACTGATAACTTACATGTGTTTGTCTTCCTTCTGTCTCAGAGCACTGATAACTTACATGTGTTTGTCTCCTTCTGTCTCAGAGCACTGATAACTTACATGTGTTTGTCTCCTTCTGTCTCAGAGCACTGATAACTTACATGTGTTTGTCTCCTTCTGTCTCAGAGCACTGATAACTTACATGTGTTTGTCTCCTTCTGTCTCAGAGCACTGATAACTTACATGTGTTTGTCTCTTCTGTTCTGTCTACATGTGTTTGTCTCCTTCTGTCTCCGAGCACTGATAACTTACATGTGTTTGTCTCTTCTGTCTCAGAGCACTGATAACTTACATGTGTTTGTCTCTTCTGTCTCAGAGCACTGATAACTTACATGTGTTTGTCTCCTTCTGTCTCAGAGCACTGATAACTTACATGTGTTTGTCTCCTTCTGTCTCAGAGCACTGATAACTTACATGTGTTTGTCTCCTTCTGTCTCAGAGCACTGATAACTTACATGTGTTTGTCTCTTCTGTCTCAGAGCACTGATAACTTACATGTGTTTGTCTGTCTCGAGCACTGATAACTTACATGTGTTTGTCTCCTTCTGTCTCAGAGCACTGATAACTTACATGTGTTTGTCTCCTTCTGTCTCAGAGCACTGATAACTTACATGTGTTTGTCTCCTTCTGTCTCAGAGCACTGATAACTTACATGTGTTTGTCTCCTTCTGTCTCAGAGCACTGATAACTTACATGTGTTTGTCTCCTTCTGTCTCAGAGCACTGATAACTTACATGTGTTTGTCTCCTTCTGTCTCAGAGCACTGATAACTTACATGTGTTTGTCTCCTTCTGTCTCTGAGCACCGATAACTCACATGTGTTTGTCTCCTTCTGTCTCAGAGCACCGATAACTTACATGTGTTTGTCTCCTTCTGTCTCTGAGCACCGATAACTTACATGTGTTTGTGTCCTTCTGTCTCAGAGCACCGATAACTTACATGTGTTTGTCTCCTTCTGTCTCAGAGCACTGATAACTTACATGTGTTTGTCTCCTTCTGTCTCAGAGCACTGATAACTTACATGTGTTTGTCTCCTTCTGTCTCAGAGCACGATAACTTACATGTGTTTGTCTCCTGTCTCAGAGCACTGATAACTTACATGTGTTTGTCTCCTTCTGTCTCAGCAGATAACTTACATGTGTTTGTCTCCTTCTGTCTCTGAGCACCGATAACTTACATGTGTTTGTCTCCTTCTGTCTCAGAGCACTGATAACTTACATGTGTTTGTCTCCTGTCTCAGAGCACTGATAACTTACATGTGTTTGTCTCCTTCTGTCTCAGAGCACTGATAACTTACATGTGTTTGTCTCCTTCTGTCTCAGAGCACTGATAACTTACATGTGTTTGTCTCCTGTCTCAGAGCACTGATAACTTACATGTGTTTGTCTCCTTCTGTCTCAGAGCACTGATAACTTACATGTGTTTGTCTCCTTCTGTCTCAGAGCACTGATAACTTACATGTGTTTGTCTCTTCTGTCTCAGAGCACTGATAACTTACATGTGTTTGTCTCCTTCTGTCTCAGAGCACTGATAACTTACATGTGTTTGTCTCCTTCTGTCTCAGAGCACTGATAACTTACATGTGTTTGTCTTCTTCTGTCTCAGAGCACTGATAACTTACATGTGTTTGTCTCCTTCTGTCTCAGAGCACTGATAACTTACATGTGTTTGTCTCCTTCTGTCTCAGAGCACTGATAACTTACATGTGTTTGTCTCCTTCTGTCTCCGAGCACTGATAACTTACATGTGTTTGTCTCCTGTCTCAGAGCACTGATAACTTACATGTGTTTGTCTCCTTCTGTCTCAGAGCACTGATAACTTACATGTGTTTGTCTTCATGTGTTTGTCTTCTGTCTCAGAGCACTGATAACTTACATGTGTTTGTCTCCTTCTGTCTCAGAGCACTGATAACTTACATGTGTTTGTCTCCTTCTGTCTCAGAGCACTGATAACTTACATGTGTTTGTCTCCTTCTGTCTCAGAGCACTGATAACTTACATGTGTTTGTCTCCTTCTGTCTCAGAGCACTGATAACTTACATGTGTTTGTCTCCTTCTGTTCAGAGCACTGTCTTCATGTGTTTTTCTTCTGTCTCAGAGCACTGATAACTTACATGTGTTTGTCTCCTTCTGTCTCAGAGATAACTTACATGTGTTTGTCTCCTTCTGTCTCAGAGCACCGATAACTTACATGTGTTTGTCTCCTTCTGTCTCAGAGCACTGATAACTTACATGTGTTTGTCTCCTTCTGTCTCAGAGCACTGATAACTTACATGTGTTTGTCTCCTTCTGTCTCAGAGCACTGATAACTTACATGTGTTTGTCTCCTTCTGTCTCAGTAACTTACATGTGTTTGTCTTGCACTGATAACTTACATGTGTTTGTCTCCTTCTGTCTCAGAGCACTGATAACTTACATGTGTTTGTCTCCTTCTGTCTCAGAGCACCGATAACTTACATGTGTTTGTCTCCTTCTGTCTCAGAGCACTGATAACTTACATGTGTTTGTCTCCTTCTGTCTCAGAGCACGATAACTTACATGTGTTTGTCTCCTTCTGTCTCAGAGCACTGATAACTTACATGTGTTTGTCTCCTTCTGTCTCAGAGCACTGATAACTTACATGTGTTTGTCTCCTTCTGTCTCAGAGCACTGATAACTTACATGTGTTTGTCTCCTTCTGTCTCAGAGCACTGATAACTTACATGTGTTTGTCTCCTTCTGTCTCAGAGCACCGATAACTTACATGTGTTTGTCTCCTTCTGTCTCAGAGCACTGATAACTTACATGTGTTTGTCTCCTTCTGTCTCAGAGCACTGATAACTTACATGTGTTTGTCTCCTTCTGTCTCAGAGCACCGATAACTTACATGTGTTTGTCTCCTTCTGTCTCAGAGCACTGATAACTTACATGTGTTTGTCTCCTTCTGTCTCAGAGCACTGATAACTTACATGTGTTTGTCTTCTGTCTCAGAGCACTGATAACTTACATGTGTTTGTCTCCTTCTGTCTCAGAGCACTGATAACTTACATGTGTTTGTTTCCTTCTGTCTCCGAGCACTGATAACTTACATGTGTTTGTCTCCTTCTGTCTGTGATAACTTTTGTTTTTCCTTCTGTCTCAGAGCACTGATAACTTACATGTGTTTGTCTCCTTCTGTCTCAGAGCACTGATAACTTACATGTGTTTGTCTCCTTCTGTCTCTGAGCACCGATAACTTACATGTGTTTGTCTCCTTCTGTCTCAGAGCACTGATAACTTACATGTGTTTGTCTCCTTCTGTCTCAGAGCACCGATAACTTACATGTGTTTGTCTCCTTCTGTCTCAGAGCACTGATAACTTACATGTGTTTGTCTCCTTCTCAGTATAAAACTGGAGAGATTCACACAGGAGCTGTCTGATTTAATGAGCTGCCCGCACAAACCAAACACAACCGAGCGCGAGCTGAACAGGTATGTGTGTGTGTGTGTCTGTGTGTTTTGTCTTTGGCATGCTTTTGTCCAAATTGATATGTTGAGGTGTTGATGAGTGATTGTGTTGACGTTGAAACATCTCGATGGTGCACATTCTTTTGATATCTTCAGCAGTTATTAAGTTATTAAACACGTTCATGTGAAAGCTCAGATTTCAAAAGATCATCTCATATGCAAATTCACTTGACATTAAGACAGTTTGACACATGTAATCTGAGTTTCTCTGTGTGATGGGTGTATGAGGCTGGGATCGAACTCGGGTGTTGTAGTTGACTGAGCGGCCTCTTTACCACTGAGCTATGGTGGATGGACAATAATAGATGGACCCAAGGGCAGATAGATGACTGAATAAAAAGGTACTTTACTGAGGAGTTCAGGTTCAAAAGTACAACAAAAAGGAAGCTGTGCTCCCACAGTGAAATATACAAGAAACAAAAGATGAGCAAATCCCTAAAACACACCAGATTTAGCTTTCTTGGTGAAGATAACAGATACAGAGTAGGCTCAAGACTGAACACAACTGAAAGGAAGCAGCATGCTTAAATAGGCAAACACAAATTAGATAATGACCCACAGGTGGACGAAATCAAGTGCTAAAAGAGTAGCAATAAAATTAATTCTACAGAATCTGGGGCTTCTAGTGGTTAGGAGAGTCATTACAAGCTGGAGCCTTACACTCCGATGGGGTTCATCTTCTGAAATGTTAGTGATGCAGATTTGGTGTATCTGCACTACTGGTAAGATTCATAATCCTGCACATTCCCTTCATCACTATTCAAAATAAAGTATATTAATTGGTATTTATGGATCCTTGAAAAAGCGTTAACATCCATGAAATATGTCCATTACACACTTGTCGTAGTGAAAATGTTCTTTACACCCAGAAAAACAAAAATGTTAACATTTTCAAAAATTTAAATGTTTACAATTACTACACTGTAAAAACTGTTCGTGATTTTAATGGTTAACGGTAAGTTCCTGTAAAATTTACAGGCAAAACCGTAAGCTGGCGTTCCCAGAATTAAAAATGTAGTTTGAATTGAGTTTTTTCTGAGAAATAACTATGTTTATTCTTAGTTATGTTTATATCAGTGGTTGTAGGTTGTTAATTGAATGTTTATTGCATATATCAGTTTAATGAGTGTGGCCATGATGGTGATTAGTGTTATATATGTTCATATTTAAAAGCTGCTTTGGTTCATCATGTGACTTTCTCATCACCTCCTGCTTTGGAGGTTATCAGTGGATTACAAAGCTATAAAACAGATTTCAGTACTTTAATAGGTTGGTATATTAATATTATATCAGTTCATGAAATCACGGTATTTAACTGTAAATTTAAGTTAAAAACCTAAAATGTTGTTACCGTATTTTTTACAGTAGAATTCTGGCAAACCTCCAGTCATTTAGTATCTCTATAAAGCCCTGAATGTGCTCCGTACAGGACCTCCAGACGTATAACAGTGACGTGTGAGGTCTCAGAGAAATACACTCAAATATAACGTCCACTACCAAGGAACGAACTCCATAGCTGGGTCTCAGGAGGATATACAGGTGGTCAAACACACCTGAAGACTTTAGCAGAGAGACGTCACTGAGTATAAGAGTCATTACTAATCAATTAAAGTGGTTTTCGGCCAATTGTTAGCCTAACCACAGGCTCTACTCTTCAGCACAAGCCAACGTTTAATACGAATCTTAATATTGAGCAAAAAAACACATGAAATAACCTTTGATTTGAACATTTGCTCTGCTTTAACACTCAGAAGCAAAGCATACTGGGAACTAGAAATCTGATGAGCTTTTAAAATACCTTTTAATTCTGAGATCAGTCGTTTTAACATTGACGACACTGATAAAGCTTCTGATCGCTCGTGTAAAATAAACTCTGTTTCTTTCTCTCTGTGTGTTTGTGACAGAATGAGGATGCAGTTTTGCTGTAACGCCACAGGATTATTATTCCTCACCAAACGAAACACAGCCATCAATCAGACCATCCCGTATGAGACCAGCACTATAAGCACATTCACGATGAACGACACCCTACACAGCAAGCTGCCTGAGGTGTGTGTGTGTGTGTGTGTGTGTGTGTGTGTGTGTGTGTGTGTGTGTGTGTGTGTGTGAATGTGTGTGTGTGTGTGTGAATGTGTGTGTGTCTGTCTCTGTGTCTCTCTGTCTCTGGGTGTGTGTCTGTGTGTGTGTGTGTGTCTGTGTCTGTTTGTGTGTGTGTGCGTGTGCGTGTGCGTGTGCGTGTGTCTGTTTGTGTGTGTGTGTCTGTGTCTGTCTCTCTGTGTGTGTGGGGTGTGTGTGTGTGTATGTGTGTGTGTGTGTGTGTGTGTCTGTCTCTCTGTCTCTGGGTGTGTGGGTGTGTGTCTGTGTCTGTGTCTGTTTGTGTGTGTGTGTGTGTGTGTGTGTGTGTGTGTGTGTGAGTGTGTGTGTCTGTCTGTTTGTTTGTGTGTGTGCGTGTGTCTGTTTGTGTGTGTGTGTGTGTGTGTGTGTGTGTGTGTGTGTGTGTGTGTGTGTGTGTGTGTGTGTGTGTGCGTGTCTGTTTGTGTGTGTGTGTGTGTGTGTGTGTGTGTGTGTGTGTGCGTGTGACTGTGTGTGTGCGTGTGTCTGTCTGTGTGTGTGTGTGTGTGTGTGTGTCTGTGTGTCTGTGTGTGTGTGTGTGTGTGTGTGTGTGTGTGTGTCTCTGGGTGTGTGTGTGTGTGTGTGTGTGCGTGTGTCTGTTTGTGCGTGTGTGTGGGTGTGTCTGTGTGTGTGTGTGTGTGTGTGTGTGTGTATGTGTCTGTCTCTGTGTCTGTGTGTGTGTGTGTGTGTGTGTGTGTGTGTGTGTGTGTGTGTGTGTGTGTGTGTGTGTGTGTGTGTGTGTGTGTGTGTGTGTGTGTCTCTGGTGTGTGTGTGTGTGTGTGTGTGTGTGTGTGTGTGTCTGTCTCTGTGTCTCTGGGTGTGTGGGTGTGTCTGTGTCTGTGTCTGTGATTACTGAATCTGTTTTAGTATGTGTTTGTTGACACTGGCAGAGATGTTTTTTCACAGACATGTCCTGACTGGAATTTCTAAATAACCTAAAATGTTCAGGGCTTTGCTTTGTTTTAGCTATTGCTTTCATACTTGCTGAAGGTAACAACTGAAAGTAGTTTGACCAATAGCGTGCAGGCATTGTTTAAAATCAACCAATCATAGCGTGCGAGAGGGTCTGATCTGCAGAGAATGATAAAAGCAATTAAAATCTTCAGACATTTCATGTATGAGGACTTTCAAAAATCCATAAGTAATTACTTACAAACATACGTTTAAAAATAAACTGCTTCAAATTTAGCATTTTCAGTATAAGCGTGTGACATTTGCTGAAATGCAGCACTCTGAGTGTTGAAACCAGCGGAGACAGCAGCATGGGATAAAGTTGCACATTCCTGCATGTCTGTCGATGCCTCATAAAACTAAAATATAATTGTCATGTCGTAAAACAACATCTGAGATGCACAGGGCGTGAAAGGTGGTGACGATTATAAGGTAACGACAGCTTATCATTTGCACGTGTTTTTAAGCCTTGCCAATTTAAAGCATTCAAACAAAAGCTGAACTGAGTGCTCGCGCGCCGTGTTCGGTGCAGAGACTGAACCGAGCTCTACTTCACGTCCTCCTGCGTAAGAACGAACAAATACAAATCGCATTTTAAACACGCAAACCCAAAAAGATGTGAAAGAGCCCAAAATCAGCACACCGAATTTGCCTCTTCTTGCTCTTGTACTGACAAATACATAAAAAAACCGTCTTGGAAAGTGTCCTCGAAAACACTGTCGGTGATGTCTTAAGTGAAATAATCAGTTGAGAAAGAAATTGGATGTGCATCATTATATCGGATGCATTGTCTCTTAAAGTGACAGCGCCTAATTTACTAGATCTGTCGGTGTCCTTAATCCAAGAAAATGAAAGAAAGAAAATCACCCACTGCTCTTTGACTGAATAAATTTCTAGTTTTAACAATAATTAATCCACAGTTAAACCGAAAATCAAATTTCCGATATTTATTTATTAGCGGGTACATGACACTATAGTTAATTTATGTAAGTGAGGATAGCTAAATAAAGTAAACAGTGACATATTATGCCCAAAAATCATTCATACAGAGGACTACCAGTAAAATTGATACAAAATTTGGGACCAAACATTATTCAGACACTTTGACCTGACCATGTTTTTTCTTTAATTGCTAATGCGACCTTTTAACACCACACACTAAACTAAGCATTGTTTGGTAATAGGTCGACACAGTATTGATATCTGTGTAAATATTATCATATTAACAGTTTTCTGACTTTTTAGTTAATTGTAATCCATTATTAAATTTATCTGACATTTTCGAGAGGAATTAGACACAGTTTAACTCATATTTTATTACCTTTTCTAAACTATAGCGAATAAACTGTGATAGAAATGCTGAAGGTGTCTGAATACAATTATGTTTTGACTGTATATTTAATTTTTACAGTGAAGATTACACAGTGCTGTTTTACATTTGATTATTCGGTTTCTGTGCCTGGACACCTGCAAACTTAAAAAACGTAAACGTTGTGTAAATAACACAAATGAATAATTATAACGGACATACAAATTAAACAAGTTGCAAACTGTATTGCTGTTATTGTTGTTTTTAATGTTAATGTTACAATGCAACGACATTGCCATTGAAACCAATGCATATTCCTCCATAAATTGAAAGAGTGCTTAAGGACACACAAATCAGATATGATTATGACACACCGTGTGGACTGTCAGTTATCGAAATCAGATGTACACAAAATCAGATTTGGGCTGACTGTCTGAACTAGGCTTAAAGGAACAGTTCACCCAAAAATGCAAATTCATTCATTAATTACTCACTCTCATGTCGTTCCAAACCCGTGAGACCTTCGTTCATCTTCTGAACACAGATTAAGATATTTTTAATGCATTCTGGCCCTCCATAGACGGCACGATCAAGGTCCTGAAACATAGCAAGGACATCATTAAAATAATCCATGTGACCACCGTAATTTTACAAAGTTACGAGTCGTGTGCAAAGAAAACAAAAATAACGACTTCATTCAATTCGTGTTAGGATGCTTGCCGTCTATGGAGGGTCAGAATGCATCAGAAATATCTTAATCTGTGTTAAGAAGATAAACGAAGGTCTCACGGGTTTGGAACGACATGAGGGAGAGTAATTAATGACTGAATTTGCATTTTTGGGTGAACTGTCCCTTTAAGTGTGTGCAGCTTATACTGTACAACAAATCGTTTAAAGTATTTTCAAATTGCGCTTACCATAGACTTTAATTTTTTTATCTTTTATAAAAAAAAACATAAAAATACACAGGGAAATCTTGAAGGAACCCATTGGCGACGTAGCCTTCTGGGTTTGACGTCACGACGGCTGCAGGAAAACGAAGCCAAAACTGACATTTTGGGCAATTTAGAAATGTACATTTATTAATTTGGAAGATGCTTTTATCCAATGCGACTTACAACTGAGGAATACAACATGGCAATAAACACGAGAAGTGCCTGTTATACAAGGTTCAGTCATCGTTTAAAGTGGCAAAAAGCTAGGAAGGGATAATGATAGAGAACAGAAAAAGTCAACGAGGCAGTTCGATGCGCATGGAAAATATTCCTTTTCAGTTGTTTCTTGAAGATTGTGAGGAAAATGATTCTCAATCAGTCTTTAGTAATGAGCTCACAACTATAACGATACAAATAGATAGGCTTTAATGATAAATCCTGCCTGAAAGCACGTAGAAGAAGTCCTCTTTTTAACCTCTGTCCCAGATCACACGATTTTGACTGAAAATCTTGTTTTGTTGTGAACATGTCAGACTACACGGTTCTACCCAATCATTCATCGCTTGTTGTCTTTAACAATGTGTGTGCTGTCATCGATAGCACTGGACTAGACAAGCGGAGACATGAGGGTGAAAAATGATAAACTCTTAAGATAAAATAGAGAACGTACACTATATTGCCAAAAGTATTGGCACCCCTTCTAATGAAAGGTTTGAGTACTTTAGTAATCTCCATGAGTACAAATCTTAATGTGTAAGCATATAATGATATTGTAGGGAATCTAATTGTATTGCAACAGTTTGTTCAGGACTCTTTTCTATTCTAACATGACAGTGTCTCTGTGTATAAGACAAGAATCAAAGAGAAATGATGATTCAGTCAGTGTGGAAGAACTTGACTGGTCTGCAGAAAGCAGCTGAACACCTCTGGTGTGACTTTAAATGAGCCACAAACTCATCACCAAACACTAATGACTTGTACATATGGGTGCATTTATTTTAGACCCTTCCAAAACTGATGCAACAGAGGTGGAAATACAATTTTTAAGTACATTAATTATGTTTACATCTTTGTTGGCACAGTTTGGAAGCGCCTTTTTCTCTTCTAAAGAAGGGGTGCCAGTACTTTTGTCCATATAATGAATGCACAAGTCATTGGTGTTTGGTTAGATTAATTAGATTCCCTAAAATATCATTATATGCTTAAACATTAAGATTTATGCTCATGGAAATTACTAAAGCAGTCAAACCTTTCATTAGAAGGGGGTGCCAATACTTTTGGCAATTTATTGTATCTCTATCTCACAAAGCACTGTATAGGTCAGTACATGAAATATAACACTAATATATAACACAGTCTGGGCCTGAAGCTTTCTTAGGCTGATGATATAAGGGGCAACTTTTTGAGCAATTGTACATGGCAAACTTTTTTTGAGCTATGTGGTTTGGGCACTTTCCCTTTAAGAACGGTTATACAATTTCCATCTGGATATTTTAGATCAGTCGTGGGCTCTGTGTCTCACCGCATTTCCCAAAGTTCCCCGGCAACATTGCTCAAAATGTTGGCTCGTGTACCATCAGCCTTAGGCTTCTGCTTTGTGAAGACTAGGGTTGGGTGTCGAAAACCGGTTCTTTTGTAAAAAACGGTTCCAAATTTCCAAGTACCGGGTATTTGATAAGACGCGTGCATTTTGATTTATTCCTAACGATTCTTGCGTCGCATTTTAATGTGATTTAAAACGATGCATTTCCACTGCAGATAAGGTTGTTCCGAGTCATATTTATGCTGAAAACTATGTCAGTATATCATCACAAACACAGCCGTTTATGTCTTAAGTGAACATAAATGATGGGAAAGAAATCGCACGTAAAGTATTTATAGATCTGCATGCGTTTTTAAAGAGACAGCAGCCTAATAAACGCACGGCCTGTCGTTAATGTTAATCAAAATCACTGATCTTGACTGAATAACTTTAATTAATAATCAATATTTATGAAAAGCTATGCAGTGTTTTTAAACTTTTCTGTACCTTAAATTTAGTTCAGTTGTATTGATTTATGCTATTTGTTTGTACCCGTTGTAATACTTGTCTTTAACACTGTAATATTTGACATTTATATTAGGTGGTATTTTTGTTAGTACTGAGTTTTGTTATTATTGTAGGCCTAAGTGTTCTGTAGGCTGCTGATTTGTGCTCGTGTCATTGAGCTGCAACAGAATGTTTTGTAAAAAGACACAGAATAAGTATTTTTTGGGGGGGGGGGGGGTCTTGTGCATGATGTTCTTCAGACCCATCTATACAGACCCGGTTTTTCAGCTTTTTAGTTACTCTGCGGTTTTAGTTACTCTGAACTCCTTTGTTAGTTTGTTTATGTCCTGGTTGTACAACATTTAAAGACGTCCCACATCGTTAAGCATCTTCTTTGGCGTGACAGGCTTGACCTGGTAGGAATGCACATATCTTCACCGAAACTGACATTTGAAGATACAGTATTCGTGAGCTTGTCAAAAATCAGTGTCAGCAGCTTCAAAAAAGAATTGCTCAAAATTATGAGACCACAATTATTTTTGAATTTTATATTTCAGGTATTGCACTTCCACCACAAATCACGTGGACTCATGCATAGTTTATTTGACCTTATCTAGATCAATTAATGTTTCTTTGAATGGCGTTGCATAAGTAGCTTCACAGAAAATCAAAGTTTCTACATTATATTTAGTTGTAGCTTATCAGTGGTGACTATGTCTAGTTAATATCCAGTCCCTCCAGGATTTCGCGGGACTTTTCTCAGATTTTTGCGGCTTAAAACGACTGATTTTGCTGCAGCTTTTCTCAAAATTTGTGGCTTTTCTTATTGCATTGCTGTGAAAATATACCACAGACAACATTGTTATAACTTGTCTGACTTTGAGAACCATCGTAGGGCTCCAGACTAACATTTGAGGACACCAGCACCAGTGCCATTAAGTTCTACAGAACCAGCACCTGACAGTAAAGCACTCACCCTAATCGCTCACGTACATCTCGGAGAGGTCTATTTGATGTCTGCATGTACACATGTAAGACCTATTTTTAGGGTGTTTGCTCATCTACAATACGTCTCTAAGACGTTTCCGGTCAGATATCAAATAGAGATTTATTAGAAAGCATGTAAAACTGCTTCTGAGACGTTTATTACACAGCAGATGTTTCCCAGATCTTTAGCAGACGTCTTACAGATGTACTTGTGCTGTCTGGGTAGTTGAGATGCAGATCAAATTCACTTTTAGACATTCATAATGTCTAAATATAATTGATAAATAAATATATAGGGAGTGGAAATGGCTACAAGTCTCTGCAGCCATTTAGTGTTAATTAATGTCCTTTTTATTCTTAAATAGCCAAAGTGTTTGCTTTCCTACATTATGAAACTGTTAGTTTTTATAAATGGAGGCAACCTATGAAGAATGAACAAATAATGTCATCACAGTAAAAATACATTTCAAATTTGGTAATACGTAAAGCTTTGTAGTGCTGGAAAACGTTGTTTGTATATAAATATATCATAAAGACCATTTCTGACACTCATTGTTCCTGTAGTTGTGTTAAATCTGGTGAATGGTGGAGATGTGTGTTTATTGAACAGTGTTTCTCCTGGTTTCCACATCAGTGGTGTTTGTTCTGATATCTGTAGCTGTAAAGCTCCTCACAAGATCTGACAGAGATGTTATTGAGACTACTTTCTTTCCTGTATCTCCCAGCGCTGTGTGTAACGGGATCGAGAGCAGCTGAGCAGATAAACGGTCTGTAGCCCAAACGAGTAACGCGTATTCAGTCCGCTTTCGGTTCGTTTGTCTGATGTAGCTCTTGTAAATTGACATGATGAGAACCACAGGCTGTTTATTCCATTGTTCAAACTTAGAAACAACCTTTCTTTGACTGAATGTTCATTGTGATGATGTCACGGGATGTGTCTAAGCCAAAAATCTGCGGAAAATTTGCGGCATTTACGAAAATTTGCTTGATTTTGCGATAAATTCAACGATCGCAAAATCCTGGAGGGACTGAATGTCCATATGGCAGAAATGTACAGTAAAAATCATGCAGTTGGTTAATGACGTATGTTGAAACAAACAGCGAATACTATTATATGTAGCGAGCAAACTTTGGTGGTTTTGTATGTTGGCTTCATCTGAGATCCCTTTATTTTCCTAAGTCCTGGATCCAGACTGAAGCTTGGGTAATTACGTTACCTCTGGATCCCGTGGCAGAAACAGAGAAGCAAATGGAGAAAAATGAGCATAGCTACTGGTCCAACCAAGCAAAAAATGATGTGTAGCCTACTGATTTATCATCAGCAATTTATTATATAGATTAATATCAAATGCTTAGATAAGATATGCACTCCCTCTACATTATGAAAACTGGTCAAAATTCTAAACTGAGCAATTTTTAACAGTGAAATTCCTAAAAGTAATTCTAATTTGCATGTCACATTAGGTGGCTGGATTAATGAGCGCTCAACGATGAAGATACAAATATATAGTAAGGACCAATTTGCTGGTGGACACTAGGAATAAATGAGATTGGAACAGGAACTGAGGAACACTTAATTAAACAGGGTTAATTAACAGAACTGAAACAAGTCTGTGGAACTAATTGATGACCAAGGAGACTAACAAGGGACCTCAGGTAACCGGGAACACAGGCGAACAGAAAACAAAACAGAAACACTATCAAAAGTGATACAAAGTTTTATATGTGTGTAGGATTTGTCACGGTGCTGCTGGTTTGGCCACCAGATGTATCTGTGTGTTGAGCACATGGCTTGTTGTTTGTTGTTGGTGCCATGTGCTCCCTCCCATCTTGTTAACTAATTATTGTTTCAGTGGCTCCACCTGTGTCTCCCTCGTTAGTCTCCCTATTTTAGCCTCCTGGTGTCTGCAGTCCTGTGCTGATCCGTTGTCTTTCGTCGCGTGTGTGTATGTTAAATGTACACAGCTCTCTACCTGTTTGCCTGTTTTTCCCCTTCGGGGTGGTTTCTGTTTATCTTTGTTTTTATTTTGTTATTAAATTGAGTCCTCGCCTTCATCCCCCATGACAGGATTTCCCCTGGACCGGTCGTCGTCTGGGTCGGTGTGCTGTGGTCGGCAGTGGTGGGATTCTGAAGAACAGCAGCTGTGGACGTGAGATTGACAGCGCAGACTTCGTCATACGGTAAACACATCCCATCATGCCTTACTTATCCATCAGTAATCATGCATCCGTCCCGTTAACACACAGTTTTCTCTCTCTTTCAGGTTTAATTTGGCTTATATTAACGACAGTGATGTTGGGCTGAAGACGGATCTGGTGACCATCAACCCCAGTCAGATTCAGAAAGAGTCAGTGTCCATATTAGCACTTATGTTTGATTTGATCAGATGAGTTTAAGCTCTTATTGTTAATGACTGCTATTTCTAACTAAGAATTCTAACAGCTATCATTTGGAAACTAGCTGTAACCAGTACATCAGTCAAATGTATACACCTTATGTATCTCTCCAGCCCATGCGTTCATTGTGTTCGGTCTTCCGGTTTGTATTTACATGATGTGAAGTAAGATCTGAGCTGTTTCAACTAGAGCTCGACCAATAGTGGATTTTACCGATAACTAGTATGGACCACACTGGCCGATACCGATTAATCAACCGATAATGTTTAAAATGGACACTGAACAAAAACTAAAATAGCACTTTATTTAAAATACATAACTGAACCATACTTTGTAAATGTCATGGTCCGGTGAGAGAAATCACCGTTAAACTGAGATCTGGGTCCAAGTGCAGGTAAGCAAGTTTTTTAATATAACAACAAGCAAAAAATAAAACAATATTCAAAAACGGGACACCACAGATGGCAACGCAGTGCTGGTAACCTGAACGCACTCGGTCAACAAAAATATATATTAGTACATTTTGATTAACACACTCTAACATGGAATAATACTTACCATGATTTTATTAATCATAATGTTGCAAATGGACTCTTATTGTAAAGTGTTACCATTTCATGCTTAATAATGGCCATCTTTAAATGTCAACACAAAGGCCATAGCATTGAAATGACATATGTATGGATATTGAATGTATACTCTCACACATACTTGATAATTATCCAATCAAAACAACTAAATATTGCAGTCACACCCTGGGAAAAAGTGCTGCGTTAAATCTAGGACAAACTTAATTTCTAGCAATTATCATCAATTTGATTGCACGGATACTATTTAAACTCAAATAAGCTAGACCATGACATCTCTGAATTCAATAATGAAATGCCTTGAACTGAAAATTGAGTGTTTAATCTTATTATTATACATTACTGACACTCTATCCTACAATTTGATACTGTTAAGTGCTTTGACACAATCTGTATTGTTAAGAGCGCTATATAAATAAGGGTGAGTTGACTTTTTGACACACACCGAACGTGTCAGTTATTTACACCTCTGTATAATAACAGCACACCTTTCTCAGCCTACCTAGAAATGGACACAACCCCGGAAAACTATCGGCATGGATTTTGCAGATAACCGATAGCTCCAGCAATCAGCTATCGGTGCCGAATAAATGGCAAAATATCAACCGTTCGACTGCTTTCAACTGAAAGAAACTTGCACGGACTGACTTTAAAATTCATCAGGGCCTTTGTTTTGTCTCAAGATATACACCAGAAATTTTTCTCTAAGGCATATTTATAAAAAATACTTAAATGTCCTAATTGAACTATGGCCTAATGCTGGCTTAGTCTAAGCCCTGTCTGTGAGACCAGGACTAAATATGGCTGTCCACTGGTTTAACTGGTACATAAGGTCTGTGGCACTGTGGTTATGATTTAGCTATAAAACAAAACCGTGCTTTAAATGGGAGCACTGGGGAAGCATCCGGTCCAAAAGAAAAAAGAAATACTTTGAAAGTCATAAGGGACCACAAAAAGTTTGGTTATCCGCATTCGTAAAAATAAGCTCCGGTTACTTGCGTAAACTCGGTTTTCCCAAGAGGCCACAGTTCTGATGCAATGCTGGATTACCCTGACATAAAACTGGTCCAGGTGCCAGGCGTGGGATGCGACATGCGCTTGGAGCCAAAATTGGACAGACCCAAAGGAATCACAGAAGTGGTGGCTGACAAGAGGTCAAGCACCCTCTGGAAAGCCTAAATGAGGGGGTGCAAAGTCCCTACTTTGAATGACACCGCCAATTTCTGAATAGCCAGTGAGCGTTCCCGTATATCCCAAGCCCGCACTTGGTATATTGAATCGATTGAATCGATAATCGTTCCCAAAAAGACCACTCTTTGTCCGGGAGGCAAACAAATCTTGGCTAAATTTAATTTCAACTCCAGATGGCTGAGCAACAGCGACCTCCGAGCAATGAGTTCCCATTCTCATCTGGCTAACACCAACCAGTCATCGAGGTGATTGAGAATGCGAATTGCCATCTGTCTTAGAGATGAAAGAGCTGCGTCCATGCACTTTGTAAACGTGCACGGGGCCAGAGACTGTCCCAATGGAAGGATGTGTGTTGATAGGCCACTCCCTCGAATGTAAATCTCAAGAACGGACTGTGGTGGCATGCTATCTGGATGTGAAAGTAAGCGTCTTTCAGATCCACCGATAGAAACCAGTCCCTGGAGCCTATTTGTATGATTTTATGTGAAGCAAATTTCACTCAGAAATTGATAGTAAAGTTCACAAATAATTATATATAAAATATATATATATATATATATATATATATATATATATATATATATATATATATGTATATATATATATATATATAGAGAGAGAAATTAAATGTGAAATTTTCAGTTGAAAGACAGAAATTGTGTTCTCTTGTAAAACTGCTGTACTGGTATTTCTGCTAATTTGTTAGCATTTAAACATTAAAGCAAGCATGTTAATAAATCTGTTCTCTACATATAAACAGCACTATATTACCCTGCAGCCCACTGAAGCTAAGCAAGGTTGAGCTGGTCTGTACCTGGATGGGAGACTTCTGGAAAAACTAGGTTGCTGTTGGAAGAGGTGTTAGTGAGGTCAGTAGGGGGTGCTCACCCTGTGGTCTGTGTGGATCATAATACCCCAGTGTAGTGACGGGGACACTATACTGTCAACAAGCACAGTCTTTCTGATGAGACGTTAAACCGAGGTCCTGACTCTCTGTGGTCATTATAAATCCCATGGCACTTCTCGTAAAGAGTAGGATTGTAACCCCGGTGTCC
The DNA here is from genome assembly GCA_027474115.1 of Schizopygopsis malacanthus. Classification (NCBI taxonomy): domain Eukaryota; kingdom Metazoa; phylum Chordata; class Actinopteri; order Cypriniformes; family Cyprinidae; genus Schizopygopsis; species Schizopygopsis malacanthus. The sequence continues at coordinate 388,037 of CM049864.1, read as the reverse complement.
TGGCCAAACTCCCCCCACTGGCCCTTGTCAGTCATGGCCTCCTAATAATCCCCATCCACTTGATCGGCTCTATGACTCTCTCTCCTCTCCACCTGTAGCTGGTGTGTGGTGAACGCATACACTTGATCGGCTCTATGACTCTCTCTCCTCTCCACCTGTAGCTGGTGTGTGGTGAGCGCATACACTTGATCGGCTCTATGACTCTCTCTCCTCTCCACCTGTAGCTGGTGTGTGGTGAGCGCATACACTTGATCGGCTCTATGACTCTCTCTCCTCTCCACCTGTAGCTGGTGTGTGGTGAGCGCATACACTTGATTGGCTCTATGACTCTCTTTCTTCTCCACCTGTAGCTGGTGTGTGGTGAGCGCATACACTTGATTGGCTCTATGACTCTTTCTCCTCTCCACCTGTAGCTGGTGTGTGGTGAGAGCATACACTTGATTGGCTCTATGACTCTCTCTCCTCTCCACCTGTAGCTGGTGTGTGGTGAGCGCATACACTTGATTGGCTCTATGACTCTCTCTCCTCTCCACCTGTAGCTGGTGTGTGGTGAGCGCATACACTTGATTGGCTCTATGACTCTCTCTCCTCTCCACCTGTAGCTGGTGTGTGGTGAGCGCATACACTTGATTGGCTCTATGACTCTCTCTCCTCTCCACCTGTAGCTGGTGTGTGGTGCATACAGAGCACTCTCTCTCCTCTACACTGGTGTGTTGCATACATTGTCTCTATGACTCTCTCTCCTCTCTGGTGTGTGGTGAGAGCACCTTGATTGTAGACTCTCTCTCCTCTCCACCTGGTGTGTGGTGAGCGCATACACTTGATTGGCTCTATGACTCTCTCTCCTCTCCACCTGTAGCTGGTGTGTGGTGAGAGCATACACTTGATTGGCTCTATGACTCTCTCTCCTCTCCACCTGTAGCTGGTGTGTGGTGAGAGCGGACACTTGATTGGCTCTATGACTCTCTCTCCTCTCCACCTGTAGTTGGTGTGTGGTGAGAGCATACACTTGATTGTCTCTATGACTCTCTCTCCTCTCCACCTGTAGCTGGTGTGTGGTGAGAGCATACACTTGATTGGCTCTATGACTCTCTCTCCTCTCCACCTGTAGCTGGTGTGTGGTGAGAGCATACACTTGATTGTCTCTATGACTCTCTCTCCTCTCCACCTGTAGCTGGTGTGTGGTGAGAGCATACACTTGAGTGGCTCTATGACTCTCTCTCCTCTCCACCTGTAGCTGGTGTGTGGTGAGTGCATACACTTGATTGGCTCTATGACTCTCTCTCCTCTCCACCTGTAGCTGGTGTGTGGTGAGTGCATACACTTGATCGTCTCTATGACTCTCTCTCCTCTCCACTTGTAGCTAGTGTGTGGTGAGAGCATACACTTGATTGGCTCTATGTCTCTCTCTCCTCTCCACCTGTAGCTGGTGTGTGGTGAGAGCATACACTTGATTGTCTCTATGACTCTCTCTCCTCTCCACCTGTAGCTGGTGTGTGGTGAGAGCATACACTTGATTGTCTATATGACTCTCTCTCCTCTCCACCTGTAGCTGGTGTGTGGTGAGTGCACTGGCGCTGTTGTCCTGTGACAGCCGTCGCATCATCTAAGTGGATGCTGCACACTGGTGGTGGTTGAGGAGAGACCCACCTCCCCCCCACCCCCAACATGATTGTAAAGCGCTTTGGGTGTACAACAATACACAATAAAGCACTATATAAATGCATCATTCCTTCATTCATTCACTAGTTCTAGTAAACTAATTCTCATAATGTTGCAGAGTTAGACATTTTCACATTAACAATACAGTCATTAGGGTTGCACTTTATTTCACAGTGCGTGTATGTTCCGTTTTTCTTCCCACGGAAAGGGCAACCCAGTGTACAAAGGATATTACTCGGTATTCCACATTTGTTTGTTTATATTTGTTTTGTTTTTTCACAAAGGATAACCAGGTAATAAACCTGGAAAAACAGAAAATGCAACGTTTCAATTTTCATACATACAAACAGCCCCAGTTCATTACCTCAATAACAATAAGCAACAATAAATAACATTAGTCAAAATACAAATATATAATAATATTAATACTATAATAACAATAATAATAATCATCATCATCATCATCATCATAAAGCAGACAAGAAAACATTTGAAATTAAGAGCTTACCAAGTGGCTGCACACCGGGTTGAAAGTCATTACAAATCAAATGAATCTTGCACTTCCTTTTTATAGTAAACACCGGTCACATGTTTCTCACAGGACACTCCTCTCTTAAAGGGGCACTACACTATAACCTGCTAAACCTCAAACGTTTCTCCATAAGTGTTATTTGCAACATGTATACACTTTTTATATATTTATAAACATTTGATTAAACAAAAATCTCACAAATGACCGAACTCCACAGAAAACACAACACCTCCCACTTAAGTTTCTGATCTTATGATCCAGGGAACTTACCAAATCACTCAAAGGACCCCTCTTAGTGACCCTTTTTTTTTTTTTTTTTTTTTTTTTCAAGAGGGCCCTTAACATTGCACAATATCTATATCTTTGTGTCTGATGAAGGCACGACAGATGGAGGAGCAGCTTAGTCCAATGTCCAAGTCAATCACATCCCCTTTGGCAGGTGTGTGGTGTACTGCCCGGGTATGCGAGGTATGGGATGTGCATGCTCTTACTTCTTCATGTATCTGCAATTTGATAGGCATGGTGGCAGCGTTAGGCTTGCACCAACCAGCCAACAGGGGTAAGGACAATGACAGGGTGACAAAGATTTGGACCAGGGGAAAGGGCAGAGTGCAGTATGAGAGGGGTTCAGGAAGAAGCAGGTGTCATGGCGGCTAGGGTGGATGAGTTTTTTCCTCCACCGGAAGAAGGACCACCAATCTTCTCACATCTCTTCTGATAACTATCCTGGGCAGTGAAGAACTCCTCTTCTTCCGGCCACCCACCAGGGAAACAGGAAGGCCAGCACATGTCACGATGTCAGCATCCCTGACAATTCCTTTACTGTCAGGATATACTGTCAGTATCCGACCCAGACGAAACTGACCTCTCAAAGCATTCGGGTCAGCAACCCAGACGAGATCGCCGACTTTGACGTTCCTCTCTGTCCGGTGCCACTTATGTCGAATGAACAGATTTGGGCCAGCTAGTTCCCTCCACTTTGCCCAAAACCGGTCCACTCCGATTTGAATAGCCCTTAAACGACGCCAGGGATGGGTCTCTAGGTCAAGCCCGCTGGTGTCTCCTCCAAGCGATGCTCGACCCAGTATGAGGGAGTTAGGTGTCAAGTACTCAACCGAGTCTTCCTGTTCTTGAGCTTTGGCATCGATTGGGCGTTCATTTGTCAGGTTGGCTGCCTGATAGAACAGAGTTTGGAGCTCCCCCCATGTGAGAGACTGTGCAGCTCCTCCGAGGCTCATGAGCGCCCTCTTCAACAGCTTCACAGCAGCCTCCGCAGCTCCATTCCTGTGGGGTGCGTCTGCAGGGTGAAAATTCCACTTCCACTCAGTCCCGTTCTCAGCAGCTACATCTTCTATGGACGTAGCCTGCAGGCGAGCCAGATGTTTATACAGCTCACATAGAGCCGACTTGGCGCCAACAAAGTTGGTGCCTCTGTCGGACCATAGTTTCTTTGGATGCCCCCTTAGAGCAACAAAGCGGGAGTATGCTTGGAGGAAACTTTCTGCCGATTGGTCATCGGTGAGGTCCGCATGGACGGCTCTCGAGGCCATACAACAGAAAACAATACCCCAGACCTTCTTGCTTGTCCTTCTTTTAACAGCGTCTTTCACCTCGAAGGGGCCAAAAAGGTCGAGGGTTGTATACTCAAATGGACTTGCTCTTTTGGTACGCTCTTGAGGGAGATCACTCATTACTTGCTGACACATCTTGGCTCTTTGCTTTCTGCAGGTGACACAGTTGTTCAGCACCTTCTTAACTGTTCTTCGTCCCTGCATGATCCAGGCTTTCCTTCTTGTCCGTAGAAGGGTAGAGGCAACACCTTCATGATTTTCTTCATGTGCCTCCCTGGCCAGTAGGGTAGCGAGCCACGACTGGCATGGGATTAGCGGTACAGCCACTCTATCCTCATTCCAGCGTTGGATTCTCCTCCGCAGAGCAAGAGTCCTGTCTTTCCCTCCTTCTGAACAACTAGGCGATCCAAGGTTGTGTCCCGGAACTCGACACCATCTTGAGCTTCGAGAGCTAGATCCTTGAAAGCTGTTGCTCTTTTTTCCACAGACAGGTATGGTCTTGCCTCCCACTTTGACCAAACTGGGGCCCGGCTGTTGCCTAGCCAGATTTCTACTGCTTGTCTCATCCAAGCGATGGTCCCGCATAACCGTGCCAGTGAACTGAACCTTCGGGGGTCCACAAGGCGCACAAGTGCAACACTGGTTGGGCATGACCATTTCCTGGGCTGGGCTCCTGTTGTAACCAGTGCTGAGAACGCCTTCCTACGAAGTCCCCCGATCTCTTCTACAACAGAAGGGTTGATCTCTCCGGCAGTTTTCACAGGCCAATCTGATTCAGGCAACTTCAAAAATTCTGGGCCTTCCTGCCAGACTGATCCTTCAGCAAGCTCCTCAGGGGATGCTTCTCTTGTGAGGAGGTCAGCGACATTCTGTCTTCCTTCGACCCACCTCCAGCTATCCACTGATCCGGCCTTGTGGATTTCTCCAATCCGGTTTGCAAAAAATGTCTGATAGCCATAACTATCCTTCTGGATAGCTCCCAGTATTGTCTGACTATCGACAAAATGGATCCACCGATTGACCTTGATGTAGCAGTGCTTCTCGAAGTATGTCTTCAGGCGGGATGCAAAGACAGCCCCGCACAGCTCTGCTTTAATGACATCACCTTTCTGGTCTAGAGGAGTGAGCTTGGCCTTTGATTCAACCAGCTTCACTACGACTCCATCTTCTGTCTCCCACCGTAGGTAAAGAACGGCTCCGTAGGAAGCTTCACTACCATCGGAAAACGTGATCCCCATTGGGCGACCTATAGCTCCAAGGGGTGTGAGACTCCTGTCGAATTTAATTTGGCCAAGCCTCACATTTTGTTCAAAGAGTTTTATTGCAGCCTCTCGAAGACGTGGCGAAAGAGGATCGTCCCAGGTGTCCTTGGAGGGATGGTCTCTTCCTGCTTCCTGAAAGGACTTTCTTATGAGCATCACTCCTTGTTGCTTGGCAGGTGAGGCCAGGCCGATGGGGTCATAGAACCCTGCAATCTGACTCAGCAGCATGCGTCGGGTGAGAGGGTCGGGGGTGCTGCCTCTGATCTCATCCTCTCGTAGATCCAGACCGGTCCTCATCTTTCCTCGCCTCTTTGAGAAGTTCACTGACGTCAGCACACGGAGTTTATCAGATTCAGGTTCATATCCCAATCCCAATGCCTTGTTCTCCTCATCCCGCATCTGGTTGGGAAGTATCAGAGTCTTGGGCTCTGTTGACCTGACGTTGCTGGGGTCAATGGGATTTTCACTCCTCCCACATTGGCCTGTCAGGACCCAGGGCTTGAGGGAGAAGCCACCTGCTTTTAGGATCTCTTCCACTCCTTCAGTCATCCTAATCAGAGTTTGGAGATCATCATGCGACGTCAAGATGTCGTCCACATAGCAGTCCTCTGTCAGGATCCGACATTCTTCAACCATGGATGTGAACTGAGGCAGCTTTGCCGTCTCTCTCATGGCAACCTGAGCGATGCATCCGGCAGGCTTGTCACCGATGTTGACTCTGACGACGGCAAACACACCGATTTCATCTTCGGGGTTATCCCTCCAGAGGAATCGATGGAGATGGACCTCCTCGTCCTTCAGCCACACTGAATTATACATTTTCTTTACATCGCCAAGAGCAGCATACAATCTGCTCCTGAACCTAAGCAGGACACCTCGGATCGGGTTGAGGACATCAGGGCCTTTGTGCAGGAGGTTGTTCAGGCTCAACCCTTTGAACTCCTGGCTACTGTTCCAGACTATCCTCACTGGCGTCGAGCTAGAATGAGGATTCGGGGCAACCAGATGGCTGATGTACCAGAATGGGCCGTTCCAGCCCTTGATCTTTTCCTTCGTGAGCTCGATGGCTGCTCCTCTTGATACCATCTCGCGGATCTGCTCTCCATATGCCGCTTTCCACACAGGTTCTCTTCCCAGCCGAGCCTCGGTGTTCAGGAAGGTTGCTTCTACTGCTCGGCGGTTGTCTGGCAGAATCGCTGGGCTTACTTTCCATGGGTAGGCCGCATCCCAGTGCGGGGCGTCGCTGTGTTTGTCCGCTAGCACATAAGAGAGACAGTCCTTTATCTTTTCTAAGTCCTTTTCTTCTCCAAGGGTCATCTCTTTGCCTCCCGGAGGGCACTTACTGCACTTGCAGCTCCCACATTTCGGGTCACACGCTGCTCCAATACTATCCCATTTGAACCACTCAAACACCTCCTTATTTGTGACAGTGGTGCTGCTGAGGGTCACTTCTTCCATCCTCGTTGGGTCCTCACTCAGGTCTTTGGTGTCCACAAGGACCTCCTTGTACCCTCTTGAGGATGTTCTCATAGACCTTGCAAAGTGAGTCCCAGACTGGTGCAGCATTAGGTCGACCACCTCGAAGAGATCGGGGTGAGTACCGCCAACAGTTTTGCCCAATGGGCCGTCCCAGAGTACTAGATCTCCCTCCAACTTGAATGGTTGTGGAACTAGACGACCTTCCCTGTGACTGATCAGAAGATCGATTTTCTCAGGGCGGACCAGCTCTTCTGCAGCGACGTCAGGAAAGATTTTTTGCAGTTGTTGTGGAGTGACAGGCTGACTTATCTCCGCAATACTCTCTAGACCATAGCAGAGCAGTTTGTGTTCCATTACCGTCCCCTTGATGGTCTTCACTCTTAGTCGCAGGGAGTACCTTTCGGTTGTGACTGTCGTTCTCATCCCTCCTATTCCGTGAACAATTAACTTGATGCGCTCGCCAATCAGTCCAAGCCGCTGGGCAGCGTTGTTTGTTATATAATTGGTGTCAGAGGCAAGGTCAATAAGAGTGCCTATCAGCTGGCCTGAATTAGTTGTCACTTCCAGTAACATCATTATAACTGGGTACTCTTTCAGTCTACCTCCAGCAGTGCAGATCGTAGTTGAGGCTTTGTTGGAAAATGCCTTCCTGAATTCTGCTCTTAATTCCGGAGTGACTTTTGCCCGGAGCTCTTCTTGCTTGCCGGTCAGACCAAGGCCTCTTCTCTCCACCCTTTTTGTAACTTGCACCTCGCTGCCAGCGTCTTTCTCTTGAGCGATGGACTTGGGACAGAGCAGATAATGGTGAAGCTCTTCTTTGCGGCAGTCCATTTTACTGCAGAGGAACTTCGGGTTGCAATGGCCATCCTTCAGATGGAAACACAGGCACCGATTGCATACCCCATGGGTCTTTAAATGGGCTTTCCTCCCCTGGATATCTAACTCTCTGAAGGCTTTGCAGGCAAACAGCCTGCCAGCGTGTGCCTCATCAGTACAGGCAGTGCACGAGCCCCAGCGTGGCTTCAACTGAGACTCTCTTCGGCCTGAGGTAGCTTTGGAGAATGCTTTCTTGATTCCTCCTTCTGGCTTATCGGCTGGGCCTTTAACTGAGGATCTTCCCTCTCTAGGGCCTACCTCCAGCTGATCCAGCTCCTCCAGGATTGCTTCCTGCTTCTTCAGGAAGCGCAGTAAGCAGTCGAAGTGGTTATGTGAAGCAAACCCATTCACAGACTCCATCTTGTGCGCAATCCATTTCTCCTTCAGAGAGCTTGGTAGTTTGCTTTCAAGGGACTGCGCTACCCAACGGTTCTTTATAACCTCCTCTTCTCTCAGGATCACAAGGTTACTAAGGGCCCGCTCCACAGCTTGGATTAGCTCAATTGCTTTCCTAATGTTTTCTCCCTTTACAGCGGGTAGGCCCTGAACCTCCTCGGATATCTTCAGGATGATTTTCGCCTTGTTCCCGAAGCGGTTATCGAGGCGCCTGAACATTTCATCCGCCGATGCACAGCTGGACAGAACCAAGTCTTTCTTCACCCTGTCGTCAAGACTTGCCAGGAGGTGGAACCTTGTAACACCAGCCGTCCTCTGTGGGTTTCCCAGCTGTTCCAGCTCTTCCCACTCAGCCTTCCACCGATAGTAGTCAGTCATATCTCCCGAGAACCTGGGCAGGCGTGTTCTTTCAAGACTGATCTGTGGTCTGAAGCTGTACGTCCCAGGATGCAGGCCAGGGATGCTTTGTAATGGTGCATCTGGAAGTGCAGCTGCTCCAATACTGGATACAGATATTACACTGGGGATTTGGGGCTGCGTGCCAGCTCTACTGGGCCCCTCACCGAACTCGCTCTGCTCTTCATTAGTACCTGATTCTTCAACCTCTTCTCTCCCGTCAAACTCTTCTATCCGCTTCAACTTTTGCCAGCTCCGTACCCAGTCATGCAGTCTGTTGACCAGCTTGTATTGCTGCTGCTTATACACTGTTGTCTTGGCTCCAGGGACAAGACCTTCCCATTCAAACACCTTTTGCTCAAGCATTTTAATTCTTTCCACCAGGCATTCTCTCAGGACTTGAAAGTCGTCATCCGATAACTCCTTCATATCAGAGTTCTCCACTTCAGTACATTTCTCCTCTGCACCGTCAGCGTACAATTTGAGGTCGACATAGGCGAATTTGGACCATAACGTCTCCTTAGCGAGCCGGAGCGCTTCTGCATAGGTGGCAAGGCACATCGCCATTTTCTCCTCTACATGAACCGCTTCTTTTCCTGCTTTTTCTTCCTCACTTTCCACCTCCCCTAGAGCATCAACATATTCGAGTCCAGTGTCGTGCAACTTTCCAAAGTCCACTCCAAGTGCTCTGATCTCGTCGATAAGCACCCTTTTTTCTAGGAGGTCTACAGTGAGGGACAGCCTTTTGGCTCTCTTGCTGAAAGAGCTCTGCGCTGTTGAGCGCTTTCCTTTTAGGGCCACTAATTCTGCCGAATCCATTTTCCTTTCTCTGCACTGACCAAGGTGCTGTTCCACAGAGGGGTCTATTCGGCCTATACGTCTTCCCTTGGTGCTCCTTCACTGGTCAATGCTGATCGGGCATAGGCAGACTTGGCTTAACGCTCTCGGGCCAGGTTGGTTTATTACTGTTCCGTTTTTCTTCCCACGGAAAGGGCAACCCAGTGTACAAAGGATATTACTCGGTATTCCACATTTGTTTGTTTATTTTTGTTTTGTTTTTTCACAAAGGATAACCAGGTAATAAACCTGGAAAAACAGAAAATGCAACGTTTCAATTTTCATACATACAAACAGCCCCAGTTCATTACCTCAATAACAATAAGCAACAATAAATAACATTAGTCAAAATACAAATATATAATAATATTAATACTATAATAACAATAATAATAATCATCATCATCATCATAAAGCAGACAAGAAAACATTTGAAATTAAGAGCTTACCAAGTGGCTGCACACCGGGTTGAAAGTCATTACAAATCAAATGAATCTTGCACTTCCTTTTTATAGTAAACACCGGTCACATGTTTCTCACAGGACACTCCTCTCTTAAAGGGGCACTACACTATAACCTGCTAAACCTCAAACGTTTCTCCATAAGTGTTATTTGCAACATGTATACACTTTTTATATATTTATAAACATTTGATTAAACAAAAATCTCACAAATGACCGAACTCCACAGAAAACACAACAGTGTACTTACAGTGTACGGATCTAAGAAAGTACTGGTAATATATGGTAACTAAATGGGGTAGGGTTAGGTTAAGAGGTAGGTTCAGGGTAAGTACCTAGTTATAGTAATAACTAAAATAAGAACATAGTATGTACACATATATATATTATAGTACAGTAACAGGACTGTAAAATGAAGTGCTACCGTCACTAGTCACAATCTAGCAGTCACGAAGCATGCTCATGGTGCCAACACTACTCAAATGTTAACATACTAATTCATTTTCAACATTTCTGTGTTTGTTGACATTAATATTAATCAAGATTACTATGTGCTATAAACATTTAACATTTAAACTTTTTCACTGTGCTTGTTTATTTAGTGCTCTGTCAGTAGATATTTAGATTGATTATTAGAAACTCTGTCTGTGTGTGTAGATACAAAAATCTGGAGCAGAATCCGGATCCGCTGGTGGAGCGGGTCAGTGTGTACGGAAACGCATCGCTCGCTATGCCCGCCTTTGCCTACACCTTCTGCACTGGACTGTCAATCAAAGCTCTTAATGCCCTCTATCCAACCAGACCTCAGCGGCCGGTGGTGTTCTTCAGCCCGTATTACCTGCAGACACTGGACCGTTTCTGGAAGGGGCGTGGCCTGAAGTCGATCCGCCTCTCCTCTGGGTTTATGTTAATTAACACAGCGCTGGAACTGTGTGAGCACGTGCATGTTTACGGATTCTGGCCGTTTGACACCGACCTGCGTGACAATCCGGTTCCGTATCATTACTACGACTTGAGAAGACCGAGCAAACGCATGCACAAAATGCCGGAAGAGTTTGTGCGGCTTCTGCAGCTCCACAGCAAGGGGGCGCTAACACTGCACCTGACGCCCTGCTCCTCAGACGCGAGCTAACATCTGCATGCATAATAAAATATATTGGATATTGAAGGATCTAAAGAACCAACAAAGTAAAACTATACTAAGTATACTTTAGTTATTTAGCAGATGCTTTTATCCAAAGCGACTTTCAAATGAAGACAATAGAAGCAATCAAAACCAGCAAAAGAGCAAGTTTTATATATATATATATATATATACAAATACACACACATATATATATACAGTTGAAGTCAAAAGTTTACACACCCCTTACAGAATCTGCAAATATTTTGATTATTTTACCAAGTAAGAGCGATCATACAAAATGCATGATATAATTTATTTAGTACTGACCTGAATAAGATATTTCACATAAAAGATGTTTACATGTAGTCCACAAGATAAAATAATTGCTGAATTTATAATAATGACTCAAACGTTTTCACCCCCTTGGTTGTTCTCTGAATGATCCACAGCTGTTTATTAGTTTAGTGATAGTTGTTCATGAATCCCTTGTTTGTCCTGAACAGTTAAACTGTCTGCTTTTCTTCAGAAAAACCGTCAGCTCCCACTAATTATTTAGTTTTCCAGCATTTTTTGTGTATTTGAACCCTTTTCAACGATGACTGTATCAATAAGAGATCCATCTTTTCACACCGAGGACAACTGAGAGACTCATATGCAACTATTACAGAAGATTCAGATGCTCACTGATGCTCCAGAAGGACAAACCACGCATTAGGAGCACGAAGATCAGGGTAAATGTAACTCAATTTGTCTTCTGGAAAACATGTAACTATCTTCTCTAGCTTCTGAAGGGTAGTACTAAATGTAAAAAAATATGATATTTAGGCAAAACAAGCAAAATATGGGCCTACGTATCTTCATTCTGTTCAAAAGGCTCTTAATGCATGGTTTGTCCTTCTGGAGCATTAGTGAGCGTATTAATCTTCTGTAATAGTTGCGAACGAGTCCCTCAGTTGTCCTCGGTGTGAAAAGATGGATCTCAAAATCATACAGTCATTGTTGGAAAGGGTTCAAATACACAAAAATGCTGGAAAACCAAATAATTTGTGAGAGCTGAAGGATTTTCTGAAGAAAAGCAGATAGTTTAACTGTTCAGGACAAACAAGAGACTCATGAACAACTATCACTAAACTAATAAACACAGCTGAGGATCATTCAGACAACAACACGGTGTTAAAAACCTTTTAACCGGGTCATTTTTATAAATTAAACTATTATTTTATCTTCTGTACTAAACGTCTTTTATGTGAAATATATTATTCAGGTCAGTACTAAATAACAATAGCACACATTTTGTATGATCGCTCTTACTTGATAAAATAATCAATATTTTGCCGATTCTGCAAGATGTATGTAAACTTTTACATATTTAACTTTTTAACATCTTTAACATCTTTGACTTTTGATATATATATATTTATATACTGTAGATATATAGGCTATGCGCACACACACACACACACACACACACACACAAAGAAAATAGGGGATAGAATAGAAAAACTATTATTTAAAGAAAACATGCAGTTAGTAAACAAATAGGGCATGCAAGTGATAATAAAGTTTTTTTCAATAAAAAAAAAACATAGATAAAATATAATTAGAATAGAGAGTGCTAAATAGAGATGTGTTTTTAGCCGTTTCTTGGAGATGTTTAAGGACTCGGCTGCTGGATTGAGTTCCAGGTCATTCCACCAGAAGGGAACATTTAATGTAAAAGTCCATGAAAGGGATTTTGTGCCTCTTGGGATGAACAATAATGCGACATTCACTTTGCAGAAGAACGCAAGCTTCTAGAGGCACGTAAGCCTGAATCAGTGAATTAAAATAAAGGAATGCAAAAACAAAGCTTCATGTTGTTATAATCAGTGTTGGGGAAAGTTACTTTTAAAAGTAATGCGTTACAATATTGCGTTACTCCCTAAAAAGTAACTAATTACGTTACTTAGTTACTTTTTATGGAAAGTAATGTTACGTTACTTTTGTGTTACTTTCGCGTTACTTTTTAAATATGAGCAGGACTTGATTGTTTGCTTTTAATATAATAAGTTATATTTATAGCAAATATAAAAGCCTTTCACACCAAAAAGTGTAATGAATAAACCTCAGACTGAAGGAGGAGTAAATCACGTCTGTACAGAAGAACACAGGAGAAGTTCAACACTCTTCAGTGATAAAAAAACACAATTGTTAGTTTATCTAAAGTAATTTTTATTATTAGTATGGTTGAACTGGATCAAAGGTCAGCAGCAAACACATCGGTTAATAAAATGAGATTAGATATATTTGTGTTGTTTAACATATTTAATTATTGCAGGTTTGCGTCATATTCTGAGTTTGCATTTCACTGTTTTACTTCATTTTGATGAATACTGAATCTGTTTTTTGTGAGTGTGATGAATTAATACACATTCATATTTAGTCTAGATTAGATCTACAGTAAGATCATGTTCACACGGCGCATCAGTCAATAAATGGAGAAAATAACTCAGATATTTTCTAGTAAATTAAAAAGTAATGCGTTACTTTACTAGTTACTTGAAAAAGTAATATTATTATGTAACTCGCGTTACTTGTAATGCATTACCCCCCCCCCCCCCCGACACTGGTTAACAGCCAGGAGAACACTGGTTCTCCTCCCAGGCTAGTAGTCCTTAAAAAATGACATCCTGGAAGTAAAAGATCAGCAGCACTTATCCAAGTCTAAGTATTAAAAAGAAAGTTACTTAAAAGTCCTTCCAAAGAAATGTTTTGTTAACAACTGAGCGTGCATGTATCAGTCGTGTGCACGGAGGTCCACAAGTGCAAAGCTTGAGTAACTGGTAGAAGAAACAACACTTGGTCACGTATGAGAGAGAACCGCTCCTCACGTTTATTCTGCTCCAGTGTAAACGCGTTGACATGACTGGATAAACCAGTATCAAGAAGGAAAGCCGCAACTGGTTTAACTTCATTGTTTCAGATAATGACTGTCAGCTTCATTAAAACCTCGTCTAGTGGCATTTTTGTTTCATATATTATTGCATTTTTCTATCATTTTATATTTCTATATGTATATTCACCATTTAATATTTAAAACATCAATATTATTTATGCAATGTGCAATTTAAACGAGCTCCTTAAAAATGTGTATGGAGCCTGAGCGTTTAATTATGACTTTGCCAAAGTAACTTTAATTAAAACATATTTTGTTTGAAGTATATCCGTGTATTATGACAGATACATGCATGTCTCTGGATATCCACTCACCCTATATAACCACTCCTGCATAATCATTTATATACAATTGATTCAGTAATTGATTAGTCGTTTATATTATTGTTTTTTAATATTATTTTTCCATTGGTGTTTAGTCTTATGAATGTGTTTTCTGTTTGTCTTCATGAGTAAGATATATGTGTCCCTGGAGCACAGAAGCAGTCATAAGCAGCAATGACAACAACATTGTATGGGTCATAATTATACATTTTTCTTTAATGCCAAAAATCATTAGATATTATGTTCCATGAAGATGTTTTGTACCATAAATATATAAAACTTAATTTTTGATGGTAATATGCATTGGTAAGAACTTCACTTGAACAACTTTAAAGATCATTTATCAATATTTCGATTATTTTGATTCAGTATTTTCAAATATTATCCTATCATAACAAACCATACATCAATGGAAATATCATTTATTCAGATTTCAGATCATGCATATATCTAAATTTCAGAAAAAATGACACTTAAGACTGGTTTTGTGCTCCAGGGTCACACATGTTTATGGGAATTCAAAGATTATGGGATGTTGTTGTGAAGCACTTGTTGGATTTGGCTGATAGAAGACTTGTTAAAACAGATTTGGTTACCAGACTTGCTATTAACAGGTTTTTATTAGATATTTTCTGACAGGATCTGGGGTTTGGGGCTGGATCTTAATTAATGTGTTTTTTTTACTTTATTTCCAGACTCAAGGTCCATTAGCAAAAGACAGACAATCCAACCCAAAACAGTGCACATTAAAAAAGACTCAGTCCTCATAGAGGAATTACATACGATCACAACTAGACGGATGTAATGTTACTTCCTCTACAGTCGAAAATCTGGGTGTTATATTAGACAGCAACCTATCTTTTGAAAATCATATTTCCAATGTTAAAAAAACAGCACTCTTCCATCTTAGAAACATTTCCAAGCTGTGGAACATGTTAAGTGTTTCTGATGCAGAAAAGTTAGTTCATGCATTCATGACCTCTAGACTGGACTATTGTAATGCACTGCATCTTCAATAAACAAGCTACAGATAGTACAAAATGCTGCGGCTAGAGTCCTTACCAGGCCTATAAGGAAATATGATCATATTACTCCAATTTTACAGTCTCTGCACTGGTTACTTATTAAGTACTGTATCAGTTACAAAATATTATTACTTGCCTACAATACACCCCCCCCCCCCCCCCCCCACAGCTTTTCCATGTCCAGACGCGGTGCTGCTTTAGCTTTTTGTTATCGTTGTTTATCGTTGTTTAATTGCATATGATTCCTTCATAACTAATATCAGGGGAATTTTTTAATTGTTATATCCAAGGAAATAGGCCTATGGAATATTTTTCTAGCTCTAAAATAGCCTATTTTGTGTTCCAAGAAGACATGTATTTAATGTGTATCCTTTTGTTTTGTTTTTTAAGATAATTTTGGTGCAAGAAATCATCTCAAATATGTTGTTCTTGTCTAAGACATCAGGGAGATGTTTAATAAATATACGAATCAAATCATTAAATTAATTTAATTGTGCATCGAATTGAATCTTTCTGAATTTGCCTAAATTGCTTTTGAATTGAATATAAATGTATGTTTTGATTTACACGTCATCCGGAAGCTCACATGCGCGTGAATGTTATGTGAACACGTCACCTGTCGCTTTGGTGCTTCGACCTTCAACTGTGCACCCGCAGAAATAAGCTTTCAATACCAATAAATCATACATACTTGCTGTCGAAATTATTTTTATTTTAGATACAACATGTTACTTCTGCCTCTTCATCCAAAGGACATCTTAAGATCTCGCACCATAATTAAAACAACAACAACAACGATATGCCATGGCGAGATATTACTGAAAATTATGCTTTGAGAGAAGTTGAAGTATTGTGTGTGTAGTATTCTTACGTTTGGCTCAACCAATCATATGTCAGAAGCAACATAGTCTCTGTTCCTATTGGCTGTATTCACTGTCAGTCTAGGTAATGCAAATTAGTCAGTTGTGGGTTGTGTTTATCGCTACTGAGGAGTTAGTTAGCACTCATGTTGCGTAGCTGAACAGTGTTAATAAAAGCTATGTTAAAGCTGATTATGCGTGCAATCAGTGCCTTCATATACACGTTATCGTAGAGATAACACGACAGTGTGTCTTACTCAGAAAGTGTTGTGTGCTGTTTCGAGATTCTAATGAAACTCACGCGCTTCTATATCTGTGAAATTAAACAAACAAAAATAATAACGAAATAGCAAGAAATATCAACCTAATTTGTAGCCTTGATTATTTTCAAAATCATATGTATTAGCTCAAATGTGTTTAAATCGTATTGAAATGATTTAGACTAAAGTGTGTATAACTGCATTATACATCTTCATATTGTATTATATTGTTTGTGTTGTTGTTGTTTTATTGTTTATTGTTTTCTGCGTGTTTTTTGGGTTATTCAAGAGTCAAAGAGGAGCACTAGGAATATTGATATTAATAAATCGTTATTGTAAATGGCATTAGCTCGCGCTCAGGGTTGTATTTCGGTGCTCATCTGATCTTATTGATCCCAGCTATCACAAATATGTGTATAAGTATTTCTGACGCGTCTCTTTTAATATGTTTAAGCGGGGAAAGTCAAGGGGACATTCGATTGTATCATTTTGCAAACATGTTTAAAGTTCTGTGAACGTTCTGAAAATGGTAACATTCGAAAACTATAGATTCGAGCGTTAATATTTCTGATAGAACGTTCAGCTGCATGGGGAATAGAAAATACAATCACACAAGATAGGATTTATGATAGCCTAATATATTTATACCTTCTGGAAATCCTCTCAACACCGGCCTCGACAAAGCCAGTCACACTAAAACAACTTTAACACACACAACGAAAATGATAAAGTCTTCGTTTATGAATTGGTTTACAGGGCGAGTTTGGAGAGGGGCGGGGTTTAGGTGCGTGCGTGAGTGGGTGGGTGCGTCATGTC
Organism: Schizopygopsis malacanthus; assembly: GCA_027474115.1. Lineage (NCBI taxonomy): Eukaryota > Metazoa > Chordata > Actinopteri > Cypriniformes > Cyprinidae > Schizopygopsis > Schizopygopsis malacanthus. Next base: position 371,220 of record CM049864.1, on the reverse strand, counting down.
TCTCTCTCTCACACACACACACACACACACACACTCTCTCTCGTTCGTGTGTTTCTCCGGTGGATCTTCCAGCTGCTGACGGTCCTGATCGTCTTTCAGGGAGTGTGTGTGATGTTTTATTACACACGCAGCGACACACACTCATCCAGGTGAATTTAATTCATTTAAATCAGACTCAGTGTTTCTCAAGTCCAGCTGTTAAAACCTGAGTTCATTAACTAGACGGATGTACTGTTACTTCCTCTACAGTCAAAAACCTGGGTGTTATATTAGACAGCAACCTATCTTTTGAAAATCATATTTCCAATGTTAAAAAAACAGCACTCTTCCATCTTAGAAACATTTCCAAGCTGCGGAACATGTTAAGTGTTTCTGATGCAGAAAAGTTAGTTCATGCATTCATGACCTCTAGACTGGACTATTGTAATGCACTGCATCTTCAATAAACAAGCTACAGATAGTACAAAATGCTGCGGCTAGAGTCCTTACCAGGCCTATAAGGAAATATGATCATATTACTCCAATTTTACAGTCTCTGCACTGGTTACTTATTAAGTACTGTATCAGTTACAAAATATTATTACTTGCCTAATACACCCCCCCCCCCCCCCCCCCACACACAGCTTTTCCATGTCCAGACGCGGTGCTGCTTTAGCTTTTTGTTATCGTTGTTTATCGTTGTTTAATTGCATATGATTCCTTCATAACTAATATCAGGGGATTTTTTTAATTGTTATATCCAAGGAAATAGGCCTATGGAATATTTTTCTAGCTCTAAAATAGCCTATTTTGTGTTCCAAGAAGACATGTATTTAATGTGTATCCTTTTGTTTTGTTTTTTAAGATAATTTTGGTGCAAGAAATCATCTTAAATATGTTGTTCTTGTCTAAGACATCAGGGAGATGTTTAAAAAATATACGAATCAAATCATTAAATCAATTTAATTGTGCATCGAATTGAATCTTTCTGAATTCGCCTAAATTGCTTTTGAATTGAATATAAATGTATGTTTTGATTTACACGTCATCCGGAAGCTCACATGCGCGTGAATGTTATGTGAACACGTCACCTGTCGCTTTGGTGCTTCGACCTTCAACTGTGCACCCGCAGAAATAAGCTTTCAATACCAATAAATCATACATACTTGCTGTCGAAATTATTTTTATTTTAGATACAACATGTTACTTCTGCCTCTTCATCCAAAGGACATCTTAAGATCTCGCACCATAATTAAAACAACAACAACAACGATATGCCATGGCGAGATATTACTGAAAATTATGCTTTGAGAGAAGTTGAAGTATTGTGTGTGTAGTATTCTTACGTTTGGCTCAACCAATCATATGTCAGAAGCAACATAGTCTCTGTTCCTATTGGCTGTATTCACTGTCAGTCTAGGTAATGCAAATTAGTCAGTTGTGGGTTGTGTTTATCGCTACTGAGGAGTTAGTTAGCACTCGTGTTGCGTAGCTGAACAGTGTTAATAAAAGCTATGTTAAAGCTGATTATGCGTGCAATCAGTGCCTTCATATACACGTTATCGTAGAGATAACACGACAGTGTGTCTTACTCAGAAAGTGTTGTGTGCTGTTTCGAGATTCTAATGAAACTCACGCGCTTCTATATCTGTGAAATTAAACAAACAAAAATAATAACGAAATAGCAAGAAATATCAACAAATGTGTTTAAATCGTATTGAAATGATTTAATTTGTAGCCATATTGTATTATATTGTTTGTATTGTTGTTGATTATTGTTTTTCTGCGTTTTTTGGGGTTTTTCAAAGAGGAGCACTAGGAATATTGATATTAAAAATCATATGTAGTTCGCGCTCGGGGTTTAGCTAAAATGCTATCACAAATATGTTTAAATCGTATTGAAATGATTTAGACTAAAGTGTGTATAACTGCATTATAAATCATGGGGAATAGAAAATTCATATTGTATTATATCAACACCGGGCCTCGACAAAGCCAGTCACACTAAAACAACTTTAACACACACAACGAAAATGTGTTGTTGTTGTTTTATTGTTTAGTGGGTGGTGCGTGGTTGTCTCTCTCTCTCTCACACACACACACACACACACACACTCTCTTTTCTGCGTTTTTTGGGGTTCAGGGAGTGTGTGTGTGATGTTTTATTCAAGACACACACTCATCCAGTCAAAGAGGAGCACTAGGAATATTGTTACTTCCTCTACATATTAATAAATCGTTATTGCACTCTTCCATCTTAAATGGCATTAGCAGAAAAGTTAGTTCGCGCTCAGGGTTGTATTTCGGTGCTCATCTATAAGGAAATATGATCTTATTGATCCCAAATTAATTTTATTAGCTACCCCCCACCCCCCCATCACAAATATCCCCCCCCCCCCCCCAGTGTACGCGGTGCTGCTTTAAGTATTTCTGATTCCTTCATAACTAATACAGGGGATTTTTTTAATTGCGTCTATGGAATATTTTTCTTTTAATATGTTTAAGCTTTTGTTTTGTTTTTTAAGATAATTTTGGGGAAATCATCTCAAAATGTTGTTCTTGTCTGTCAGGGAGAGATGTTTAAAAAAATGAATCAAATCATTAAATCAATTTAATTGGACATTCGATTGTATCTTTTGAATTGAATATAAATGTATTTTGCAAACATGTTTAAACCTGTCGCTTTGGTGCTTCGTTCTCTGCTTTCAATACCAATAAATCATACAACGTTCGAAATTATTTTTATTTTGAAAATTGTAACATTCGCACCATAATTAAAACAACAACAACAAAAACTATAGATTCTTTGAGAGAAGTTGAAGTATTGTGTGTGAGCGCTCAACCAATCATATTAAGTCTCTGTTCCTATTTCTGATAGAACAGTTGTGGGTTGTGTTCTGAGGAGTTAGTTAGCTGCATGGGGAATAGAAAATACAATCACACAAGATAGTGTTGTGTGCTGTTTCGGATTTATGATAGAAATTAAACAAACAAAAATAATAACCTAATATATTTATACCTTCTGGAAATCGTATTGAAATGATTTAGACTAAAGTGTGTATCTCAACATATTGTATTATATTGTTTGTGTTGTTGTTGTTTTATTGTTTATTGTTTTCTGCGTTTTTTGGGGTTCTTCCGGCTAGGAATATTGATATTAATACTCGACAAAGCCAAATATGTGTATAAGTCACTTTTAATATGTTTAACTAAAACAACATGTTTAAAGTTTTAACTGAAAATTGTAACACACAACGAAAATGATAAAGTCATGGGGAATAGAAAATTCAAGATAGGATTTATGATAGTTTATGAATCAACACCGGCCTGGTCACACTAAAACAACTTTACAGGGCGAGTTTGGAGAGGGGCGGGGTTTAGGTGCGTGCGTGAGTGGGTGGGTGCGTCATGTCTCTCTCTCTCACACACACACACACACACACACACACACTCTCTCTCGTTCGTGTGTTTCTCCGGTGGATCTTCCAGCTGCTGACGGTCCTGATCGTCTTTCAGGGAGTGTGTGTGATGTTTTATTACACACGCAGCGACACACACTCATCCAGGTGAATTTAATTCATTTAAATCAGACTCAGTGTTTCTCAAGTCCAGCTGTTAAAACCTGAGTTCATTAACTAGACGGATGTACTGTTACTTCCTCTACAGTCAAAAACCTGGGTGTTATATTAGACAGCAACCTATCTTTTGAAAATCATATTTCCAATGTTAAAAAAACAGCACTCTTCCATCTTAGAAACATTTCCAAGCTGCGGAACATGTTAAGTGTTTCTGATGCAGAAAAGTTAGTTCATGCATTCATGACCTCTAGACTGGACTATTGTAATGCACTGCATCTTCAATAAACAAGCTACAGATAGTACAAAATGCTGCGGCTAGAGTCCTTACCAGGCCTATAATGAAATATGATAATATTACTCCAATTTTACAGTCTCTGCACTGGTTACTTATTAAGTACTGTATCAGTTACAAAATATTATTACTTGCCTAATACACCCCCCCATCCCCCCCCCCCCCCCACACACACAGCTTTTCCATGTCCAGACGCGGTGCTGCTTTAGCTTTTTGTTATCGTTGTTTATCGTTGTTTAATTGCATATGATTCCTTCATAACTAATATCAGGGGATTTTTTTAATTGTTATATCCAAGGAAATAGGCCTATGGAATATTTTTCTAGCTCTAAAATAGCCTATTTTGTGTTCCAAGAAGACATGTATTTAATGTGTATCCTTTTGTTTTGTTTTTTAAGATAATTTTGGTGCAAGAAATCATCTTAAATATGTTGTTCTTGTCTAAGACATCAGGGAGATGTTTAAAAAATATACGAATCAAATCATTAAATCAATTTAATTGTGCATCGAATTGAATCTTTCTGAATTCGCCTAAATTGCTTTTGAATTGAATATAAATGTATGTTTTGATTTACACGTCATCCGGAAGCTCACATGCGCGTGAATGTTATGTGAACACGTCACCTGTCGCTTTGGTGCTTCGACCTTCAACTGTGCACCCGCAGAAATAAGCTTTCAATACCAATAAATCATACATACTTGCTGTCGAAATTATTTTTATTTTAGATACAACATGTTACTTCTGCCTCTTCATCCAAAGGACATCTTAAGATCTCGCACCATAATTAAAACAACAACAACAACGATATGCCATGGCGAGATATTACTGAAAATTATGCTTTGAGAGAAGTTGAAGTATTGTGTGTGTAGTATTCTTACGTTTGGCTCAACCAATCATATGTCAGAAGCAACATAGTCTCTGTTCCTATTGGCTGTATTCACTCTCAGTCTAGGTAATGCAAATTAGTCAGTTGTGGGTTGTGTTTATCGCTACTGAGGAGTTAGTTAGCACTCGTGTTGCGTAGCTGAACAGTGTTAATAAAAGCTATGTTAAAGCTGATTATGCGTGCATTCAGTGCCTTCATATACACGTTATCGTAGAGATAACACGACAGTGTGTCTTACTCAGAAAGTGTTGTGTGCTGTTTCGAGATTCTAATGAAACTCACGCGCTTCTATATCTGTGAAATTAAACAAACAAAAATAATAACGAAATAGCAAGAAATATCAACCTAATTTGTAGCCTTGATTATTTTCAAAATCATATGTATTAGCTCAAATGTGTTTAAATCGTATTGAAATGATTTAGACTAAAGTGTGTATAACTGCATTATAAATCTTCATATTGTATTATATTGTTTGTATTGTTGTTGTTTTATTGTTTATTGTTTTCTGCGTTTTTTGGGGTTCTTCAAGAGTCAAAGAGGAGCACTAGGAATATTGATATTAATAAATCGTTATTGTAAATGGCATTAACTCGCGCTCAGGGTTGTATTTCGGTGCTCATCTGATCTTATTGATCCCAGCTATCACAAATATGTGTATAAGTATTTCTGACGCGTCTCTTTTAATATGTTTAAGCGGGGAATGTCAATGGGACATTCGATTGTATCATTTTGCAAACATGTTTAAAGTTCTCTGAACGTTCTGAAAATTGTAACATTCGAAAACTATAGATTCGAGCGTTAATATTTCTGATAGAACATTCAGCTGCATGGGGAATAGAAAATACAATCACACAAGATAGGATTTATGATAGCCTAATATATTTATACCTTCTGGAAATCCTCTCAACACCGGCCTCGACAAAGCCAGTCACACTAAAACAACTTTAACACACACAACGAAATCGATAAAGTCTTCGTTTATGAATTGGTTTACAGGGCGAGTTTGGAGAGGGGCGGGGTTTAGGTGCGTGCGTGAGTGGGTGGGTGCGTCATGTCTCTCTCTCTCACACACACACACACACACACACACACACTCTCTCTCGTTCGTGTGTTTCTCCGGTGGATCTTCCAGCTGCTGACGGTCCTGATCGTCTTTCAGGGAGTGTGTGTGATGTTTTATTACACACGCAGCGACACACACTCATCCAGGTGAATTTAATTCATTTAAATCAGACTCAGTGTTTCTCAAGTCCAGCTGTTAAAACCTGAGTTCATTAACTAGACGGATGTACTGGTACTTCCTCTACAGTCAAAAACCTGGGTGTTATATTAGACAGCAACCTATCTTTTGAAAATCATATTTCCAATGTTAAAAAAACAGCACTCTTCCATCTTAGAAACATTTCCAAGCTACGGAACATGTTAAGTGTTTCTGATGCAGAAAAGTTAGTTCATGCATTCATGACCTCTAGACTGGACTATTGTAATGCACTGCATCTTCAATAAACAAGCTACAGATAGTACAAAATGCTGCGGCTAGAGTCCTTACCAGGCCTATAAGGAAATATGATCATATTACTCCAATTTTACAGTCTCTGCACTGGTTACTTATTAAGTACTGTATCAGTTACAAAATATTATTACTTGCCTAATACACCCCCCCCCCCCCCACAGCTTTTCCATGTCTAGACGCGGTGCTGCTTTAGCTTTTTGTTATCGTTGTTTATCGTTGTTTAATTGCATATGATTCCTTCATAACTAATATCAGGGGATTTTTTTAATTGTTATATCCAAGGAAATAGGCCTATGGAATATTTTTCTAGCTCTAAAATAGCCTATTTTGTGTTCCAAGAAGACATGTATTTAATGTGTATCCTTTTGTTTTGTTTTTTAAGATAATTTTGGTGCAAGAAATCATCTTAAATATGTTGTTCTTGTCTAAGACATCAGGGAGATGTTTAAAAAATATACGAATCAAATCATTAAATCAATTTAATTGTGCATCGAATTGAATCTTTCTGAATTCGCCTAAATTGCTTTTGAATTGAATATAAATGTATGTTTTGATTTACACGTCATCCGGAAGCTCACATGCGCGTGAATGTTATGTGAACACGTCACCTGTCGCTTTGGTGCTTCGACCTTCAACTGTGCACCCGCAGAAATAAGCTTTCAATACCAATAAATCATACATACGCTGTCGAAATTATTTTTATTTTAGATACAACATGTTACTTCTGCCTCTTCATCCAAAGGACATCTTAAGATCTCGCACCATAATTAAAACAACAACAACAACGATATGCCATGGCGAGATATTACTGAAAATTATGCTTTGAGAGAAGTTGAAGTATTGTGTGTGTAGTATTCTTACGTTTGGCTCAACCAATCATATGTCAGAAGCAACATAGTCTCTGTTCCTATTGGCTGTATTCACTGTCAGTCTAGGTAATGCAAATTAGTCAGTTGTGGGTTGTGTTTATCGCTACTGAGGAGTTAGTTAGCACTCATGTTGCGTAGCTGAACAGTGTTAATAAAAGCTATGTTAAAGCTGATTATGCGTGCATTCAGTGCCTTCATATACACGTTATCGTAGAGATAACACGACAGTGTGTCTTACTCAGAAAGTGTTGTGTGCTGTTTCGAGATTCTAATGAAACTCACGCGCTTCTATATCTGTGAAATTAAACAAACAAAAATAATAACGAAATAGCAAGAAATATCAACCTAATTTGTAGCTAAAATGTGTTTAAATCTTGATTATTTTCAAAATCATATTGTTTGTGTTGTTGTTGTATTATTGTTTTCTGCGTTTTTTGGGGCTCAAATGTGATATTAATAAATCTTTATTTTAAGTTCGCGGCTCGGGGTTGTATCGTATTGAAATGCTATCACAAATATTTAGACTTTTAATATGTTTAAAGTGTGTATAACTGCATTATAAATCTTCATATTGTATTATATTGTTTGTATTGAATATATTTATACCTTTGTCAACACCGGCCTCGACAAAGCCAGTTTTAACACACACAACGAAAAACCGATTGTCAAAACACAAATTATTGTTTTCTGCGTTTTTTGTTATCTCTCTCTCTCCCTCACACACACACACACACACACACACACACACACAAACACTCGGGTTCTTCAAGCTGCTGGCGGTCCTGAGTCAGGGAGTGTGTGTGATGTTTTATTAAAGAGGACACACACTCATCCAGAATTTAATTCATTTAAATCACTAGGAATATTGATATTAATAAATCTTTATTGTAAATGCAACCTATCTTTTGAAAATCATATTTCCATTAGCTCGCGCTCAGGGTTGTATTTCGGTGCTCATCTGCATCTTCAATAAACAATCTTATTGATCCCAGATCATATTACTCCTATCACAAATATGTTACAAAATATTATTACTTGTATACACCCCCCCCCCCCCCAAGTACGCGGTGCTGCTTTCTGACGCGTCTCTTTTAATATGTTTAAGCGGGGAATGTCAATGGGACATTCTTTTGTTTAGTTTTTTAAGATTGTATCATTTTGCAAACATGTTTAAAGAATCAAATCATTAAATCAATTTAATTTCTGTGAACGTTCTGAAAATGGTAACATTCGAAAACGTGAATGTTATGTATACCTGTCGCTTTGGTGCTTCGATTCGAGCGTTAATATTTCGAAATTATTTTTATTTTGATAGACTTCTGCCTCTTCACGTTCAGCACCATAATTAAAACAACAACAACAACTGCATGGGGAATAGAAAATACTTTGAGAGAAGTTGAAGTATTGTGTGTGTAGTAATCACACAAGAGTCTCTGTTCCTAGGATTTATGAGTTGTGGGTTGTGTTTAGCCTAATATATTTATACAGTGTTAATAAAAGCTTCTGGAAATCCTCTCAACACCGGCCTCGAGTGTTGTGTGCTGTTTCAAAGCCAGTCACTGTGAAATTAAACTAAAACAACTTTAACACACACTAAAATGTGTTTAAACGAAAATGATAAAGCATTATAAATCTTCATATTGTATTATATTGTTTGTGTTGTTGTTGTTTTATTGTTTATTGTTTTTCGTTTCAAAGAGGAGCATGAATTGATATTAATACATCTTTATTGTTTACAGGGCAAATATGTGTATAAGTTTGGTCTCTTTTAATAGAGGGGCGGGGTTTAGGTGCGTGCGTGAGTGGTTAATATTTCTGTGGGTGCGTCAAGATAGGATTTATGATGAATATATTTTATACCTTCTCTCTCTCTCACACCAAAACAACTAACACACACAACGAAAATGATAACGTCTTCGTTTATGAATTGGTTTACACACACAGTGGGTGGGTGCATCTCTCTCTCTCCCTCACACACACACACACACAAACACTCGTTAACGGTTTCTCTGATGGCATTGGTGTTTCTCCGGTGGATCTTCCAGCTGCTGACGGTCCTGATCGTCTTTCAGGGAGTGTGTGTGATGTTTTATTACACACGCAGCGACACACACTCATCCAGGTGAATTTAATTCATTTAAATCAGGCTCAGTGTTTCTCAAGTCCAGCTGTTATCAAACCTGAGTTCGTTTATAGTTGCTCTTACACTGTTGCATTATTACCAATAATAATATTTAATATTGTGCTTGCGGTCATGGAGTTGTTCAGGTGTTCTCGGTGGGGTTTCGATATTTTGTGAGATTTTAATCAGGAGAGAAATGTTTGAGGTTGATATGTAATATATTGATTTTGTTGTTCGCAGGTGTTTCGATTCAGATTGTTGCTGTGAAAATATGATATTTAACCTCTTGTTGTTGGCTATTTCTCTACACATAGCACTGTACTTCATAATGAAATGTTAAAGTCATATTTCTGTTCTGTGGATGAGTGAGATTCTATCAGAGCGCTGCTGGAACGAATCCCGGTTCTGTTCAGATGCAATGAAGTGTTCTTTAAACGACACTGGTGATGTGCTTTTATAGGATATATTCAGCAGCAGTGATGTCTCTGTGCATTGAGTTTACATCACTGAAAATTACGTGTCACTGAATACACATTCCTATCATAGGATCAGTCCAGGAGAAGAGATATGCATCTTCTTATTCAAGACTCTGCCCCAACTAAATCAGATCAAGATAACAACAGTATCTGCAATGGGGAAATGTTCAAATTCAGACAGAACATTGGTTTATTTGACTCTAGTTTTGTAGAAAAGCACAAAAAGCACAAAACCCAGGATGAACCTGTAACACAGGACACACAGGCCGGGGCGGTTTTAGTGATTTGGCTGCCACACAAACAGTAATTAGTAGAGGTGTGACGAGACACTATAATGGTGAGTACTGGTATGTGATGGATTCTATTGGTGGGATGTTAAATCATATTGGGAAAATGCCCAAAACACAATATAAATGTAATGGATTTAATGGTTATAATGGGAATTGTATTGGTTTAAATGGAAACTATAATGGTGTCTACTGGTATGTGATGGATTCTGTTGGTGGGATGTTAAATCATATTGGGAAAATGCCCAAAACACAATATAAATGTAATGGATTTAATGGTTATAATGGGAATTGTATTGGTTTTAATGGAAACTATAATGGTGTCTACTGGTATGTGATGGATTCTATTGGTGGGATGTTAAATCCTATTGGGAAAATGCCCAAAACACAATAGAAAATGTAATGATTGAATGGTTATAATGGGAATAGCATTGGTTTAAATGGAAAATATAATGGTGTGTGCTGGTATGTGATGGATTCTATTGGTGGGATGTTAAATCATATTGGAAAAATGCCCAAAACACAATAGAAAATGTAATGTTTTAATGGTTATAATGGTAATTGTATTGGTTTTAATGGAAACTATGGATTCTGTTGGTGGGATATTAAATCATATTGGGAAAATGCCCAAAACACACAACAAAAAAATATTTTGTAATGGTTTTACTTGAAAAAAGCAAATGGGACATAATGATATTTTATTGGAAATCATTGGGATTTCTGTGATGGTTTCTATTGGGCTTCTGTTGTTATTGTTTTTAGCAGAGTCGTCTATAATCACTATACAAACTCCAGCTCATTGCGATGTCACGATATTCCATTAATAAGCTCTCACTGCACAGTAAATCTCTCTTATTGATATCGTATCTACACTTTGTTATAATGAGAGGATTCTCGAGCTTGTGGAACTCAGCACTTGGGTCATTCCTGGTATCTGTAACATTTTGGCTTCATGATTTTTTGGGGGAAAAAAGTGTTACATGTTTTTTGCATTATACCAAAATAGTGACATGTTTAAAAATATGGAACACACACTGGTCAAGCTCAGTGACTTAAAAAATAATAATTATGGGTATATTGTTCAGACACTCGCTGTAAATGTATTCCACCTTGATAGGGACATACATAGTTATCACAACATTTTAATAATGAGCAATAGCATTTGTCCCTTATGCCATAATTATATTTTTTATTCTTGAAACAAAAACAAAACAATTCATATGTCTTGATTATTAAGAACAGGTAATTTTGTGGCCAATTTTGCCAACGGGGTGGTAAATAATAAAAAAAAAATTGCTCAAAAACATATATATGCTGGTAATGCCAAACATTTAATGTTGCTTTCAAGATTGTATTTAAAAAATAATTGTCTAACAGGGTGGAACAGAGCATAACAGTGTGGAATGGAGCATAACGGGGTGTAATGGAGCATAACGGGGTGTAATGGAGCATAACGGGGTGGAACACCAGTGTTAACAGGTTATAACAGCAAAAACATAACTTTTTTATTTTGCTGTTGTTGAGCTTTCTTTACTTCAGCCTGATGCTTATTCATTAACTTTGTTATATTAAAAACAAACAATCAAGCCCTAGAAATGTAAAAGTAACGTAATGTGCTATACTTTTTTTCAGGAGTAACTTTGCCCAACTTTGTCTATGTTGAGCATTTAGAGCCTTAAACATGTAATCGATATCAAATATGATACAGTGGCTTTGAAAACTGTTTTCTTTCAGAGATGGGATGACGGACACGCTTCAGCTGCTGCGCTGCGCTAAAGCTTTCCTTCTGTCTCAGACACAATGTGTTTGTCTCCTTCTGTTTTCCATGTGTTTGTCTTCTGTCTCATTAAATGTGTTTGTCTCCTTCTGTCCAGCCAAAAGGTGCGTGATGTGTTTGTCTCCTTCTGTCTGGCACTAATAACTTACATGTGTTTGTCTCCTTCTGTCTCAAGACCAATGTGTTTGTCTCCTTCTGCAGCACTAATAACTTACTTTCCTTCTGTCTCAGAGCACTGATAACTTACATGTGTTTGTCTCCTTCTGTCTCAGAGCACTAATAACTTACATGTGTTTGTCTCCTTCTGTCTCAGAGCACTGATAACTTACATGTGTTTGTCTCTTCTGTCTCAGAGCATGTGTTTGTCTCCTTCTGTCTGATAACTTACATGTGTTTGTCTCCTTCTGTCTCAGAGCACTAATAACTTACATGTGTTTGTCTCCTTCTGTCTGATAACTTACATGTGTTTGTCTCCTTCTGTCTCAGATAACTTACATGTGTTTGTCTCCTTCTGCACTGATAACTTACATGTGTTTGTCTCCTTCTGTCTCAGAGATAACTTACATGTGTTTTGTCCTTCTGTCTGATAACTTACATGTGTTTGTCTCCTTCTGTCTCAGAGATAACTTACATGTGTTTGTCTCCTTCTGTCTGATAACTTACATGTGTTTGTCTCCTTCTGTCTCAGAGCACTGATAACTTACATGTGTTTGTCTCCTTCTGTCTCAGAGCACTGATAACTTACATGTGTTTGTCTCCTTCTGTCTCAGATGTGTTTGTGTCCTTCTGCACTGATAACTTACATGTGTTTGTCATGTGTTTGTGTCCTTCTGTCTCAGAGCATGTGTTTGTCTCCTTCTGTCTGATAACTTACATGTGTTTGTCTCCTTCTGTCTCAGAGCACTGATAACTTACATGTGTTTGTCTCCTTCTGTCTCAGAGCACTGATAACTTACATGTGTTTGTCTCCTTCTGTCTCATGTGTTTGTCTCCTTCTCTCTCCGAGCACTGATAACTTACATGTGTTTGTCATGTGTTTGTGTCCTTCTGTCTCAGAGCACTGATAACTTACATGTGTTTGTCTCCTTCTGTCTCATGTGTTTGTGTCCTTCTGTCTCCGAGCACTGATAACTTACATGTGTTTGTCTCCTTCTGTCTCAGAGCACTGATAACTTACATGTGTTTGTCTCCTTCTGTCTCAGATGTGTTTGTCTCCTTCTGCTCAGAGCACTGATAACTTACATGTGTTTGTCTCCTTCTGTCTCAGAGCACTGATAACTTACATGTGTTTGTCATGTGTTTGTGTCCTTCTGTCTCAGAGCACTGATAACTTACATGTGTTTGTCTCCTTCTGTCTCAGAGCACTGATAACTTACATGTGTTTGTCTCCTTCTGTCTCAGATGTGTTTGTCTCCTTCTGCACTGATAACTTACATGTGTTTGTCTCCTTCTGTCTCAGAGCACTGATAACTTACATGTGTTTGTCTCCTTCTGTCTCAGAGCACTGATAACTTACATGTGTTTGTCTCCTTCTGTCTCAGAGCACTGATAACTTACATGTGTTTGTTTCCTTCTGTCTGTGTTTGTCTCCTTCTGTCTCAGAGCACTGATAACTTACATGTGTCAGAGCTCTGTCTCCTTCTGTCTCAGAGCACCGATAACTTACATGTGTTTGTCTCCTTCTGTCTCAGAGCACGATAATGTGTTTGTCTCCTTCTTACATGTGTTTGTCTCCTTCTGTCTCAGAGCATGTGTTGTCTCCTTCTGTCTCCGATAACTTACATGTGTTTGTCTCCTTCTGTCTCCAGAGCACGATAACTTACATGTGTTTGTCTCCTTCTGTCTCAGAGCACCGATAACTTCATGTGTTTGTCTCAGATAACTTACATGTGTTTGTCTCCTTCTGATAACTTACATGTGTTTGTCTCCTTCTGTCTCAGAGCTAATAACTTACATGTGTTTGTCTCCTTCTGTCTCAGAGCACTGATAACTTACATGTGTTTGTCTCCTTCTGTCTCTGAGCACTGATAACTTACATGTGTTTGTCTCCTTCTGTCTCAGAGCACTGATAACTTACATGTGTTTGTCTCCTTCTGTCTCAGAGCACTGATAACTTACATGTGTTTGTCTCCTTCTCAGTATAAAACTGGAGAGTTTCACGCAGGAGCTGTCAGATTTCATGAACTGCCCGCACAAACCAAACACAACCGAGCGCGAGCTGAACAGGTGTGTGTGTGTGTGTGTGTGTGTGTTTGTTTGTTTGTTTTTTTTGCCCTTGGAAGATGCTTTTGTACAAACTGATCAAGTTGATGAGTTGACAAGTCATGATGTAAGCTGACATGAACAGCGTTGTTATCTTTGTGGAGGTGAAAGTAAAACGAGCAACGTTTGTGATGCAGATTCAGTATTACATCAGATTTTGTATCTGCACAATATTCGCTTCATCGCTAGTAAGCTTCTTTATTGATATCAAGAAGAACGTCTCTGGTTACATATGTGACCATGGTTCCCTGAGTTGGGAACGAGACACTGCGTCCTCTAGGGGTCGGTATGGGGAACAGAATACCCACGCCACCATGCTGAGGGGAGAGCAAGCCAACCACAAAAGTGAGCACTAAGTACCAACTCTACCGGGCTAAGGGAGTTGCCCTAAGGAGGCTCCCACAGAAACCTACGACTTGGCCACATGATCCAGGAGTATGAGTCCGGGAACAGGGCTCTCATCCTAGACTGGATCTAGTATCGACGAGTGAGGTAATCACTGGACTGAGTCGATAGCAAGAGGTTTGAAAAACACAAAAAACGACAGGTCCCAGAAATACTGCAAAGAATGGCAAGCAGTAGAAAACCCAACGTACCAGCGAACCGATTAGAAATGGATCGCACTCACCCTTCCATGGTTCCTGCGCATGAGATCATCACCGAAGAGGCGAAGTCCGAAGAGTTGGGTCCGGACTGTCAATAAGGTAGTTTCAATGAAACATAGAACTTAACCAAAACATCATAAGTCCAGCATAGAAATTGCAATGTCAAGTGCAGGAGGTTCCCACCTAACATCGGTCAGGTGGAGTTAACGGTGGTTGCATGGTAATTAGAGAGAGGAAGATGAGGGCAGATGACAGGGGAAGGGAGTTGATGTTTAAGTCTTACTCTGGTCCAGACAAGAGTGTTGAAAATGCCTCATCTGGATCACCTCCCTTAGATCTTGCCTACCTCTCTTTGACCCACGCCTCCCTCTAGCCCTACCCGCAGACGGGGGAGGGGCACGAGTCGCGACACTAGCCTTCTGTGCCCATCTTTGATCCCCAGACCGAGATGGGATAGGAACCCCTGCATTGTTCGGGCTCAGACCTGGACCTTCTTGGAATGAAGGTTTTGAAGGCCGCTGAGCGCGCCTTGGCCTTCGGAGGTACCGAAAAGCTCGGAAGGCGAGACTGGAGCATCGAGAAGAAAGCCTTCTCTTTCTTCCCAATATCTGCCAGGTTTACCCACAGATGTCTCTCCGTTACCACCATGGCCGCCATAGACCTGCCCATATCAGTGGCGGCCTGCTTAGTGGCACAGAGAGCCAAATCCGTGGTGCGGAACAGCTCAGCTACTTCATCAGGTGACAAGCCCGGACCCTTATCCAGGTCTTTCAACAGATCAGCCTGGTACGCCTGAAGCACCACCATAGTGTGCAATGAATCGACCTGACCTGCTGCTGCGTATGCCCTGCCATTTAAGCAAGATGTTTCCTGAAGGGGCTTAGATGGCAAGGAGGGAGCCTTGAGAGAGGATGTCTCGCCCACAGAGAGATAGCCTCATAGCCATTTTCACGCATCCCCTCAATGTTAGCATAACTAGTATGCTGAAACCTATGAATGCAAGAGGAAAATGGCTTTTTCCACTCATTCTCAACCTCTTCATGGAGAACAGGAAGAAAAGGAAGGCTCACTTGAGTTTGGGGGTTATGGCCAGAAAGATAACGCTCATCGAGACGACCCCCATAGCGCCACCATCTTGGCCCGTTTCCACGGCAAGTCAAGCCTCGCCATAACCTCCAATAACTTGTCATACACGGGGCAGGAGGAATGAGAGGGCTCAGTCTCAACTTCTTTGCCCTTAGACATCTCCTGCTCTTCCTGGACAGAACCCAGCAGAGCACTAGCCACTGGATCAGATGATGTCAAAGAGATGGCATCATCATAATCCAGCAGCTCACCCTCGTTCGCAGCCGATGAGCGCGAGAAGGAAAGCCCCCTCTCTATCTCATCATCCAGATCCATCTGCAAGCCCCAATAGCTCGTTCTCCTCCGTGCCTCGGCAACAGCGGGTCCTGAACCGCGGGAAACAGACGGCTGCCCCTCTTTCCTCGAAAAGAGAGACCGACAAGAGCGGAGCTTTCTCATGTAAAAATCACAGTGCATGCAGATTCGGGTTCGGATTCCTACGGTTCGAGGACATCGCGTGCATGCTCCTCACCCAAACAAAAGACGCAAAGATCATGTGTGTCATCAGGTGTCAAATAACGAGGACACGGATCCACACATCTCTTAAACGCCTTGCTAGTACTCGCCTTAATAATGGTAGAAAATCGTTCTTACCCGTAGAATGCACGCTTCAAACAAAACAGTCACTGAAGATGAAGAAGAGGATGACGTATTTTCCCTGCGCCCCTTTATACTGTGGTCGTGCCGGTAGAGACGTCATAGGCTGTCGCCAGCCAACATGGGGTGTTTTTGTATGTATGCTTCAGACACGCTGACAGCGTTCCCCCATAGCGACCCCTAGAGGACGCAGTATCTCGTTCCCTCGAAAGGGAACCATTAAGATGCATGGAATATTTTCATTGCACCGAATTAGACATACATATATTTTGAAAATGTGAAAATGTTCTTTACACTAAGATAAAAAAGTGGTTATTTAAAAAAATGTTCACTGGAAGGTTCTTTACAACCCAATTTCATGAAAGCGCGTATAAATAGTATGCCAAATAAAAATAATAACTTGTGGTATTGATACGCAAAAATTGACTTTGCTACACCATGAGTAGGATTAGGGTTGCGGCGTATAGATGCATATTATATGTGAGCGAAAACTGCATATTATATGCACGCCAACAATTTTTGGTATCATATGCATGTGAAGACTGAGTTTTATATGCACACCAAACACGTTCGTATAACATGTCCATTTTTGCATATCAATACCACAAGTTTTTTCGTTTTTACTTGGTGTACAATTTATATGAATTTTCATGACTTTAGGGAACCAATTATGTGGCATTACTGAGATGAGTTTAAAAAAAAACAGTTCAAACATTAAATATTTGAATACTAAGGTGGTTCGTTTTTACAGAGATGATGCTTATCAAGCTGCTGGATACTAATAAACTTTCTCTGTGTGTTTATGACAGAATGAGGATGCAGTTTTGCTGTAACGCCACAGGATCGTTATTCCTCACCAAACGAAACACAGCCATAAATCAGACCATCCCGTATGAGACCAGCACTATAAGAACATACAACATGAATCCAGTCGTTCACAGCATGCTGCCTGAGGTGTGTCTGTGAGAGACAATCACACTTTTATAGCTGTTGGTACTTAAAGTGTGCGTATTAAAACCTAATAGGTACAAAAGTGTACCTTTTGAAAAGGTACCACCCAAGCGACAGCTTCTAAAGTGTCTAAAAGTCCAGGTTTTGCCTTTGTTTTCATTCTTGCTTAAAAGTAATAACTGAGTTTGACCAGTAGCATGCAGGCATTGTATATAATCGACCAAGCAGGGCATGCAATCTACAGAACATTCAAAGCAAATACTGTATATTGTAGTCCATTAGTGACGTTATCTAGGTTCCTCATTTTAGGTAATGTGTAACTACTTTTTAGATAATTTTTTATCTAACATGATATACGTAGCATATTGATGTTAAAAAAGCTAATAATTCAATTAATTTAGTCTCTACAATAGATTTATGTATCTCAGAAACTTCATATATTTAACTTATGGCAAAATTTTGTTAATTTGGTGAAGGGGTTGGCATCATCTCTTCTCAGGTGTTTGGTCATCTCAGATCATTTAAGGGTTGGATCCAGACTAAAGCTTGTGTAATTATGGGATGTTAATCCAGAAACAGAGAAACAAATAGAGACATAATTAGCGTCGCTGTTGTTTCATCCAAGCTAAAGCATAATAATGTGCGTTTGATCAGATATACCTGCAGTACACGATTGTGAGATGCATTATATGAATGCTTGGCTAAATAGATGTGTCTTTAATCTAGATTTAAATAGAGAGAGTTTCTCTGAACCCCGAACGTTATCAGGAAGGCTGTTCCAGAGTTTGGAAGTTAAATATGAAAAAGTTATACCTCCTTTAGTGGACTTTGCTATCCTAGGTACTACCAAGAGTCCAGAGGTGGATTGTAGCGTGATAGTAGACTATTTAGGTACACATGAGCTAAACCATTTCGCCACAAAGAAGCTTTTGTGAAACAGAACGGTTCTTCAGATGTTAAAGGTTCTTCTATGGCATCGTGAAGCACCTTTATTTTTAAGAGTGTATTGTTTTCTTCTGTTTAATACACTCGTTGTACCGTGTAAACTGCACACAGGAAATGCTCTTATGTAGTTATTTTTACAAGCGTTTGTTTATAGAAATTTACATAATCTCATGGGAACCCATGGTGGATTCATTTCTGGGTTTGACTTCACAGCTGCAGTACTCTCCGGGGAAACAGGACTGATCAGATTCTGATCAGGATAGATTAGTGAAAGAGGGGATGTGTGGTTGCTTTTGATTGCAAAATTTTGGAAGAAATAGTACAGCACCTTAAATTGTCAACCTGCTCTCTTGACACACTTCCCACGTCTTTTTTTTTTAAAGTGTTTAACTGTTTAGAAGCAGATCTCTTACAAGTAGTGAATGCCTCACTTATTTCTGGGACTTTTCCAATCTTGATAACAGCATGTTGAGCAACTATAGACTAATATCAAATCTTCTTTTCACAGGTAAGATTATTGAAAAAGTAGTTTTAAATCAGCTGAATAAATTCTTAAATTCAATTGAATACCTGGATAATTTTCAATCTGGTTTCCGCATGCATCACAGCACAGAGACAGCGCTCATTAAGATAATAAATGATATTCGCTTTAATTCTGATTCTGGCAAAATATCAGTGCTGGTACTACTAGATCGTAGTGCTGCGTTTGACACTGTCGATCATAACATACTTCGACAGAGACTGGAAAACTGTGTCGGGCTTTCTGGGATGGCACTCAAATGGTTCAGGTCATACTTAGAAGGGAGAGGTTATTATGTGAGTATCGGAGAGCATAAATCTTAAGTGGACATCTATGCGGAGTCCCTCAAGGCTCAATACTTGCACCGCTCTTGTTTAGCCTGTATATGCTCCCTCTAAGTCAAATAATGAGAAAATCACAGCTATGCTGATGATACCCAGATCTACATAGCCTTATCTCCAAATGATTATAGCCCCATTGACTCCCTCTGCCAATGCATTGATGAAATTAACAGTTGGATGTGCCAAAACTTTCTTCAGTTAAACAAGGAGAAAACTGAAGTCAATGCATTTGGAAACAAAGACGACGTTCTCAAGGTGAATGCATACCTTGACTCAAGGGGTCAAACAACTAAAGATCTTGGGGTGATTCTGGAGACTGACCTTACTTTCAGTAGTCATGTAACTAAATCAACATACAATCATCTCAAAAACATTGAATTAGAAGTTTTGTTTCCAGTCAAGATTTGGAAAAACTTTAATTATTAAACTTAAATCAATTAAAGTATTGATTATTGTAATGATCTCCTCACAAAGACGACCGCTAGACATCTGCAGCTCATCCAGAACACTGCTGCCAGGATTCTGACTAGAACCAGAAAATCTGAGCACATCACATCAGTCCTCAGGTCCTTACACTGGCTTCCAGTTACATTTAGGATTGATTTTAAAGTACTTTTACTCGTTTATAAATCTCTCAATGGCCTAGAACCTAAATAAATTACAGATATGCTCACTGAAGAGCTTCTTCCCTCAGGCCATCAGGCTCCTAAACACAAACTCTGTTCCATAAACTTTCACAAGACTCATTATTATCTGTAAAAAAAAAAAAATACAAAAACATTCATATTCTCATCATCCGTATTGCCGCTATGTGTGCATACCCAGTACAACCCGTTGCACATCCCTCTCATCCCTCCTGTTTATACTAATATTTATTAAGTCCCATATACTGTTTTTGCACATCCTATTTGTTTTGCACATCTTACTGTTTTACTGTTTTGCACTTTTCTTTATTCTATTGCACATTTTACTTTTTATTTCTTTTTTTACATATATATATATATATATATATATATATATATATATATACTCTTGTGTGGTGTTACTTTTATATAATATGTTTTTTTAAAAAAAAAAAAATTTTTTTTTTTTTTTTTATTCTTTGCACTGTCCACTGAGCGGACCTGATTTGACCTACATTTCACTTTTGATTATACCCTGTATAATTTATCATGTGACAAATAAAGAAACCTTGAACCTTAAATATATAAACCTAACAGAGCACTCAGATCAGTAGGATCGAGTCAGTTAGAAATACCAAGGGTTCACACAAAACGTCTCAGGTTACGTATGTAACCATGGTTCCCCGAGTGGGGAACGAGACACTGCGTCCCCTAGGGGTCGCTACGGGGAACGCCCTCAGCGTGACTCGGTCTGAAGATACATATGAAAAAACACCACCTGTTGGCCGGCGATAGCCCATGACGTCACTACGGCGTACACAATATAAGTGCCGCCGGGAGGATACATCATCAGCTTCTTCGTCTGAAGCTTGCGTCCGAAGCATGGCTCAAAGCCCAGGGACGCAGTGTCTCGTTCCCACTCGGGGAACCATGGTTACATACGTAACCTGAGACGTTCCCCTTCATGGGAACTCGAACTGCGTCCCCTAGGGGTCGCTACGGGGAACGTTATACCCACTTCACCATGCTGAGGGGAATGCAAGCCAATTTCGCAAAAAAGGCGAGCACTAAGCCAACTATTACCCGGCTTAAGGAAGTTTCCCCCGGGACGGCTGATGGCTGTCAGTGATATTATCCCTTCGGCCAAAGGCCCGAGCTGCGTACCCTAGTACTTACCTGTTAGGCGCCGGGATTACCGGGCCTAGGGTAAAGCTCAAGGTCTTGGAATCAGAAAAGATTCCTTCAGGGGATATGGCCAGGCACTGGCTCACCAGGTCCTGGCCGATCACTCAGGGGTTACCACCTGCTCTCCCAAGCTTACTGAGGGAACTGTCTCAACAGACCTCTTTGTAGTGTACACCCCCTTTCCCTTTTTTTTTTTTTTTTTCGACCCAACATATATGGGACAGGGGAGCGGGCCCAAGGCACAAACCGGGGCTTTAACCAGCTCAAAAAGGGCACGAAGCAGTGCGCGTAACCCTACCCTTCGGGATTTTTAGAAAGAACGCAGAATCTTTAATGTGCGGACTTACCACCAAGTGGATTTTAGAAAGTGCCCAAAGTCTTGCGTGTGCACTTATTAGAACGTTCTATGCCTTGGAGCGGAGAACTACTCATTCCTCGGAGTGAGAGGGAACTCAGATGCTCAGAAGGGAGCGGCACGCTCATAGATGACCCTCTGGTTGAGGGGAGCAATGCTGGCTCGACCAACAGGCGAGCGACCTATCACAGAGCTCTGGGGGGCGGAGAAACTCGGACGCTCAGACGGAGCGGCATGCTCATAGGTGACCCTCTGGTTGAGGGGAGCAGTGCTAGCTCTACCGACGGCGAGCTCTGGAGAGCGGAGAACTCATTCCTCGGAATGAGAGAAACTGCTACCAATGAGGAGCTCTAGAGCGGAGAACTCACTCCTCAGAGTGAGACCTATAACGAGCTCTGGAGAGTGGAGAACTCATTCCTCAGAATGATGAAGGCACTCCGCCGCTCAGAAGGGAGCGGAAGCCCCATCATGAGCTCTGGAGAGCGGGGAACTCATTCCTCAGAATGAGAGGGAAACTCCCCGCTCAGCAGGGAGCGGCATGCTCATAGATAACCCTCTATGTGAGGGGAGCAATGCTAGCTCGACCAGCAGGGAGAGCGATTTATCATAGAGCTCTGAGGAGCGGAGAACTCATTCCTCAGAATGAGAAGACACTCCGCCGCTCAGAGGGGAGCGTCGAGCCCAACATGAGCTCTGGAGAGCGGGGAACTCATTCCTCAGAATGAGAGGGAAATCCGCCGCTCAGAAGGGAGCGGCATGCTCATAGGTGGCCTCTGGGTGAGGGGAGCAATGCTGGCTCTACCAACAGCGAGCTCTGGGGAGCGGAACACTCATTCCTCGGAATGAGTGGACATTCAGACGCTCCGAAGGGAGCGGCATACTCATAGGTAATGCTGCTCTACCTATAACGAGCTCTGGAGAGCGGAGAACTCATTCCTCAGAATGAGAAGGAACTCAGACGCTCAGCAGGGAGCGGCATGCTCATAGATAACCCTCTATAGTGAGGGGAGCAATGCTAGCTCGCCCCGCAAGGAGAGCGACCTACTATCACAGAGCTCTGAGGAGCGGAGAACTCATTCCTCAGAATGAGTGGGAACTCAGATGCTCCGCAGGGAGCGGCATGCTCAAAGGTGACCTCTAACGAGGGGAGCAATGCTAGCTCTACCTATAACGAGCTCTGGAGAGTGGAGAACTCATTCCTCAGAATGAAAAGACACTCAGCCGCTCAGAAGGGAGCGGCATACTCATAGGTAACCCTCTTATCGTGAGGGGGAGTAATGCTGGCTCTACCCTTGCAGTGGTGACCAGAATGACTGAAGATCCAGGAGGATCCGCAGAAACCTCCGAGGGGACTCACGTCCAGACCATCAGTAAGGCAGTTCGAGAATACAGAACCTGCCTGAATCATCATAGGTCCAGCCTGACTGCAGTTCTTAGGCTCCCACCTGACCTCGGTTCCGGTGGGGTAGATGGTGGTTTGCAGGGGAATTAAGGAGGGAAGCTAAGGGTCGATGGTAGAACCTCCCCGAGGGAGGGAGTAGATATTATTTTTTACTCTGGTCCAGACGAGAGCCTCTTTGAGAGCGCTTCGTCTGGATCACCTCCCTCAGGTCTTGCCTCTTACCTTTCTTTGACCAGTACCTCCCTCTACCCCTACCCGCAGGTGGGGGAGGGGCACGAGTCGCGACACTAGCCTTCTGCGCCGTCCTGGTCCTTAGACCAGGATGGACCAGGACCCCCGCTTTGTTCGGGCTCGGACCTGGACCTTCTTGGAATGAGGTTTTGAAGGCAGCTGAGCGCGCCCTCGCCTCCCTAAACTTCTCGACCACCGTCTCGACGGAGGCACCGAAAAGCTGGGAGGCGAGATCGGAGCGTCGAGAAGAAAGCCCTTCTCTTTCTTCTCGAGGTCTGCCAGATTCACCCACAGATGCCTCTCCGTTACCACCATGGCTGCCATAGACCTGCCCATAGCAGAGGCAGCCTGCTTGGTGGCACGGAGGGCTAAATCTGTGGTGCGGCGCAGCTCGGCTACCTCGTCAGGTGACAAGCCCTGACCGCTATCCAGGTCCTTCAGCAGGTCCGCCTGGTACGCTTGAAGCACCGCCATGGTGTGCAACGAAGCGACTGCCTGACCCGCTGCTGCGTACGCCCTGCCATTCAAGCGTGATGTAGCCTGAAGGGGCAAGGATGGCAAGGAGGGAACCTTCAGAGAGGGTGTCTCCCCCATAGAGAGATAGCTAGCTAGCGTCTCTTCTAGGGGGCATCCTCTCATAGCCGTTTTCACGCATCCCTGCAATGTTAGCATAACTGTTATGCTGGAACTTGTGGATGCGAGCGGAAAATGGCTTTTTCCATTCCTTCTCAACCTCCGTATGGAGATCAGGAAGAAATGGAAGGTTCACTTGAGCTGGGGTTTTATGGCCAGAAGAAAACGCTCGTCGAGGCGTCCTCGTGGCGCCGCCATTTTGGTTCGCTCCCACGGCAAGTCAAGCCTTGCCGCGGCGCGTTCCATAACATCCAACAGCTCTACGTACGCAGGGCAGGAGTCCTGAGAGAGTTCAGTCTCAACATCCTCACTCTCAGACATCTCCTGCTCTTCCTGGGCACAACCCAGTAGAGCACTAGCCGCCGGATCAGATGATGTCAGAGAGATTACATCATCATAATCTAGCGGCTCGCTCTCGTACTTCGCCGACTCGTGCGAAAGGGAAAGCTCCCCTCAAACTCATCGGCTAGATCCACCTGCGAGCCCCACGATTTCATTCTCCTCCGTGCCTCGGCAGCGGTGGGACTTAAATCGCGGGAAGCAGATGGCTGCCCCTCTTTCCTCGAAAAGAGGGACAGGCGAGAGCGGAGCGTCCTCATAGGGAGCCGCTCACAATGCACGCAAACCGCCCCCTCAAAGGCATCGCGCGCGTGCTCTATGCCCAAACAAAAGACGCAACAGTCGTGTGTGTCATCGGGTGTCAAATAGCGAGGACACGGATCCACACACTTCCTAAACGCCTTGCTAGTGCTCGCCATAGTAGAAAGAAAACTGTACTCTTACCAGTATTCACTTTGCACGCTTCAAACAAATCAGTCAGTGAAGACGAAAAAGCTGATGATGTATCCTCCCGGCGGCACTTATATTGTGGTACGCCGGTAGTGACGTCATGGGCTATCGCCGGCCAACAGGTGGTGTTTTTTCATATGTATCTTCAGACCGAGTCACGCTGAGGGCGTTCCCCGTAGCGACCCCTAGGGGACGCAGTTCGAGTTCCCATGAAGGGGAACCCTTTTTTTTAAATTCCTTGATTTTATTATTATTTTTAATGTCTATTTCACTTCCTTTTATGTAAAGCACTTTGAATTAACACTGTGTATGAAATGTGCTACATACAGTTTTTGTTGCTTGCTTTGGCACTAATTTCACAAGTAAGGTGTACTTTTTCAAAACTCTTCGTACAAAAATCCAAACTGATCACACTTGTAACACAGCTTGTCATTCTTTCAAAACCTGATGTAAAGCTTTTATTCAGTTGCACATATTTTTAGTCCGCATAATCACGGTTTCAAACACAAGATTACTGTAATATGTAATGACAACGTTTGGTTTAATCACCGAAACACAACAGTATGATCTTCTTTCAGTTTAGTACTTTTAACAATCAGTTCATTTAATAGCAAACAATACAAGATACGTGTTTCAAATCGGCCTTAGTGCTGAAATTAGTATATTACAGTACTGTAAAAGACATATTACACAGTTTTCACATTAGGCAATACACTTACATTACCCAACTTTTACAGAATCTATAATTTCCATAATATCTATCTTATGTGTTATCAAGTGAACGATCAATGAATCCTCTCCAATCATTTGGGATTTTTATTTTTTTTTAGATATAATTGTAGCATAGGTTTACTTTCAATAATGAAATGTACACATTTAAATAAAACAAATTAACTAAATAAAAAGAAAAAACATAACATTTAGTGCACACACACACACATTACATTAATTTGGATCAAGCCTGTCTTGATCATGTGGCCATAGATTCTCGTCCACATCCCAATGAATGTCTCTCTGATGACCAACCCTTTGATGGGCCCCATGCCCACCTCTCTGACCTCTCTGTTGGTGCCCATGCCCACCTCTCTGACCTCTCTGTTGGTGCCCATGCCCTCCTCTCTGATGGTGCCCATGCCCACCTTTCTGACCTCTCTGTTGGTGCCCATGCCCTCCTCTCTGACCTTCTCTGTTGGTGCCCATGCCCACCTCTCTGACCTCTCTGTTGGTGCCCATGCCCTCCTCTCTGACCTCTCTGTTGGTGCCCATGCCCACCTCTCTGACCTCTCTGTTGGTGCCCATGCCCTCCTCTCTGACCTCTCTGTTGGTGCCCATGCCCTCCTCTCTGACCTCTCTGTTGGTGCCCATGCCCACCTCTCTGACCTCTCTGTTGGTGCCCATGCCCACCTCTCTGACCTCTCTGTTGGTGCCCATGCCCTCCTTTCTGACGGTGCCCATGCCCACCTCTCTGACCTCTCTGTTGGTGCCCATGCCCACCTCTCTGACCTCTCTGTTGGTGCCCATGCCCTCCTCTCTGACGGTGCCCATGCCCACCTCTCTGACCTCTCTGTTGGTGCCCATGCCCACCTCTCTGACCTCTCTGTTGGTGCCCATGCCCTCCTCTCTGTTGGTGCCCATGCCCACCTCTCTGTTGGTGCCCATGCCCACCTCTCTGACCTCTCTGTTGGTGCCCATGCCCTCCTCTCTGACGGTGCCCATGCCCACCTCTCTGTTGGTGCCCATGCCCACCTCTCTGACCTCTCTGTTGGTGCCCATGCCCTCCTCTCTGACCTCTCTGTTGGTGCCCATGCCCTCCTCTCTGACCTCTCTGTTGGTGTCCATGCCCTCCTCTCTGACGGTGCCCATGCCCTCCTCTCTGACCTCTCTGTTGGTGCCCATGTCCTCCTCTCTGTTGGTGCCCATGCCCTCCTCTCTGACGGTGCCCATGCCCTCCTCTCTGACCTCTCTGTTGGTGCCCATGCCCACCTCTCTGACCTCTCTGTTGGTGCCCATGCCCTCCTCTCTGACCTCTCTGTTGGTGCCCATGTCCTCCTCTCTGACCTCTCTGTTGGTGCCCATGCCCTCCTCTCTGACGGTGCCCATGCCCACCTCTCTGATGGATCCCTTGTCCACGAGCTCTTCCTATTCCTTGCTGTCTATCCTGCTCCATGTTGAAATAAATTTCCTGTTTTTTACACCCCCACTTTTATTTATATTGACCAATTGGGATTACCACTATGTGAAATAAATTAGCAATAATGAGTATTCATCATGTATGGTTACATGTAATTTAGATGTTTGTACAAACACACATTTTATTTGTGTAGCTCTCGAAATCCATATACTTCATAGCTAACAAACCAAATTAAAATGTATAGGTTTACCAAACGGTTCAGTGATTAACCATTAAGAGCAGTTGGATTAAGTGTTGGTCAAGTGTATTTACTCATTGCATTGCATTGTGAAAGACAAGTACTTCATATGAAAGGTATTTCTTTGATGACACACTGATTAGGTGTGGTGAAAAAGTTAATGTGTAATTTTGTGTCTTGTACTTTGTCAATTGAACATGTGATTATATGTTTGAAAAAACAGCCTTTTTGATGATCTGCTTTGAGTTTTGTACTAACAGTTGTGACGTTTTACCACATACTTGAGATAATAGTACCAAAGCGATCAACAAAAACTGTAAATAAACTTGCCTTGCCTTGGTCACCTTATCAAGGGTGTGTGCGTATGTGCGCGTGTGTGTCTGTGTGTGTGTGTGTGTGTGTGTGTGTGTGTGTGTGTGTGTGTGTGTGTGTGTGTGTGTGTGTGTGTGTGTGTGTGTGTGTGTGTACAGGATTTCCCCTGGAGCGGTCGTCGTCTGGGTCGGTGTGCTGTGGTCGGCAGTGGTGGGATTCTGAAGAACAGCAGCTGTGGACGTGAGATTGACAGCGCAGACTTTGTCATACGGTAAACACATCCCATCATGCCTTGCTCCTCAACACTTCCATCAGTAATCATGCATCCGTCCTGTTAACACACAGTTTTCTCTCTCTTTCAGGTTTAATTTGGCTTACATTAACGACAGTGATGTTGGGCTGAAGACGGATCTGGTGACCATCAACCCCAGTCAGATTCGGTCAGTGTCCATAAACATCCATTCTTGTTTTCTATAACTCTAACCAAAGATTTTGTCATTTAGATTAACATTCATACAATCTTTCAGCTGCACAAAATATTATTTAAAGTGAAAAAAGGTCCTTTACACTCTTCACACTAAGAACAAATGGTTAATTTTAAAAGGAACCAAAAATGGTTATTTTATGGAATATAAATAAAACATTTACTTTTTAAAAGTTAAGCTATAATTAATTCTGACCTTGAATTATTTTAATTTGCAAGCTATATATAAAACCAGGTCCTGCTCACACTGTATTGTAAATTTAATAAAGCTGTATTCTGGTTACATATAATTTATACCCTACTCTTATGATTGGGCTCATCTGTCAGGTTACAAAACAAACACAGTGGTTTTAAATGGAAATATTCAACGCACTGCAAATTAAGAAAACCTCTTCATCTGTTCATCGCGTGTGGTGCAAATACTCACAACACAAACAAATATGAATGAGCTGCAAATATGCACAGCCTACATTAGAAAAAGTGACGGACCTGCTTATCAATATTTGCTCTGAAAGGTGAGGTTTTTGTTTATTTTAACATCCTGATCATATAATTTCTTAGATTAAATAAGCAAAATACTACACAATTACTGTAACTGTGCAAGCTGGATACTTTGAACCATCAATAAGTAACCTATAAATGGCCTGTATGTTTTTATTATTATATAAAAACTGGATAAACGATGGTAAATTAACCACACTAACCTAGTTTAACCATGGTATTTGGTTATAGATACATGGCTGCTTTTACTATATTAAAACAATGGTTAATTTTCATAAGCATTTTGGGGGTCTGTGCTACATGAAGCGCGTGTTATGAGTATTTGCAATGTATTTATGAACTTGCTTATGTTGTGTGGATTTGCAGCACATGTGCTGTTAACCTGATGAAGATGTTTTCTTTATTTGCGTGTGTTTTCTTAAGCTGAGCTCTCTCGACCGCCGTAGTATTCTCATTGTTCACAATCTAGCAGTCATGAAGTACTGAGCAATATTTTACACATTAATTTAATCTTTGTTAATATCATTTTTATAAACCGAGGGGTGAGAACCAGTGACATTTTTGGTGAAATGGAGATATGTATATCTAATGAAAGCTCTTAAGGAGCTGTGGCAAAAGTACTGGCATCCATGAGTATACACATTTTTACTAAGCAACTGATATCAGTACACAATGTCAGATCTATCAGTCTTTTGTCCATGCGTCTTGTGTTTCCCTCCCTCTTGTGCCCATATTTGGTTAGTTCCTGTTCCTGTCCCCATTAGTCCCCAGCCGTGTGTCTTTAATTATCCTATTACTCCACTGTTTATAAGCCCCGTGTTTCCCTGAGTCTGGTGTCACAGTAATGCACCTTTAAGTTAGGTTGCCAACCGCCAATAAACATCGGAGAAGAAGAGTCTGGTGTCAGCGGTTGTATTTGTCATTCGATGTCTGTTCCATGGCTTTTGATTTCCATTAAAGACTTTATGAATATTATCTCCTGAATCTCCTCGTCTCCTAGTTTCCGTGCTCCAGTGATCGTGACATGATCAAACTATAGTAACATTTGTGTTCCCCTTCATGGGAACTTCGAACTGCGTCCCCGTCAGCGTGACTCGTGTCTGAAGCATACACATACAAAAACACCACCTGTTGGCCGGCGACAGCCTATGACGTCACTACCGGCGCGACCACAGTATAAGGGGCGCCAGGAGAATACATCATCCACTTCTTTCGTCTTCACTGACTGCTTTGTTTGAAGCGTGCAATCTGGTAAGAGTACAGTTTTCTCTCTATTATCATGGCGAGCACTAGCAAGGCGTTTAAGACGTGTATGGATCCGTGTCCTCGTTATTTGACACCCGATGACACACACAATCTTTGCGTCTTTTGTTTGGGCAAAGAGCAACTGTGAGTGTACTGTGAGCCTGTGTACTGTGAGCCTTTTTTCTATGAAAAAGCTCCGCTCTCGTCTGTCCCTCTTTTTGAGGAAAGAGGGGCAGCCGTCTGCTTCCCGTGATTCGGGACCCACCGCTGCCGAGGCACGGAGGCGGAGGAAATCGTGCAGTTGGATCTGGCGGATGAGTTAAAGAGGGGCCGCCCCTTTTCGCGCACGTCGGCCGAGATTGAGAGTGAGCTGCTGGATTGTGACGATGCGATCTTTCTGACATCATCAGATTCAGCGGCTAGTGCTCTGCTGGGTTATGCCCAGGAAGAGCAGGAGATGTCTGAGGGCGAGAAAGTTGAGACTGAACCCTCTCAATCCTCCTGCACTGCAAATGACGAGTTATTGGAGGTTATGGATCATAAAATAATCTTTCTGACCATAAACCCCCAGCTCGAGCGAGCCTTCCTTTCTTCCTAAATCTCCATGTGGGGGTTGAGAAGGAGTGGAAAAAGCAATTTTTTCTCGTATTCATAGGTTTCAGCATACTAGTTATGCTAACATTGAGGGGATGCATGAAAATGGCTATGAGGGGATGCCCCCTTGCAAGAGACGATAGCCAGCTATCTCTCTGTGGGCGAGACATACTCTCTCAAGGCTCCCTCCTTGCCATCTAAGCCCCTTCAGGAAACATCTTGCTTAAATGGCAGGGCATATGCAGCAGCAGGTCAGACCGTCACTTCATTGCATACTATGGCAGTGCTTCAGGCGTACCAGACTGATCTGCTGAAAGACCTGGATAAGGGTTTTCTATAAAGTCCAGGTCTGAGCCCGAACAACCAGGGGTCCTAGCCCATCTCGGTCTGGGGATCAGAGATAGGCTCAGAAGGCTAGTCTCGCAACTCGTGCCCCTCCCCCGCCTGCGGGTAGGGCTAGAGAGAGACGCGGGTCAGAGAGAGGCAAACCCTGAGGGAGATGTTCCAGACGAAGCGCCCTAAACGACACTCTTGTCCGGACCGGAGTAAGAACATCTACTCCTTTACCTTAGGGGGCATCTGCCTCTCTAATTCCCCTGCAACTACCGTTAACTCCACCTGACCGAGGTTAGGTGGAAACTTCCTGCGCTTAACATTGAAGTCTCTATACTGGACTTATGACGTTAAGTTAAGTTCTATGTTTCCTAGAAACTACCTTACTGGCGGTCCGGACCTGACGCTTCGGACTTCGCTCCGAGACTAATCTCATGCGCAGGAACCAATGGATGAGTACGATCCATTTCCTAAGGCTATCGGCTATCGCAGTGATTACCTCACTCGTTGATACTAGATCCAGGCTAGGAGCGCTCCTTGTTGGTCGAGCTAGCGTTGCTCCCCACACCATAAAGGGTCACCTATGAGCATGCCGCTCCCTTCTGAGCGTGTGAGTTTCCTCTCATTCTGAAGAATGAGTTCTCCGCTCTCCAGAGCTCATTGATGGTCGAGCTA
Organism: Schizopygopsis malacanthus; assembly: GCA_027474115.1. NCBI lineage: Eukaryota > Metazoa > Chordata > Actinopteri > Cypriniformes > Cyprinidae > Schizopygopsis > Schizopygopsis malacanthus. The sequence continues at coordinate 340,363 of CM049864.1, read as the reverse complement.
GCATTGCTCCCCTCACCATAGAGGGTCACCTATGAGCATGCCGCTCCCTTCTGAGTATTGTTGGTAGAGCTAGCACTGCTCCTCTCACCATAGAAGGTCAACCAATGAGCATGCCGCTCCCTTCCGGGCGTCTAAGTTCCCTTTCATTCTGAGGAATGAGTTCTCCGATCTCCAGAGCTCCTTGTTGGTAGAGCTAGCATTGCTCCCCACACTTTAGAGGGTCACCTATGAGCATGCCGCTCCCTTCTGAGCGTCTGAGTTCCCTCTCATTCTGAGGAATGAGTTCTCCGCTCTCCAGAGCTCTGTGATAGGTCGCTCTCCGCGTTGGTCGAGCTAGCATTGCTCTCCTCACCATAGAGGGTCACCTATGAGCTTGCCGCTCCCTTCTGAGCATTGTTGGTAGAGCTGGCACTGCTCCCCTCACCATGGAAGGTCACCTATGAGCATGCCGCTCTCTTCCGGGCATCTGAGTTCCCTCTCATTCTGAAGAATGAGTTCTCCGCTCTCCAGAGCTCCTTGTTGGTAGAGCTAGCATTGCTCCCCTCACATAGAGGGTCACCTATGAGCATGCCGCTCCCTTCTGAGCATCTGAGTTCCCTCTCATTCTGAGGAATGAGTAGTTCTCCGCTCTCCAGGGCTGTCATAGAACATCGCCAAATCCATATAATATGGTTAGTGCACACGCTAAGGCTCTGTGCACTTTCTAAAATCCACCCAGTGGTAAGATCGCACATCAAGTGTTCTGCGTTCTTTCTAGTGGTGGGCCGTTATCGGCGTTAACGTGCTGCGTTAACGCGAGACTCTTATCGGCGATAAAAAAAATATCGCCGTTAATCTATTCTCAAAGTTGGGTTGGGAGCTGGGTCTATACTACGCAAGCTATGATGACTTTCACCCTGATATTTTAGCGCGGATGTATACCTAGCCGAATTGCACTGTAGGGGGCGAGAACGAGTCTTCGAACTAGAGGCTCGCAGTCCGTGATGGACAGATTGTTAACGGCTGGTCTATGTGGTAATACAATCGGGCAGGACATCCAAACGCCCATCTATCATTCATCAACCTCAAATATGGCTTTTCATCTGAAAGATGTATGTAGTAGCAACTTTACATGGCCGCTCAATATGATGTTAACCTAGAGAAATGTGCGCTATTGAAGTGTTTGTGTGGAAGCGCGTTTGCGCAAGACAGGCTCCGGTGCGTCACTTGCTCTTAAAATCTCCGTCATTCTTGGTCATACAGATAAAAGTAGCCTAATACATCTTTCGAATCTGTAAAGACTCTACGTTTATTTGTGTGCACTTAGAATAACAACGAAACGTTGCGCTTTTAAGCAAACAGGATGCGCTTTAGGTCTCATGTGAACTTGAGAATTCACTCCCGTGTCACCCTCTGCTTCGAACCTGTGTGTATGCCTAACGTTACTGTGAAATTACCACATCAGACGTGACGTGCTAACATGGATGCAGCTATGAAGCCGCCGGGTTTGCTTCAGGGAACATTTATTTTTAAGAAGCTTCCCAATGGAAACTGTAAACAGTTCATCACGACCTCTTATGTAGGCCTACAGTTCAAAATTCATGTTTAACTGAATAAACAGTTAGTAAACACAAGTACATCTTATTGAACATAGTTTATTTTCATCACCAATTATCATAGTAGAACAGCTTTCTCAAGCAGTTTGTGACTCAAAGACTGAGTCCTATCCAAGATGGCGGCGCGTTCGGACGCAGCGGCTACTCCGGGTCCTAAAAACGGTGTTTTTATGTCTGTTAGTCTTGTCTCCTCGTCTTCAAACTGTCTGACTTTATTGAAAAATCAAAAGACAAACACCCGGAAACACATCTATGATCGCCAGAGCCTCCTGGATATCGACAATGTGTACAAACATCAGCTTTCACCGGCGACTACTGAGAAGCTACAAGGCCTCTGTCTGCTGCTGAAGCCGGACCCCGAGACCGCGGCCTCGCCTACTGATGCTACCCGCACAAAGCGGCGACGCCGGCGGTGTGAGAGGGGACAGAAGCGCGGCAAGCGTGGAGGTATTCGAGCTAGGCTAAGGGCTAATCCAACTAGTCCAGCAATTCCATCACTAATGCTCTCAAACGTTCGCTCTCTGGAAAACAAACTGGACTTAATTAAACTCAGCCGGTCTACACAGCATGAGACAAGGGATTGTTGTGTGTTTGTTTTCACTGAAACATGGCTTAACGACAACATCCCGGACTCCGCCATTCAGCTGCACGGACTAACCTGCTGCCGAGCGGACAGAGATTCATCACTGTCTGGTAAGACTCGCGGGGGTGGCTTGTGTGTGTATATCAACAAAGAATGGTGTAACAATGCAGCGGTATTATCAAAACACTGTTCATCGCTGGTGGAGTTTATGGTTGTGAAATGCCGACCGTTCTATCTGCCGCGGGAGTTCACGGCCATTGTTATTGTCGCGGTGTACATTCCCCCGTGTGCAAATGCTAAGGACGCGCTTCGTGAACTGTACAGCGCCATCAGCGAACAACAAACAAATAACCCCGACGGCTTTTTCATCATAGCCGGCGACTTCAACCACGCTAACTTAAAGACAGTTTTACCAAAGTTCTACCAACATGTGAACTTTGCAACAAGGGGAAATAACACACTGGACTTTGTTTACACAACAGTGAAACACGCATACAAAGCCGAACCCCGCCCCCACCTCGGATACTCGGACCACATCTCTGTTATGCTAATCCCAGCATACAGACCGCTTCTCAAACTGGCCAAACCGGTTCAAAAGCAGATCACGGTATGGCCAGACAATGCTACCTCAGCACTGCAGGACTGCTTCCAGGACACAGACTGGAACATGTTTAAAGAGGCGGCCACCTATAATAACCATACAGACCTGCAGGAATACACTGAAACTGTGACTGCTTACATCAAATACTGCATTGATGATGTGACAGTCACCAAGACCATCACCACACGTGCAAACCGGAAGCCATGGATGACAGCAGAGGTTCGTGGGCTGCTAAAAACCAGAGATGAAGCGTTCAGATCAGGAGATAAAGCGGCCCTCAAAACAGCAAGAGCCAATCTGTCCCGTGGCATCAAAAATGCAAAACGGTTATATGGAAATAAAATCAATAATCAATTCACAAACAGCAGAGATACACGGAGCCTGTGGCAAGGCATTCAGACCATCACTGACTACAAGCCCCCGCCACAGGCCTGTGACGACGACACATCCCTCCCAGATGCACTCAACCACTTTTATTCACGGTTTGAAATGCAGAACAACACATCTGCACAAAAACTGCCCACACCTCCCAGCGACCAGGCACTCTGTCTGTCTCCAGCCGACGTAAGGAAGACCCTATCTAGGATTAACCCACGCAAGGCTGCGGGTCCTGACAATATACCTGGCCGCGTACTGAAAGACTGTGCTGAACAGCTGACAGATGTCCTAACAGATATCTTCAACACCTCGCTGAGCCAAGCAGTCATCCCCACATGTCTCAAATCCACGACAATCATACCGGTACCAAAAAAATCACCTGTGTCCTGTCTAAATGACTACCGTCCCATAGCACTGACTCCAATCATAATGAAGTGCTTTGAGAGGCTAGTCATGCACAACATCAAAACCAGCCTCCCCAACACACTCGATCCGCTCCAGTTTGCATACCGCCCAAACCGCTCTACGGATGATGCAATTTCCTCCACCCTCCACCTGGCTCTTACCCACCTAGAAAATAAAGACTCATATGTTAGAATGCTGTTCATCGACTTCAGCTCAGCATTCAACACAATAATCCCACAACAGCTCATCAATAAATTAAGCCTGCTGGGCCTCAACAACTCCCTCTGCAATTGGATCCTGGACTTTTTAACCGGAAGACCTCAGTCAGTTCGGGTCGGCCACAACACCTCGAGCACTACCACACTGAGCACAGGGGCCCCACAGGGCTGTGTGCTCAGCCCGCTGCTCTTCACGCTGCTGACCCACGACTGCACTGCCAAGTTCAGCTCCAACCACATCATCAAATTCGCCGATGACACATCAGTGGTAGGTCTCATCAGCAACAACGATGAAACGCACTACAGAGAGGAAGTGGCACAGCTGGCTGAATGGTGTGGCGCTAACAACCTGTCCCTCAATGTGGAGAAGACAAAGGAGGTTGTGATGGACTTCAGGAGAAACTCTGTTGACCACCCCCCACTGACCATCGACACCTCGACTGTGGAGAGAGTCAGCAGTACTAAATTCCTGGGGGTGCACATCACAGAGGACCTCACCTGGACTACCAACACCAAGTCTATCTCCAAGAAGGCACAACAGCGCCTACACTTTCTCCGCCGGCTGAAAAGAGCAAGCCTCCCTCCACCCATCCTCACCACCTTCTACAGGGGTACCATTGAGAGCGTGCTGACCAGCTGCATCACTGTCTGGTACGGAAACTGCTGTGCAGCAGACCGCAAGACCCTCCAGCGGACAGTGAACACCGCTGCAAAAATCATTGGTGCCCCTCTCCCCTCCATCCTGGACATTTTCCTTACACGATGCTCCAGCAAAGCAAAAAGTATCGTGGAGGACCCCACCCACCCCTCCCACAGTCTCTTCCAGCTCCTACCCTCAGGTAGACGGTACCGGAGTATCAGAGCCCGCTCCGCCAGACTGCTCAACAGCTTTTTCCCCCAGGCTGTGAGAGCCCTGAACTCACATCACACCGCCCCTCTCTGAAACCCCAAACAACACCCCCCCCCCCCCCACCTTACCACATCTCAGGAAAAAACTGTTAAACTTTTATCTCTGTGGAATTCAGGTGAGCGGGCCTGCACAAGCCACCTGTAGCAACACCTGTAGCAACACACACATGCACTAGACACTTTCACACACCATTGTGTGTCCAAATCCCACAAAAGACTGACTGTAATATACGACTGTAATGTATGTATGTTTACTGGCTCATGCACCACAAATCACCTTACACTGTTCCCCAGCCAGCTGCTTGAATGTCTCTCTTTTGCACATGTACAGTATTTGAAGTCATCTGCACAGTTGTACAGTTTGTATTTTTTGTACAGTTTGTATTTTTTGTTTCCTGTTTTTTTAGTTTATGTATAGGTAACCACTTTTATATATAGCATATGTATAGTCAAAGCTGACAGTAGGTTAGTTTGTGTATAGGTTTATACTGTTTTACTTCGTGTTGTATATCTGTATTTATGTAGCACCGTGGTCCTGTGAGGCACGACATCTCGTCCCACTATATGTCCACACATGTAGTGGAATGACAATAAAGCTCAACTTGAACTTGAACTCAACTTGATGCATTTTGGAAACAGGAGATGAGTCCCTGGTCTAATGCGCTACCTGGCTTGAGAAACCCGTTCTCAAAGACTTACTTTTAGTCATTATTTGGATAGCACACATATTCTGAATGCCTTCGGCAGAATTCAAATGAGCCATTTTAATCTAGATTAATCTAGATTAATTCCAAAATTAATCTAGATTAATCTAGATTAAAAAAATTAATCTATGCCCACCCCTAGTTCTTTCTAAAAATCCATGTTATGGTAAGTGCACACGCTAAGGCTCTGTGTACTTTCTAATATCCACCCAGTGGTAAGATCGCACATCAAGTGTTCTGCGCTCTTTCTAAAAACCTGTACGGTAGGGTTACGCGCTGTAGCTTTGTGCCCTTTCTTTGAGTTGGTCAGGCCCCAGTTTGTGCCTTGGGCCCCACTCTACCTTTTTGTCCCAATATTTTGGGTTTGAACAGTGTGTCGCTACCAAAGGGTCTGTTGACACAGTTCCCTCAGCAAGCTCGTGCAGAGCAAGCGGTAGCCCCTGGGTGACCGGCCAGGACCTAGTTACTACCACTAGGTGCTTGGTCATATCCCCTTAAAGGAATCTTTCTCTGATTCCAAGCCTTTGAGCTCTACCCTGGGCAGGGTATGCAGCTCGGGTCTTTGGCCGAAGGGGATAATGTCACTGACAGCCGTCAACCGTCACAGGGACAACTGCCTTAGCCTGGTGGAGTTGACTTAGTGCTCGCCTTTTGCATGAAATTGGCTTGCGCTCTCCTCAGCATGGTGGCGTGGGTATATCGTTCCCCATAGCGACCCCTAGGGGACGCAGTTCGAAGTTCCCATGAAGGGAAACGTCTCAGGTTACGTATGTAACCATGGTTCCCAGAGTGGGGAACGAGATACTGCGTCCCCTAGGCTGTGTGCCATGCTTCAGATGCAAGCTTCAGACAAGGAAGTGGATGATGTATTCTCCCGACGCCCCTTATACTGTGGTCGCGCTGGTAGTGACGTCATAGGCTGTCGCCGGCCAACAGTTGGTGTTTTTATATGTGTATGCTTCAGACACGAGTCACGCTGACGGCGTCCCCCATAGCGACCCCTAGGGGACGCAGTGTCTCGTTCCCCACTCGGGGAACCATGGTTACATACGTAACATGAGATGTTTTGGCTCTCCTGTAAAGTTGATGAAATGTTACTTATGGGTTTCTGGTTCTCATCCGTCGCAATGCACTACTGTTAATTTAAATGCATTTAATTATTTCTTTATAAAAAACAATAGTTTGTCTTTATCAGAGGTGGAAAGTAACGAATTACATTTACTCGCGTTACTGTAATTGAGTAGCTTTTTTGTGTACTTGTACTTTTTTAAGTAATTTTTTTAATCTGTAATTTTACTTTTACTTAAGTATATTTTGTGGGAAGTATTGTACTTCGCTACATTTTAAAACACATTCGTTACTGAGTAAAAAAAAATCGCTCCGTGGAAACAACTGCAGCAAATAATGGGCAGAAGAAGAAACTGGCGCTAAAATCACAAGAAAGATGCAGACGAACAAGGCGTTAATGGTGCAGACCCAGCTGAAAACCAAACCCCGTCATACTCTGCTGAACTCAAAGGAAATGAAGTGAACCCCTGGCCATATTCATGCTCTATTATGCAGTGTAAGCTGTGTTTGCCTCGGGAGACCGAACTAGCAGCTTATAAATATATCGACATCGCCCTTCGCAAGCATGTAGAGGTAACGTTAACGTAAATACTTACATCATTGCATTGGTGGTAAAAATTAAGCTTTTACGGTTTAGCAAAAGGTTTTTCACAAATGACCAAAAAAGACAGTGGTGTAGGTCGTCAAAAATATAGTAATGTTGTCTGCGAAAATATAGTAATTGTTGTTTTAACGATGTGCGATTTGACATTATCAGTATTTTGCTTAAAACCAAACAAATCACTCTAAACAGTGTGCCGTGAAATCTAGTAACGTTAGATACGACTAATCCGTATGAGGCGCCGCCTAGGATTTATATCAAACTTCGCTTATCAACACACAAAAAACACGTGCATATACACCTATAAACACTCGCACATACATTAATAATGTGCGAGTGTTTATAGGTGTATATGCATGGAAGTTTATATGTATGTGCGAGTGTTTATAGGTGTATATGCACGTGTTTTTTGTGTGTTGATAAGCGAAGTTTGATTTAAAAAAATATTATTCTAATCCGCGTGCATATGGAGTGCTTTCTTTCACTTCGTGATTCAGTCTGTTAAAATGCATTTAGAATGATCACAAAATTGAAGATATAGAAGCAGAAAATGTATATATTTATATCATTTAATATAGTAAGTCAACGTCACACGAAGAATGCCGTTTTTCTCAAAAAATCACCATGATTACATAGACCTGTAGTTTTTCCTTTTACACAGTTCAAAAAACAAGAAGTTAATTAAGAGACTTACGTTTTAGACACCATATTGCCTGTTTTTGCTATATTTCGACAACAAAAATAATTCCATACACAGTTTTGCGTCTCTGACTCTGAGCAATGACGTGTTTGATTCCTTGAATTAACCGTTTAAATGATTCTGTTCAATCGCAATGACTCTCTTATCAGTGACTTACTGACACCTGCTGGTGGTTCTAATTTAACATTTAAAGTATCTTTTGATTTATTTATTTTTTAATTTCAAATGACTATTTAACATTTGTGACCCTGGCATGGAGCACAAAACCAGTCTTAAGTCGCTGGAGTATATTTGTAGCAATAGCCAACAATACATTGTATGGGTTAAAATTATACATTTTTCTTTTATGCCAAAAATCATTAGCATATTAAGTAAAGATCATGTTCCATTAATATATTTTGTAAATTTCCTACTATAAATATATCAAAACTAAGAGCTTAATTTGAACAACTTTAAAGGAGATTTTCTCAATATTTGGATTTTTTGCTTCCTCAGATTCCAGATTTTTAAATATTGTCCGATCATAACAAACCATACATCAATGGAAATATGATTTATTCAGCTTTCAGATGATGTATTAATCGCAATTTAGGAAAGTGGACCCTTATGGTTTTGTGGTTCAGGGTCACATTTTATGCCTTATTTATCAAAACATTATTTCTGCATTTGTAACTGCAGGCTAAATGCATTCATGTCAGTGTGTAATACATCTATGCCACTTCAGATGAAGCTTCTGCATTTCCTCTGCATCGCAAAGATGCATTTTGTTGATACTGATTTAATTTTCCTGGTAACAGCCCAAATGTCTTATTATTCTAATTAACCGATTAATTTAATTAAAGACACCTAGTTTGAGATTTATAGGCCCATATCCCAGGTGTGTCAAACTCAGTTCCTGGAGGGTCACAGCCCTAAAGAGTTTAGTTCCAACCCTGCTCCAACACACATACCATGTAGTTTTCAAATAAGCCTAAATGATTAGTTTAGCTGTATCAGATGTGTTTAATTAGGATAATATCTACACTGTGTAGGGCTGTGGCCCTCCAGGAACTGAGTTTGACACCTTTGGTCAATCCCATCTTTTTCCTCCCTCTCATTGTTAAAATGTAACTAAGTACTTTTTACTCCGAGTAAATTTTAAATGAGCTACTTTTTACTTTTACTTGAGTATATTTTTAGACTGGTACTTTTACTTGTACTTAAGTAAAATTTCAGTAATGTAATGGTACTTTTACTTGAGTAGAATATTTTTGTACTCTTTCCACCTCTGGTCTTTATAGACGTTTATTCACATTACATTGGCTATTTTACCATCCATGGAAGGCGTTTGTCTTTCAAACACATTCAAATTAACTAACTTATTCCTCTTTCACCTAAGGCCTGTATTTATCTGAAGTACCCCTGAGATATTAAAATACATATTTTAATAATGAAGCATCACATTTGCATGTTCATGGTCTCTGATGTTGGTTTAAGGTCAAATAACATGCGGGTAAACAAATGTAGGTTTGATCAATTTGTTTTAATTTAACATTTTTATGAATTTAAGTATTAGCTTTTCATTAAACTTGTAAATATGGCACAAGGTTATTCAATTTAAATTAATATGAAAATGAGTTTAGTCATCTTAAAGTAGTCTGATTATATTTTGTGAAATGGATTAAGGCTACTAACTACAATTCTGGTCATGCAATTTAGAATCAGTAACGGATTATTATTAGTAAGTAATCTACCCAGCTCTGACTGACTGTAATGATTAAGAGTGTTTATTTGAAACTGTGTGTGTAGATACACAAATCTGGAACAGAATCCGGATCCGCTGGTGGAGCGGGTCAGTGTGTATGGAAACGCATCGCTCGCTATGCCCGCCTTTGCCTACACCTTCTGCACTGGACTGTCAATCAAAACACTCAAAGTCCTCCATCCAATCAGACCTCAGCAGCCAGTGGTGTTCTTCAGCCCCATATACCTTCGAACACTGGACCGTTTCTGGAAGGGGCGTGGCCTGAAGTCGATCCGCCTCTCCTCTGGGTTTATGTTAATTAACACAGCACTGGAACTGTGTGAGCACGTGCATGTTTACGGATTCTGGCCGTTTGGAACGGACCTGCAGAACAATTCGGTTCCGTATCATTACTACGACGAGTTGAGTCCGCATCGTTACATGCACAAAATGCCGGAGGAGTTTGTGCGTCTTCTGCAGCTCCACAGCCAGGGGGCGCTAACACTGCACCTGATGCCCTGCATGGACGTGTGATCTTATTATTATTATCAGTTACTCAGTATGAGCATTTAATGATGTTAAAAAGCTTTAATTTATGAATTCGATTATAAACTTTTTAATTTTGTTGCAAGTCCAGAGCGCTTGCAGAGAGAGAGCCCGCCCACTCACGCTTCTGATTGGCCGTGATACTTGATTGATTCTGTCGCATCTAGTTAGGACACGCATGTTGACAATAACCAGTGTTGGGGGTAACGCATTACAAGTAATGCGAGTTACGTAATAATATTACTTATTTCAAGTAACTAGTAAAGTAGCGCATTACTTTTTAATTTACTAGAAAATATCTAAGTTACTTTTTTCCATTTATTGACTGACAGTGCGCTGTATGAGCATGTTACTGTAGTTCTAATCTAGACTAAATCTGAATAATTCATCCCACTCGCAAAAAACTGATTCAGTATTCATCAAAATGAATTAAAAGTGAAATGCAAACTCAGAATATGACACAAACCTGCAATAATTAAATATGTTAAACAACACATATATCTAATCCCATTTTATTTAACAATGTGTTTGCTGCTGACCTTTGATGATCCAGTTCAACCATACTAATAAACAAAAATGACTTTAGATAAACTAACAATTGTGTTTTTTTATTGCTGAAGAGTTGAATCTTCTCCTGTGTTCTTCTGTACAGACGTGATTTACTCGTCCTTCAGTCTGAGGTTTATTCATTACACTTTTTAGTGTGAAAGGCTTTTACATTTGCTATAAATATTACTTCTTATATTAAAAACAAACAATCAAGCCCTGCTCATATTTAAAAAGTAACGAGAAAGTAACGCAAAAGTAATGTAGCGCATTACTATCCATAAAAAGTAACTAAGTAACGTAATTAGTTACTTTTTAGGGAGTAACGCAATATTGTAATGCATTACTTTTAAAAGTAACTTTCCCAGACACTGACAATAACGTACATCGTGGACATTGTCTATGACCAGATATTTTCAGTGGACTATCAAAATTAGCTTTGCTTGAAAAAGCATGAAAATATACAGTTACATTTTGTTGTTATTTTATTTAGTCGAGCTAGTTTTTCATCAAACACAATGTAATTTTTGGCAATCGAGATCTGGCAGCAACAGCGCATTTTCCCGTTCAGAAGAGCACTTACCTCGTGCACGAATTCAGTTGCATGCAAACTACTGAGCACGTGCTGCAATCCTAACGAGTTTCAATAGAGCAGAAGCGAGAAAGCTGCGAAGAATAGGCTACGTTTGCCTGAAAGCAACTGACGTAGATTACAGAAAAGTGTTTTTCACTTATTTCCAACACTTTATTAAGCTTTATATTACATCTTTTAACCCTTTCGCGCGTAAATTCCGAATGCTCAGACTACCCAGTCTCGCGTGAGTTTTTTAATACGACCGTTATTATTCCTGAATCACGTTCTAATTTCCATGGCAACGCATCAGCCTTGCTGCGTGATAATCGCAGTTACAGTGCCAATAAAAGCGGGAAAGCAGATTTGAAATGAGCAGTTGGTGACATGATGCACTGAGTGTTCTGGTGTGATCGTGCGCGTTAAAGGGACAAGGGATTAATTTATAATCAAGTTTATATTAATTAGCCCGTGAATTCGTTCTCTCTGACAGCCTGGGTAGGGGAGAGCGGGGTATGTTGTCACACTTTTCACACACTGTCTAGCATTTACTGAGCACCATACCTCACAATGGTATGAATGTCATACCAAATGAAAGAAGGAAGTCTTGGGCACATATGTTGTATTCATTATATTTCCATATCTTATCTCATTACGGAGTTGTAGACAACTTACCCCGCTTTCCCCTTAGTTTATATGTGGAGCATTCGCAGTTTATTTAGACGGAACGCCAGCCACTGGGACATATTAATTACATTATAAATCAGGGCATATTATATCATTTAATTATTTAAAGCGTCATATTTATCGTTGCAGGATAATGTTTTCACTGGAGATTTTGTCACCAGACTTGGGAGATCTAAAGCAGGGATATGTATTCCTTCATGTGACTGTACTCAATTTTTGGGATCCATCATATTTGTTATTGAAACGTGTCATGATTAGACATAAAGTGTTGAAATAAAGTTCTTAAAGTTTGAGCTGCATGCGGTGTTTCTGCGGCTGACAGATCTTTCTCTGACTTGTTTCTTAGTGTTTTTAGGACCGGAGTGAAACCAGTTGCCGTATTTCTCCGAACTGTGTGTTTTTCAAGGTGTTTTCAATTAGTGAATTATTAATTTCGCTGCAGAAATGAGACTTCAGGTGATCAACGAAGCAATTTCTCTCAGCGACCGGATCAAATATAGATATTATATACCTACAGTGATATCTCTTTAGTACGGAGCACTTGGTGGCGGGAAAATGTTATTTTCAAATCTTTTGCGTTCTCTCGAGAAACCCGTTGAAATCGGACAAACTAATTCTGTTACAGCGGTGATTATAACTAATATGTTCACAATGGAGCGGTTCATAGATTTTTATTATGAACTTGGACTCAAAGAAATACAGTCAGTGCTTAGGTCAAGGCACTGTTTAGGGACTTAATGTGGCTTCTTAGTGTTTTAAAACCGCGACACTGGAGGACTATATTCGATAACAATAAATCCTAATAAAAATAATTAGGCTAAGATTAATAAGTCAAGTCAAGTCACCTTTATTTATATAGCGCTTTTAACAATACAAATTGTAACAAAGCACTCACTGCACAGTATCAAAATAGGCAAATTGTGTCAATAATGTAAAATGACAGGATTTAACACTCAGTTTTCAGCTGAATAACCTTATTAATAACATTACTAATAATAAAGCAGAATATGAACACAGCGACGTCCTGTGCACTTAAGAGTAGTCATTTTACAAACGTTTGTTATTGTTTCACGTGCGTTTCTCATTAATGCACTTAACATAATCACAGTAGCTGTGCTTTAAGTGCTAATTATGAGTCGCTATCCTTTGGTCAAGTGATTAATATATAGAATGGCTCGTATTTTCTCGTTTATTGAAATATTAACCTAATGCTACAGCTCAGATACTATAATATAATGCAATAGTGATAAGTAATTAATCTTCTATATATACTAATATGATATAAAATATGATATAATTAATGTTTGTAGATTATTATTATACTATATATTATATAATATCTGTAGAGACGTTATCACAGTGTCTCGAATCGCGCTCACGGAAAACGCTCAAGAAACAGTTGTTTTTGTCTCATGCAAGAGACTGTACGATGTTCATGTTAAATAATTTGACTGACATTTTACATAGAGAGGGTGGCAGCGCACCGCATTTATATAATTGATAATTCCTCATGTGTTCATAACCACTAGCCAACTTCAAAAACGAAACTAAATGAAAACTTCTTTGACAGCAAGCAGAATACGCAAGCTGCGTAGGGCCAGCGAAACACACACAGCTTGCGTATTCTGCGTATAGGGAGGATCGGCTCTGCCTGCAGGTAGAGGTCTGCGCGGGACTGTTTTTTAACTCACTTTATTTTGGGATTAGGCAGACAGCTATATCCCTTGCTTGCAGCTTGTGCAAAACGCTGCGGCTCGACTTTTGAGTGGGGTTAAAAAGAGGGAGCATGTTACTCATATTCTTCGCTCATTACATTGGTTGCCTGTTTGTTTAAGAGTGGATTTAAAAATGTTGATCCTTGTTTATAAGTCTAGAAATGGTTTGGCCCCTGCCTATCTTTGTGAGTTACTGATATTGATATCAACCGATTAGATCTCTTCGGTCTTCCACCCAGGATCTATTGTCTACCCTAAATCGAGGATTAAGTGCAGGGGAGATCGTGCTTTTAGTATTGCTGCCCCTATCTGTGTAACGCCTGGCCACTCTCCATTAGACAAGCTTCTTCTGTTAATATTTTTAGGTCCAGGCTAAAGACATTTTTATTTTCTAAAGTGTATGGTTGATGGCATAGTTGTATGATGTTATAACTTTACTGTTTGTTTGATTGTTGTGTTTTTCTGTTTTTAATGACTTACTGGAAAGCACATTGGTCGACTGAAGTTTAAATTAATTGTGCTATATAAATAAATGGTCATTGTCATTAAGTCCCGCTCCCCCGAGGTTATATCCCGCTCCCGCGAAGTTATTTATTATTATTATTATTTTTATTAAACAGAATAGAATAACTATGGCATGAGATCAGTTCAAGATTGCCTTTACTCAGCGGAATGCATCAACAAGCAGTACACTCAGTCCCATCACAGGTGGAGTCAATTTGCACACACACCAAGTTCTTCTCTGCTACTTTTGAAGCAAATGCCCACAGCATTAGCCTGCCCTCTACAGGTCATTACAACAATTGACAATTCAGAGTGACTTTACAACATCCCTTTCCCCCCAAGCTTACATAATAACCACAATTACATAGGTTTACAATGCAGTAATATTACTTCAGTTCATAATCTTTCAAATGAGTAGGCAAGTTCCTGGTTCTTTGTGACCGTCTCATAATTACAACAGGACTAGCCGGTTTGTTCATTTCAGGGATGATCTCAGAATGTTGAGAAAAATCCCCTGATACTTCAGAGGGATTACTAGAAATGTCCTCAGTCCCTGTTCCCTCAATCTCTTTAGCAATTACCGGAGTCGTGTTTTCGGGAACGTCGAAATCAGGAAATCTACAATCCATTCCCTCTTCTAAAGTGTTTACAAGCAATTTCTGTCGGATATGAATTTGATCCACATGCCGTCGAACCACTCGCCCATCGCCCAGCATTACTTTATAAGAAAGTGGTCCAGTCACAGTCACTATATGTCCCGGAATCCATTTCGGTCCATAAGAAAAGTTCCGAGTAAGTACTGGATCTCCAACACAAAAATTCCGCTCACGGGCCTTTTTATCATGATAGACTTTTTGCTTTTGTTGTTGTTAATTAATCTTCCTTGTCAAATCAGAATGTATAAAGTCCATAGAACAGCGTAATTTCCGTCCATACAACAATTCCGCTGGAGAGAGCCCTGTGGTGGTCTGGGGAGTGATCCTATAACTGAATAAAACTCGAGACAATTTAGTTGCAATTGTTCCATCAACAGTTTTCTTTAGCATGGTTTTAACAATTTGGACAGCCCTTTCCACTAAACCATTACTGGAAGCATGATAAGGTGCAGACGTAACATGCCATACTCCATTTTTATGCAGGAACTCTTTGAATTCTGCACTAATGAAGCATTGTATTGTCTAATACAATCAGTTCGGGTAATCCGTGGTTACTGAAGCTATTCCGCAAACATTCAATAGTGGTAGCAGATGTGGCTGAATTCACTGGATACACATCCATCCATTTTGAATGTGCATCAATCAAAACAAAGAACATTTTTCCCATGAACGGTCCTGCATAATCCACATGCAATCGTTGCCATGGTTTATCCGGCCAATTCCAAGGATGCAATGGGGCAACCGCTGGAACATTTCTATGCTCTTGGCATGTACCACAGATTTTAACCAACCTTTCCACATCCTGATCCAACTTAGGCCACCAGACATAACTTCTGGCCAAAGCTGTCATCCTAGACACTCCTGGGTGGCATTGATGCAATTGTTTCAGAACATCTGGTCTACCCACACTGGGAATGATTACTCGGGCCCCCCAAAGTACACAACCATCCTGTACACTTAATTCATCTTTCCTTAATGTGAAGGGGTCAAACTCTGTTCCTGTTAATTCATGCAAACATCCACGTTGCACTGTTTCTCTTACCCAAGATAATATGGGATCTTTTCTGGTCCATTCTCTCACCTGTTCTGCTGTGATCAAGGTGATATCAGCATTCTCCAGCATTAGTACTCTTTCCTCCTGCTCGGTAGAAGATTCCATTGGTAATGGCAGCCGACTTAGAGCATCTGCATTGCTATGATCTTTGCCAGCCTTGTAGATGACTGTAATAATAATAATAATAAAACTGTGAATAATTACGCTCAGCCTGATTCAATGTTCGTGACATGAATCCTATCGGTCTTTCACTTCCATCAGGCATCATATGCGAAAGAACTGCTCCTAAGCCATAAGGAGAAGCATCACATGATAAAATAACATCCTTCTGGAGGTCATAATGAACCAGAACTTGTACGGACTGAATCATTTTTTTAGACTGAGCAAAAGCAGCCTCTTGTTCCGCGCCCCAGTTCCATTTTGCATCTTTTCGTAACAGTCTGTGTACAGGGGTTAAAACAGTAGACAGGTTAGACAAGAACTTATTGTAATAATTTAAAAGTCCTAAATAAGCCTTCAATTCTGTCACATTCTTTGGTGAGGGAGCATTTTGAATAGCCAACACTTTTCCTGGTGCAGGATGGAGGCCTGTCTCATCCACTTTATGACCCAAGAACATTACTTCTTTTTCCATGAAGGTACATTTACTCCGTTTCAACCGCAGTCCTGCTTCCTGCAATCTATCCAATACTTTAGCAAGAGTTTGAAAATGCTCTTCATCATTACGACCGGTTACCAGGATATCATCAAGGAAAGACCCTGCAGGACCCCTTCAATGGTCCGCTGGAAAATGGCGGAACTAGAAGAGACTCCAAAAGGTAAAACCTGGTAAGTAAACAGCCCTTTATGGGTATAGCAAATACAATAACATTCAGTATAAAACCTTAAGGGGATCCACAATACATGTAAGGCAAAAAAAATAAAAAATGTAAATACAAGAAACTTGGACATGTCTGATGAAATTTTCGTGGCACGACATTTTTTAAGTAATCTCAGGGAGGAGTAGAATAGTTCAAATTCGTTCATGAAATGTTCAAAGCAGGGGCGAGAGTCTCTCCACTTACAACAATGTATATGATATTTAGCAAGAAGAAAAACAATATTCACAATGTCTGATATTGAATTATCGAAACCATCAACATAAAACAGGATATGGTTGATACGTGGTCTTGTGGCTCAGTGGTAGAGCATTGCGTTAGCAGCGCAAAGGTTGTGGGTTCGATTCCCAGGGAACACATGTACTGACAAAAAAATATATATTACCTGAATTTGGACAAAAAGCGTCTGCTAAATGTTGAATACAATGTTTGACATTTTTAAAGTCAGCCAGTATCTAACATCACTCCAGAACCGGCATGAAATGGGGCAGGTAAAAAAACAAGTGTTCTAGAGATTCATGAGTAAACCCACAAAAAGCACAACCCGCCTTGTCAAATTTAAATCGCTTGTGAAGAAAATTGGAAACCGGATAAATCTTATGAAAAATTTTGAAATGCATTTCTTTGACTTTAGGTGGAATTGGCCATTTAACATATTTAGAGAAGGCTTTTCCCAGCATATCAGAAGAGTTTACAGGCACCTTGTTTTTATTATAATCATGGAACAATTTAGATTTAAAAGCATCCGTAGCAACTCTTTTATTCAAATTTGTATCTACTAATTTATGATGACCAATTGATAAATTCGGAAATATTGGAGTGACATCAGAGTAGGTCAAAGTATTCTGGATTAGGTGGATCAAGGCTACAGGGATAGTTTTACACACTTTTTGATACTCTCTGTGAGTACAGTTTACATTAGAACGGTCAACAAAGCTGGTGTGATCACCTTTACAATCCATCAAGTCAGTTACAAAGAGAATTCCCTTGTCAAACCACTCATGATTTTCTGTTTATAAGTATTGTTCTATTGTTCCACAGAACCGAACTGTGCGGAGTGAATTTATGTGGAATATCATTTTCCAAAAGTGAATGCCTTGAAATAGACAGTGCAAGTGAATCTTATTAAATCGAAATCATTCAGTAAAAAATCCAAAAGCTTTCCAAAAATACCCCTGTAGTGAAACCACATAGAGTTGGAATAAGCAAAACAAGTTTTTAACCAATTAACTAAATGAGCCTATCAAGGCTTCAAAATCAAGCTATTATTATACTCTTTAACTAACTGGACCTTTTTAAAAAATGCGTTTTATTTCTCATATAAATTGAAAAATGACTAGTTGGCCTTTAATATTGTTGTCGAAATCAGTGGCAAGGATATATCTCAGCTTTAGATAGAATAACTCTTCCAAAACTGTGAATCTCTGGTCAGCCATGACAACCGTTTCTCAATATTAACCTCCTCTATCCTACCACCTTAGAAGTTAAACCCAAATATTTCACCTCAGTTGGACATTTATTGAGGCAATAGAGCTCTCTGGCCAAAGTGGATAGGCAACAGTACCATTTCTTAATATTGAGAGACAAATACTCAGAAAAGGCATTCATTCATTTTATGCAATGTCAAAACCACTTTTTTTTAAAAATTGATTGAATAGTTTTGGAAATATGGGACATCCTTGGCGAATTCCTCTAGACATCTTGAAGCTAGGAGGATTTCAATCCCAAAGACACCGAAAGTTATATCTGAATAAAAATTTGGAAAGTTACCAAACTTTACCCAAAACATACATTTTAATGTTTCTACAATAACCGTGCTCTAGCGAATCGAACTCTTTATAAAAATCAAGGAATAATATTAGACTCTCCTTATATAAAGGTCTAACATATCAAGAATCAGTCTTGAATGAAAATGTAATTCCTTCTTTATAAAGGCAGATTGACATTCACTGATAACCTTTTAGCCACTGTTCAGGCGATTGGCTATACAAGATTATTATCCGTACCAAAAGGGTTATCGGTCTCCAATTATCGATTGAAAGTGGATCTTTATCGGCCTTTGGGATCAACGTAATGAGACCACGCTTCATTGTGGGAGAGAGATTTTGTCTTAAGATACATTCACCAAGGGCTTCAAATAAAAGCTGACGGATGCCTTTCCAAAAGAAGACATAAAATCGACAGTTAAGCCGTCTAAGCCAGGTGATTTACCCTTGGCCTGATAGTTAGGCTGTTTTTTAAGTCCCGCTCCCGCACACTTCTGCGATACATTCACTGTTTGTTCACCCGCTGTCCGGTTTGAATCATTTTATTCCCGACCCGACCTTTCCCGCTAAATTTCCAGAATCACACGTTTAAATGTCTTCTACTAAAAGAAAGATAGTTAGGCTAACAAATAAAAGTGTAGTAGCCTATAGCCCATGCACAAAATTATATTTGCTTGTTAAGAGTATTTTATTGACAGCAAATGTTAAACGAATTTTGTAAGACACAAAATTAGTTTAACATTTTTTCCAACACAGTAGAAAAAAAGTGTCACGGAGAAAATTAATAGGTTGTACAAAAATGTTATTCCTTATTTTTATTCCTCGTGTCAGGATACAATTCGATTAACTTTTACAACACAATAGGAACAAGTGTCCCAGAGAGAGAGAGAGAATTAAGTTTGTACAAAAATGGCCCATTATAATTGTATTCGTCTTGTAAATATACTAAATTCGTGTAACATCTTGCTGTAAACACAGTAGAATGCGCTGTAAAAAGGGATAAGTTGAGTTAACTTAAAAAAAATTTAGTGAACTTGACAGTTTAGTTAATTTGTATTTATTTATTATTATTTAATTAATTTTAAGGCAACGGGTTTCCTCAATTTATTTTAATTCAAGTCAATTTATCACTTTTTACAGGGTAGGAAAGTGTAGCAGAGAAAAATAAAAAAATAAAAAAACTGATATATGTCATTTAAAATGATAGGCTAAGCAAAATATAAACAACATTTGAGAACCTTCTTCAAGGACAGCCATCTACACTTTGCTCCATCTTTATTCTGCTCTCTGTCGCTCATTAACAACATACCTGTTCTGTCTGAGAGTCTATATTCACCATCAGGGGTGTGAAGTAACGAATTACAAAGTAATTAAGTAGTTTTTATCAGTAATTGTACTTTTTGAGTAGTTTAAAAATGGTGTACTTTTACTTTGTGTGGCCTACATTTTAAGTGATGTATCCGTACTTTTACTCCGCTATTTTCTTCCGTTTGTGGTCTTTACATGCTTATTTTAAATTTAATTTTTATCCATCAATTTTATTGTATAGAGATTGATTCGTCAAATCAAATTGTGCATAGAAAACTTTAACCGCCAACTGCTGTTTATCACGGCTGCTGGAAGTACATTCTTCAGTCGTGTTATCAGCATCTTCCTCTAATATGTGAAGGTAAATTTCGCATTTCTGCTTACTAAATGATTTGTATATATGCTACACGGCCTGTCATTTGGTGTGAGGTTGCGGGTATTGCGTACAGTCCCGCAAGTGCCACGTTCGGGACGCGCGCGATGTGCGCTGCCTCGTCTCTCGCTCGCGCGCGTTCTGCAGCAGTCACTTGGATAACTCGTTGTTGCTTGTGTTGAACTTGTTGACTTCTGATGAGTTTCAGCGCGCTGTGAAAACTGTGTAAACGCTTGGAAATAATGTACTCAAACTGAGGACCAATGTGCACCTTATTGTTGATGACCCATGGCGTTAATATACTGCATCTGTGACAGCGCGTGATGTAATAAAACTGCAGCTCGTTAATATTTTTTTGTATCCATTGTATACAATCTGCCTTCATTTAGCAAGTGCGCTCGAGCATAAACACGTTTCGTTCCATTCGCCGCGGCTCAGCAAAGAGACGTGCGTTTGCTTTCTTTTGAAAAAGCTTCCCCAGAAATACTTCGCTATTTAATGCAAATTTCCAAATAGTTTTATCAGCATAACAATTCGATTAAATGTGCAAGAGGTGTGGCATGATGTCATCCTTATAACACAATGTGCATGAATGATACAATTGTAACATAAATTATGAAGTTATGAAGTTTATTTTTGGAGAGAAATGGGCTCTCATTTGAACCCATATCATGGTGTGTGATAGTGAACTATGAATTTCTTATGGTGTTTGTATTTGCACTATTCTAAACATTAATATTTGATGTGCAACACCAGCATGCTGTCTCAGTGGCCTTACACATGCTTTTAAATCTATTTTTTTAAATGGGGATGATTGTAACTTTAATCTTTTCTTCAACTGAATACTGTTTTGATGTATTTTAAAGAGTTGACAGTCTAAATTAAAACTGCTGGATGATAGTTATTCTTTATGACAAACAAGATAATGTGAATTACAGAATATCCAAAGTTTTTGATTTGCTGTGTAGCGTTTATTATGACGGGGTAGAATCCACAGCTCAGTACTCACTACTCATGAGTACTTTACATAGGCTACTCTTTTACTCTTACTCCAGTAGTTTTGTGAACATGTACTTTTACTCTACTCGCACTACATATTTTGGAAGGTAATGGTAGGCTACTTTTACTTGAGTTCGTTTTTTAGTATTCTCTCCACCACTGTTCACCATCACCAATGTAATACCTGACTTTGATTTTAAAACTGTAAAATATTTGTCCTTTTCTCGGAATTGTGATGTTGAGTTTTTGGTTAATAATATTGTGATTCTGGCCGGTTACTTCATTCATAAATGTAGATTCTTTAATAACCCTCCCACTTTATTAATTTTCCAGCAAGATTGAATGATGTTCTTCAAATCCTTGATCATATGCGTTCTGAAAGCTGTGTGGCCTTTTGAAGGTGTTTTTTGATGATTAAGCTCATTGTATTGCGTTATTTCCATGTATTTATGTTTGTTCTTTATTTTTCGGTTATATTTATGTTTATCTGTATTTTTTTTTTTTGTTATACTGCTATTTGGACTTTTTTTAATTGTATCAAAAATTTCTGACTGTTTGTTAATTGGTGTTTTGTATGTTCAAGTAATATAAAAAAACATATATAAAAAAAAAGTTTTTATACTGCCCGCTCCCGCGCGTTTATATCCCGCTCCCGCGAGGTTTTATCCCGCCCGCTCGCTCCCGCGAGGTTTTATCCCGCCCGCTCGCTCCCGCGAGGTTTTTAACCCACCCGCTTGCTCCCGCGAGGTTTTTATCCCACCCGCTCGCTCCCGCGAGGTTTTATCCCGCCCGCTCTCGCTCCCGCGAGGTTTTTATCCCACCCGCTCGCTCCCGCGAGGTTTTATCCCGCCCGCTCTCGCTCCCGCGAGGTTTTTATCCCACCCGCTCGCTCCCGCGAGGTTTTATCCCGCCCGCTCTCGCTCCCGCGAGGTTTTATCCCACCCGCTCGCGCTAGGTTTTTATCCCACCCGCTCGCTCCCGCACACTTCCGCTATATATTCAGTTTTTTGTTTTGTTTTTTATTGCTTTGAACAAAAACAGAAAGGCATTCATAACAGGAAGATTTACAAATATTGACTGATTAAAAGTGTCATGGAGAAAATTAAAATGTTGTACAAAAATTGTAGTATTCCTTATTTTTATTCGTCTTGTCAGGTTTTACAACACAATAGGAACAAGTGTCGCAGAGAGAGAGAAAATGAAGTTTGTACAAAAATGGCCCATTATAATTGTATTCGTCTTGTAAATATACTAAATTCGTGTAACATCTTAAAAAATTTAGTTAAAACAATTAAACCCGTTGCCTGATAATTAAAAGAAAAAAGTTAAGTTAACTTGACAGTTCAGTTAAATTATCATTTTTAATTATTATTTACTTAATTTTAAGGCAACGGGTTTCCTCATTTTTTGTTAAGTCAAGTCAAATTATCACTTTTTACAGTATATAAAAAGTGTAGCAGAGAAAAATAAATAAATAAATTCGATATCTGTCATTTAAAATTATAGGCTAAGCAAATATGTGAAAATGTTAATTTCTGATATCTGAAAATGTATTTCTGATATCAACAATTAGGAGGTTAATTTCTGATAGTAACAATTTAATTGCTGATATCAAGAATTTGCATTTTAACTAGTAAAAACTGAATTATTGATATCAAGAATTGGCATATTAACTAGTAAAAACGGAATTGTTGATATCAAGAATTGGCATTTTAACTAGTAAAAACTGAATTATTGATATCAAGAATTGGCATATTAACTTGAAAAAACTGAATTGCTGATATCAAGAATTGGCATATTAACTAGTAAAAACGGAATTGTTGATATCAATAATGTCCTGAGAAGGAATAAAAGTCCAAACGGCTTGCCGCAGTAGCTCTTTAACAGTCGAGAAGGAGCGCGAAGAATAATAATATGAATCTAAATCTACATTAAATGTATTTTTTTTTTAGCTTGCATGATTTGTATTTTGCTGCTCTGGTCTTATTGAATGTGGTCCCAGTTAAAAACAACATGTTTACATGTTTTAAACCGTTTTTCCTGATTATGCGATTGTGAAGGTGACATTCGTTTTTTATCATTTTGCAAACATGTTCAAAGTCCTGTGAACGTTCCGAAATAATTAGTAACATTTAAACAACAGATGGACTTCGACGAGCATCCTGTTAACGTTAATGAAAGAACGCTTGCTCTTAACTTCGAGAGAAACTAGCAGAACCTTCATCTTATATGTTCTCTGTTACAGAACCACCGCCGAATATAAAACACAATCACACAAGTTTGGGGTTATGATTAAATATTGTTCTTCCTTGTGGAAATCCTCTGAAAGACAGTCTCGAAGTAACACCAGGATTACTTAAAAAAAATAAAAAACAGAACATAATTTTCTTAGTCAAAATTACACAACATAAATGTTTATGATTATGGCTCGTTTGAGAGGGGCGGGGTCACGATTGAGTGGATGAGTCCATTGGGGGGGGTCATCACGCACACACACACGCACGCACACACACACACGCACGCATACACACGCACACACACACACACACGCACGCACACACAGTCTCTCGTTCGTGTGTTTCTCTGATGGCATTGCTGTTTCTCCGGTGGATCTTCCAGCTGCTGACGGTCCTGATCGTCTTTCAGGGAGTGTGTGTGATGTTTTATTACACACGCAGGGACACACACTCCATCCAGGTGAATTAAATTAATTTAAACCAGGCTCAGTGTTTCTCAAGTCGAACTGTTATCAAATCTGAGTTCATTGATCGTTTCTGTGGTTGATTGTTGCTCTTGTTGGTTTCACACTGTTGCATTATTATTACCAATAATAATATTTAATATTGTGCTTGCGGTCATGAAGTTTTTCAGGTGTTCTCGGTGGGGTTTCAATATTTTGTGAGATTTTAATCAGGACAGAAATGTTTGAGGTTGATATGTAATAGATTGATTTGTTCTCTGGAGCTCTGCTTCATTTCGCCTTCAGTTTGTTGCTGTGGAAATACGATGTTTAACCTCTTGTTGTAAACTATTTCTCTACAGATAGTTCCGCGAGTCTGCTCGAAGTACTGTACTTCATAATGTAATGGAAACGCCAGCTAAACATATTTCTGTTCTCTGGATTTACATTTAATATTTTAACATACTTGTTGTAATTTACAAAAGTGCGTGTTACCGAATCATCATTCTTATCAAAGGATCTAGAAGAAATGATGACTTAATTTTGTGTTGTGCATCATGTTGTTCAACTGGCTCTGCTCCACCGAAATCAAGTCAAGATAACAACAGATGGGTTTTACAGTCTTATGTGAAAAACGTTCAAATTCCGACAGAACGTTGATTTTTG
The DNA here is from genome assembly GCA_027474115.1 of Schizopygopsis malacanthus. Lineage (NCBI taxonomy): Eukaryota > Metazoa > Chordata > Actinopteri > Cypriniformes > Cyprinidae > Schizopygopsis > Schizopygopsis malacanthus. The sequence goes on along the minus strand of CM049864.1, from coordinate 315,929 downwards.
ACTCTAGTTTTGTAGAAAAGAACACAGAATCACTAGGATCTTTACTACAGCCCTGCTAAAACAAACAAACAATTGATACCATTACAGAAATTACAATGGTTTCCATTAAAATACCATTATAAACCATTAGCTTTTTCCAGTAAAACATTACAAAATTAATTTTCTATTGTGTTTTGGGCATTTTTCCAATAGGATTTAACATCCCACCAATAAAATCCATCACATACCAGTAGACACCATTATAGTTTCCATTAAAACCAATACAATTCCCATTATAATCATTAAATCATTACATTTTCCAGTGTGTTTTGGGCAGGGTTCTATTGTTTTTTTTCCTGCAGGGAGTACAGCAGTTACTTACATAAAATTATCTAAATATCAGACGGCACTCTATATCTCCAATAATATGAGATGAGATGTAAATGATCCAAACTTATAATGCAATGCTGATTGAGAGATGAAGAAACAAACGCTCCTCAGAAGATCCTGATGATCAGATTTGAGACTAAAACATGATTGATGGAGATTTCAAGTAAAGCTGAGCTGCTTCAGAAAGTGTTGATCTGGAGATATGACTGCAGATATTCTGACGCTTACTTGATCAAAACCAATCCAACACAATTACACTATAAGAGCTTTTACTGGAGAAAACACACAGAAGACACGAGGAGATTGTGTGTGACAGCAAAGATTGATCATGCATCATTTAGAGCCGTAAACATGTAATCAATATCAAATATGATACAGTGGCTTTGAAAACTGTTTTCTTTCAGAGATGGGATGACGGACACGCTTCAGCTGCTGCGCTGCGCTAAACTCAGACACAAGTTTTCCATCATTAAACCGGCCAAAAGGTGCGTGAGGATCAAGACCAAGCAGCTTTCCTTCTGTCTCAGAGCACTGATAACTTACATGTGTTTGTCTCCTTCTGTCTCCGAGCACTGATAACTTACATGTGTTTGTCTCCTTCTGTCTCCGAGCACTGATAACTTACATGTGTTTGTCTCCTTCTGTCTCAGAGCACTGATAACTTACATGTGTTTGTCTCCTTCTGTCTCAGAGCACTGATAACTTACATGTGTTTGTCTCCTTCTGTCTCAGAGCGCTGATAACTTACATGTGTTTGTGTCCTTCTGTCTCAGAGCACCGATAACTTACATGTGTTTGTCTCCTTCTGTCTCAGAGCACCGATAACTTACATGTGTTTGTCTCCTTCTGTCTCAGAGCACCGATAACTTACATGTGTTTGTCTCCTTCTGTCTCTGAGCACCGATAACTTGCATGTGTTTGTCTCCTGTCTCTGAGCACTGATAACTTACATGTGTTTGTCTCCTTCTGTCTCAGAGCACTGATAACTTACATGTGTTTGTCTCCTTCTGTCTCAGAGCACTGATAACTTACATGTGTTTGTCTCCTTCTGTCTCAGAGCACTGATAACTTACATGTGTTTGTCTCCTTCTGTCTCAGAGCACTGATAACTTACATGTGATAACTTTTGTGTCTCCTTCTGTCTCAGAGCACTGATAACTTACATGTGTTTGTCTCCTTCTGTCTCAGAGCACTGATAACTTACATGTGTTTGTCTCCTTCTGTCTCAGAGCACTGATAACTTACATGTGTTTGTCTCCTGTCTCAGAGCACTGATAACTTACATGTGTTTGTCTCCTTCTGTCTCAGAGCACTGATAACTTACATGTGTTTGTCTCCTTCTGTCTCAGAGCACTGATAACTTACATGTGTTTGTCTCCTTCTGTCTCAGAGCACTGATAACTTACATGTGTTTGTCTCCTTCTGTCTCAGAGCACTGATAACTTACATGTGTTTGTCTCCTTCTGTCTCAGAGCACTGATAACTTACATGTGTTTGTCTCCTTCTGTCTCTGAGCACTGATAACTTACATGTGTTTGTCTCCTTCTGTCTCTGAGCACTGATAACTTACATGTGTTTGTCTCCTTCTGTCTCAGAGCACTGATAACTTACATGTGTTTGTCTCCTGTCTCAGAGCACTGATAACTTACATGTGTTTGTCTCCTTCTGTCTCAGAGCACTGATAACTTACATGTGTTTGTCTCCTTCTGTCTCAGAGCACTGATAACTTACATGTGTTTGTCTCCTTCTGTCTCAGAGCACTGATAACTTACATGTGTTTGTCTCCTTCTGTCTCAGAGCACTGATAACTTACATGTGTTTGTCTCCTTCTGTCTCAGAGCACTGATAACTTACATGTGTTTGTCTCCTTCTGTCTCAGAGCACTGATAACTTACATGTGTTTGTCTCCTTCTGTCTCAGAGCACTGATAACTTACATGTGTTTGTCTCCTTCTGTCTCAGAGCACTGATAACTTACATGTGTTTGTCTCCTTCTGTCTCAGAGCACTGATAACTTACATGTGTTTGTCTCCTTCTGTCTCAGAGCACCGATAACTTACATGTGTTTGTCTCCTTCTGTCTCAGAGCACTGATAACTTACATGTGTTTGTCTCCTTCTGTCTCAGAGCACTGATAACTTACATGTGTTTGTCTCCTTCTGTCTCAGAGCACTGATAACTTACATGTGTTTGTCTCCTTCTGTCTCAGAGCACTGATAACTTACATGTGTTTGTCTCCTTCTGTCTCAGAGCACTGATAACTTACATGTGTTTGTCTCCTTCTGTCTCAGAGCACTGATAACTTACATGTGTTTGTCTCCTTCTGTCTCAGAGCACTGATAACTTACATGTGTTTGTCTCTTCTGTCTCAGAGCACTGATAACTTACATGTGTTTGTCTCCTTCTGTCTCAGAGCACTGATAACTTACATGTGTTTGTCTCCTTCTGTCTCAGAGCACTGATAACTTACATGTGTTTGTCTTCTGTCTCAGAGCACTGATAACTTACATGTGTTTGTCTCCTTCTGTCTCCGAGCACTGATAACTTACATGTGTTTGTCTCCTTCTGTCTCAGAGCACCGATAACTTACATGTGTTTGTCTCTTCTGTCTCAGAGCACTGATAACTTACATGTGTTTGTCTCCTTCTGTCTCTGAGCACTGATAACTTACATGTGTTTGTCTCCTTCTGTCTCAGAGCACTGATAACTTACATGTGTTTGTCTCCTTCTGTCTCCGAGCACTGATAACTTACATGTGTTTGTCTCCTGTCTCAGAGCACTGATAACTTACATGTGTTTGTCTCCTGTCTCAGAGCACTGATAACTTACATGTGTTTGTCTCCTTCTGTCTCAGAGCACTGATAACTTACATGTGTTTGTCTCCTTCTGTCTCAGAGCACTGATAACTTACATGTGTTTGTCTCCTTCTGTCTCAGAGCACTGATAACTTACATGTGTTTGTCTCCTTCTGTCTCAGAGCACTGATTACTTACATGTGTTTGTCTCCTTCTGTCTCAGAGCACTGATAACTTACATGTGTTTGTCTCCTTCTGTCTCAGAGC